>JAMXBB010000003.1:97324900-97688515 GCA_024138015.1 Lumnitzera littorea
AAAAAAGCAGTAAGGAGTGGACTTAAGAAGATACAATCATGAATGTTATATCACTAGTTAATGCAACACACACAGCTGTGTTCATTTTCTTTACCATTCTACTTAAGTTTCTTAATCACATAGAAGTTCATTGATGAAAATGTACTTATCACAAGAATCTTTGCTGCATGGTGGTCCTACTTCCAGATTATACTGCATTCTCAAGTAAATGCAAAATTGACAGTATACGATGCTTGGCTTGACCTTCAAGATGGGTTTTTGCATACTGGACAAAAGGACGGAAGGCCAGCATCTGCATTTTTTCCTCTGGTCATTTCTGCAAGTTCTCGTGCAGGAATTGTCTTCAGCATAAGCACAGACAAGATGGATGTGGCAGGTATAAAAAGAATGGCAAATGTTGGTTTATTTTACAGAAATAAAGGAAAAATTGAGAGACCATCTTTACCCAAGTTATAAGCTGCTAGTTTCTTGTTTAACGCTTTATCTTGATACAAGACTAATGCTCTTGCCAGTCATTCATATGTTCAAAGGTAACTAGTCCACTGCAATCATGCTCTATCACCGAAGGTGAAGGATAAAGATTCTATAGCTCTGTTGTTCTAGTGTGCTGATTTGTCCACTTGCTTTCTCAATTTGATGATGAATCCAGTTATATATTTTCTGCCATTTCTTGCAATCATCTGGTCGTGGCAGTTGAATCTAACCAGAAGGTACTTTACCCCATTTTAATCACAGATATAGCTAAGATGCAGCAGCGGGATAGCATACTGAATATCAGATATGGAATTTCTGGTGAGCGCACAAGTGGTGCACATCCACCAGTGGCAGCTGAATCAACTGAATTGGATAGCAATAGGTCAGATTTGATCTTCAGGAGTGCCATTACTTTACAAAGGCCTGTGCTTGATCCACACCTTGCTGTTGGTTTTCTCCCTCTTCCTTCTAATGGCCTTAGAGTTGGGCAACTAGTCATGATGAAATGGAGGATTGAAAGATTGAAAGATTTTGAGGAGAATTTGCAGCTGCATGAAGTAAGTCATATGGATTAATGATCTTTATGAATGAATATATATAGTGGCATTGAACTAATTTGTTGATACTGAAATCATACTGATTACAGCTAATAGTAGTTCACTTGTTGCATCATTCTTATTTTTGTTTTAAAACAGCTGATATCACCCTTTTTTATTTCCCCCATTCGACAACCAAGGTATATAGGGGCTATTACCCCAACTCTATTGAAACCACCGGGTGATGATTCTGACTTTGCTAAGAGAAGTGGTTTATCAATTGGTCTTTGCTCAAAGGTCTCTATCTCAATTTGATTGATTTGAAAATTGAAGTAGAAATGTGGAAAATGATGCATAAAAGAGACATTGATGATTCATATATTCTTGTCTTTTAGTTTACAGCACAGCTTAGCTTGCCTGAAAATTTTTGCATTCTTGAAATCTGACTGTTCCCTACATGAGGCAATCCAAGTATCACCGGGACTATTCTTTTATGTGGGTACTTAACAAGGCATGTACAATTGATCTATTTTGAGCAAATATTTTGATGAGTAAATCATAATCGTAAGGTTCTTGCAACAGGATGAGGTGTTATATGAAGTCAATGCAAATTCCACAAACTGGATGATTGCTGGGAGGAAGAGAGGACACGTCTCTCTATCTTCAAAGCAAGGTGCTCAAGTTCTTACATTTTTCTTGTACCTTTCAATTCCCTATCATCATGTGAAAGTTATATCTGGCAATGTGCTTTTGCTTGTCTATTTTTTAATATGCTACTTTTCCTGTCCTCATAATGTCATTCCTTCTGGCAGGTTCAAGAATAGTAATCTCCATTTTATGTGTGCCAATGGTGGCAGGCTATGTTCGTCCCCCGCAATTGGGGCTTCCAAATGTTGAGGAAGGAAATATAAGCTGTAATCCTGCAGGACCTCACCTAGTATGCGTCTTGCCTCCAGCTTTAAGCTCCTCATTCTGCATTTCAGGATAACCAGCAGTTCTTCATGCGTATTGATATGTTCTGTCCAGCCCCATTTCCACTCTATTTCTCCGTGCGTTTGGGCATTCTCCAACACTAATCAAAGTTTAATTATTTTAAGCTTCTGTTTATTCAACTTTGTATATTTGTGTACTTGTTGGTTGGTGAAAGGAGGGTAGTTGATTTTATGTGTATGAGGTTAGTTATTCAGGTGTTCCAGGTAGAAGCTGCCTTGTTCATCCTGGTCATGTACAGCGGAACCTTGTAGACTTATGTCATATAATGTACAACATAGTATAGTGAACAAATTTTGAGAAGCTGTTTCTTGTTTATTTCTACTTTCTGTAGTCTTACTGCTTTTAAATGCCGAAACAAAATGATCTTTCCTATTAAAATTATTATAATATTTAAAAGAATTAATGTTGCAATTGATACTTGAACTTGTCCTAAATGTGCAATTTGCCACCTAAATTTTAATAAGTTCAATTTACTATCTAATTAAAGTTTTCGTTGTCATTTATACTATTTGATTTAACTCTTAGCTTCCGTTTGTTAACATAGTATAAGTTGACATGTGGTAGTAGTTTAAACATATATGTGGCACTTTTTTTTTTTATTATTATTATTCTTAGTCTACATTTGCTAACATGATATTAGTTGATATGTTGTAGTAGCTTCAATTATCACGTGATATCTTTTTCATGTTTGTTTACATTTGCTAATGTAACATTGTTTGATACATGGTAATAACTCTAACTATCATGTGATGTCACATGGCACTATGTGTCCTCTTAAACATACTTAAAATTTATATTAAAGTGGGATCCTTTAGCACATATTATAGTTAAGAGTCTACTTTGACGTAGATTTTTAGCACATTATCCCAACCCTAACACATTATCTCACATTGAATGGTACATTAAAGAAGCTCTTTATATATCATATATTGTTCTAAATACTCACAAGTAGAAAGCTGATAGAGAGTGTAATGTGAATTATACATGGATATAAGTTAGTAGTTAGTAAAAGTATTTTTTTCTTTAGAAAAAAGTATTACATGTTACTTCATACTTGTATTATATCACCTGTCATACTATGTCGTCGAGAATGTGCCATGTGTTGTGCTATATTAGCTAAGGGATAACCCTTATTACGTGTTAACTCATGCGATATCAATAACGGAAGCTAATGGAGTTAGATTAAGTAGTATAAGCTAATAAAGTTAAATCAAGTAATATAAATAACAACGAAAATTTTAACTAGAATTATGAATTTGATGTCAATTATATTGATATTTATTTTCGAAAAGGCTAAAATGGAATTTATTTGAAAATTATTTTATATATATGTTCATAAAGCATTATATATTAATGAAAGTACTTCTCAACAGTCGAATGCAAGCAAATGGAGAAGCATTCTTGTCAAAACAAGGATAAAATGCACTAAAATCCTAAAAATTTTTGCAATATTTGCAGTCAAGTCCTAACTTCCAATTTCAACTATTGAATCCTTACGTTTTTGCAAAACACACAAGGCAATCCTAACATGCCGTGACACTAATTTAATATATTTTCATATTCTATGATGGGTGCTGAGGTTGGATTCGATTCCAACAATCTTAAAAAGATTAAAAACTACTAATTTAACAATAAAAGAATAAAAAACTAGAAAGAAAAAAGCCGAATCTCAGCCAATGATTGCCCATTCTGGCTTACATGATAGCTATCAATACCCACCATTGTCCTAGTGATCGATTGGGGAAAAAGAAAGAATGGATATGGAGAGGCCTATATATATCGTGAAACCCACTTGTAATAGTGGATATCAATACCCACCATTGTCCTAGTGATTGATTGGGGAAAAAGAAAGAATGGATATGGAGAGGCCTATATATATATATATATACCGTGTAACCCACTTGTAATAGTGGATAAAATATAAAAAAAAAAAAAAAAAAAAACGAAAAAATTTCAAGTAGTGGCCTTACAAATGGTGATAGGGACGTCATAATACGGGAGATGCGAGGCCCTAACCCTGGCTACGACTTATCACCTCATCTGGTATGACCATTTATAGGTTGCCGCCCTTTGTTCGACATGCGAGCAAAATGCAATCCCTTGCTTGACTCACGGATTAGTGTACTCATGCCTTCTATGTTGCTTCTGTTTTGATTTCCTTTTCATAGATCCTGTTCAAATTGGAATTATGTATAATTAATGGTTATAAACATAATTAAGAGAAAGTGCCATCATAATTATATAAGATATTTAAAACATCTAAACAATCCTAACCAATTTTACAACTATAAATAAAGTATATTAAAGGATTTATGTCCTGATAAATTATTTCTTACATTCTGTTGCCATGGTTTCTATATTAATGTTTGGATGGAACAATATATATTAATATATCAAATTTGTGCCATCTAGCATGTTACATTTTAATTGTATTTATAAAATACTTTGAGATTTCATTGCTAAGATTAAATGTTGCAAATAGCTAAATCTGATTCATGGGTTTCAAGTCCAATGATGATATGGGCTTGATTTTTTGGACTAAGGTAACAAGACTTTAAAAGTCAAGAACATAAAAATTCGAGATGTTCAAGAGAGATTTGATATGGTGAGCTTAGAGTAAAGTCCGTTAGATCAGTCTGCCCGATCTAACTTTTTTTTATTTAGCTCATACTAATAAAATATATAATCCTTTATTTGGACCTAAATTCATAAAAAAATCCTACCCTGGTATCGTATATAAAAGGCTTCAATTTTAGCTATTAATTAATATCATGATCCAACTGATCGAATTCACTTATCATCTACTATAAATACCTTATTTATTTCATTATTTGGATAAGAGATAAAGCCTCACTAACGCTGTTACTTTGCTGAAATTCTATCTTAAAGATTAAAACACGTAAATATCTTAAGAACACCACTTCATTCTTCACTCATTGTGGAGTTTGATACTATTGTACTCTTCTACTTGGCACATAACATATTAGAGCTTATAAGGATTGTCTACTCCTCTTTCTTATCCCACCTCACTTAATCATCTTATACATGCAAGTCAAATTATTTCTTTAATCATGTATAGTGTGGTACGGTACACAGCGTGTATATGACTTTTTTCGATATCGAATCCCTACAAATGTTATAGAACTTGATAGAAGAAAACGCCAAGTTTTAATATTTATTGTGATTTTTCTCTATCTTAAAACAAGTAAAACTTACCTTGATTACAAAAGAACTCTTTTTTTTTTTTTTAAATAATAAAACAAAAAATGCCATAATGAATCAAGAAGTTGAATTAAAAATAAATGAGTGGCTGCCAAGGCCATCGCTTATGAATCTATCTGCCTTATATTTTTCATCCTTTACAGAACCAGGATAACCTCCACACCGTGTATTATTTATTTATTTTATTGTATCCTAATTTGAAACATCATATCTCAAGCATCTTTGACCTTTTCACTTGAATCAAGCGATGTAAAACTAATTTAATGAACATGATTATCCATAACATATTTCCATTTACATGGAAGGTAGCATAAGAAAAGCAATTTTCACGTCCCCTCCCTTAACATTATTTCTTAGTTGAAAGAAATAGAGAGACGTATATGATTATATATATTTAATATCGTTTTCATTGGACAACATAGTACCGAATATAAAATGATTGATATGACTCACGTCTCCAATGCAAGGGTGGTGTATTTCCTTCTTTAATTATAAATAAATCGATAGGAGAGCCTAGAATTTTCGTTAAAAAATAAAAAAAAAGGGAGAAAAAAACAACGATGAGTGCCCAAATTACAACCGTGTTTAAAGAAGTTAAAAAAGAGAGGAAAAGGATCTTTTCAATTTAATGGCCAAATATATATATATATATATATATTTTTTCTCAATCTTCACCAATTTATTTATTTCAAATGTTATTAAATATAATTAATTGTTCATATTATAAAAAAGGATGATGATATTATAGTATATTTCAATAATTTAGAAAATCTGAACTACTGATAAGTAAATTAAAGAAAAATAAATTGATATGATACACAGAAAATAGCCTAATTTAAATATCAGTAAAAATTGATCCATGTAAAATGCCTGGTGACTTACGTCTCCAGTGTTTCAAATTGTATGCTAGAGGTGTATGAATTTGTGGGTGCCCTATAATAAAGTTAGTCAATATTACATTATGTTATATATTAATTAATAAAATTATATATCTTGATGATTCATAGCATTTAACATGTGACGAATAGTTTAAAAAATTTTCATATCTAAAGGAGTATAAATAGGGAAGCCCTGGCGATCCTCCCATACGCAAATCATCAACGACTAATTTGCCACGAAAAAACAAGCAAGTCAGTTGTGTACAGATATGGCTCGTAATGGAAATACAAGTGAAATTGAACTACTCCAATCTCTTGAACACGTGTGGCATCACTCACTCAGCTACATAGGTTCATCGTCACTGAAATGTGCAATTGAACTTGGTATTCCTGATGCCATTCACAATCATGGCCAACCAATGACACTAGAAAACCTCGTCACTGCCTTGTCGATTGAACCCTCCAAGTCCTGCTACATCTACCGGATCATGCGGGTTCTAGTCCATTCGGGCTTTTTTGCAATCGAAAGAATTAGCGAGAGTTCCTTGGAGCACGGGTATGCTCTCACGAATCCCTCACGCTTATTGCTCAAAGACAACCCCTTCAATGCATCCATGTTCACCTTGCTAGTGCTCGATCCAAATGTAGCCGATCCAATTCACCATGTTTCGGAATGGTTCCGGGGTGACAAGAGCACCAGTTATGAGCAAAAACATGGGAAAAAAGTGTTCGAATATTTTGCAATTGATCCTAGGATCAATCACATAATGAACGAAACCATGGCTAATGATTCCAAATTGGTGGCAAGGATAGTAATTGATAAATGTAGGGGTGTTTTTGATGGAGTGAGGTCGATGGTTGATGTTGGTGGCAATACAGGGTGTTTTGCTGAGGCCATTGCTGAAGAATTCCCTCATGTGCAATGCACGGTGCTTGACCTTCCACATGTGATTTCCAACTTGGAAGTTACCAAGAAAAACCTGACATATGTTTGTGGGGACATGTTTGAGGAAATCCCTCCTGCTGATGTGGCTTTTCTCAAGGTATAAGTCTTACCTTTTGTTATATTCTTAAGTTGAAAATTCTTGGTTGAGATATAATTTTTGTATTTGTTATCTACGAATAATTATAGTCAGTAATAATTTTTAATACGTACCCCCTTTCTTTCTTTCTTTTTTTTTTCATTTTTTCATAAATAATGTATGAGTTTTGCTCATTCGAATGACAATTACTCGTTTATTATGTGATTGAAACATATGAAATAGTGGGTACTACATGATTGGACCGACGAGAACTGCCTGAAGATATTAAAGCGGTGTAAGGAGTCAATCACTAGCAGCGGCAATGGCAAGGTGGTTATTCTTGACATGGTGATGAACATCAAAAAGGATGATGAAACATCAACTACAATAAAACTCTATTTTGACATCATGATGATGACTACTGCTTTAGGTAGTGAAAGAAATGAGGAGGAGTGGGCACAACTCTTTTTTAATGCCGGTTTTAGTAGTTATAAAATATATCCTATTTCAGGTTTAAGATCTCTCATAGAGGTATATCCTTAAAAGGGGAATTATTATTGTTATTATTTTTATTAAGACTATAAGTCTTATATTTTATATTTTAGTTACATGTTTCTCTATTAGGTGTTATGTATTTGAACAACATTATCATTGTTGATTGGGTTTATAAAGGAAAAAACCCAATAATGTTGGATAAGGGTCTTATATTTTATATTTTAGTATTTAAAGAAATAATAATGTGGTACCGTGTGTTTGATTAATACTCTGTCATTATCTTTTTATTTTAATCTTTGTGGGTGCACCACATAGCTTTTTGATGGAAATTGCTTTATGGACTTGCATTGTCACTTTATGGCAAAAAATGAGGAAAAAAGAACCATTGTTTTGTTGAATACACCACGTTTTTGCAGAGGTAATTAAAGTAATATAATAAAGGCACCAAATTTGATTGCGATATGTAATATTATTATTGTTATGATTGTGTTTGTTATTATCTATTGCCTTCATAGAATAAGAGGTTTAAGTGACTGCCGTGAGTCTAAACGTGAAATAAATAATGTATAAATTATATTTTATAATTTAAAACTCAATGCATCAATGAAATGTTACTGTTGTACTGTGAATTGATTAATTTTCTCTCATTCTCTTTTTATCTCAATATTTGTGGTTGCATCACATAGCTTTTCAATGGAAATTGATTTGAAATTGCATTGTCATTTTATGGCCGAAAAACGGGGCCTATTTTTCTTTGTGGGCCATTCTATGTCTTATTTAAATACACCAGATTACTCAACCAGTGATATACGCTTTCCTAGAGGCAACTGAAGTAATAAAACAC
This sequence comes from Lumnitzera littorea, assembly GCA_024138015.1. Lineage (NCBI taxonomy): Eukaryota > Viridiplantae > Streptophyta > Magnoliopsida > Myrtales > Combretaceae > Lumnitzera > Lumnitzera littorea. The sequence goes on from JAMXBB010000003.1 coordinate 97,333,365, forward strand.
GAGCATAAAATTTAACAATGACAATTTAATTTAATTTAATTTTCCGGTGGTCCGGCAGTAGGTAATCATTTGTATACAGCGAGATTCTTGTTTAGAGATTCATAAGAAAAATAATCTTAGTAAACCTGAATTCTATAAGATTTGAATCTAGGTGTTCAAATATTTCGGTTAGGTTTTAACCGTTTGAATCATACTTTGATAGATACAACATATTTAAATAATAAAATTTAGTAGAGGAGTAGAAGAAAATATCAAGAGCCTGTTATATCTAACCCATCCATACACTTTTAAGTCCCATATATTTCTTACATGCCACAACAATAGATGCATGATAGTCCAAATATCAGTTTATCATATATAATATAGGATAGTCTATAACGTATTTCTGACTTTATTTTTCATATTTGTTGTAGTCCAAGTTTTATATAATGGCAAAAAACATCACCGTGATTGTCTCATAAATTTTCTAAATAGCAATCACTTTATTTTAGCAGTATGTTGTGGCAAAAAATAATGGCAGGAATCCATCTTTAGTAATTTTTGCTAAATTTCATTGCTAATCTAACTTCTTGTAATTTTTGCATTCATATTCAAAATGTTTCATGAATGAAAAAAAAAGAAAAAACCAAAAGGAAAGATATCAACTTATACTTCCGCCAGAGTTTTGATGCAAAGTAGTACATAAGGACATTGATCATGCCCTTTGAGATTGTCTAATGTGTCTAAAATCCTTGAAAATTAATCAAGCACAATCTCTACCCGCAACAATAATGAGACTACGATCATTTTGGTATTTGTATGGGATCATATGAAGAAAAGAAATATTTTATGGTTCTTATGTTTATGGACTAGGAAAAAAATAAATGGATTTGAATAATTATCAAAGTTAAGAATTTAGGTTGATAATTGAATATTGTGTTTCAAACTCCTGCTCCTAGTATGACTCGTAATTGGGAATGATCAAAGTTTGCAATTAGATTATATGGGGTGACTCACGATAATCCAATTATGTGATAACTATAATTTTTTTTTTTTTGAAAAAAAAGATTGATTGATAAGATTAATAACAGTTCTTCAATATAGTAGAAAGAGTTTCTCTAAAAACAAGAAAGATAATATTTAATAAAATATATCAAAATTCTCTACATGAACTACATTCAAAACTTGCCTATTTATGAATTTGCAAACCCTAGAAGGCTAACCTACAATCGAAATAAATAGCTTTGGAAAGGAAATATCTAACTTCTTAGTTTCTAAAGATATGATTTAATCTAAAATTATTGCTAAGACTCTAGAAACAAGATATTAAATCTACTATAAGAAAATATCTATTTAAAATAAGAAAGAAATCTTCTATGAATGGACAATTGTGATCTTCAAATCAGAAGTCTCAATCCAAAGCTGAACTTCCTTTCTGAATCTAGAACTTTATAGGAAGCTTTCTTTTGGTGTCGATGCTAGAAGCAACATTTCCGCGTGCTATCAAAAGCTGCTTTAATCATTCTTCCATGACCGGATTCAACTTTTCTTCTAAGTTGTTCCCTTCTACAATTCAGAACCAGGTCACTTTCCACTTGTCGCTCGTAATTAGAAGCTCGACCCTCCCATTTTAAAATAACTTACTCCTTGCCCTTCTAAAACCATATATGGAACTTTGATGCCCATCATTCTCTTTGGGTTTTGGCGAAGATTCGCTCCTGGAATCCTGCTTTGCTTAGGCTCGTAAAAACACTTTTATATAAACAAGCACCCCTGCTTCTACTTTCCCTTAGCAGTTTGATTTCTTTGAATCTCATCTGGTCTTATGGGCGATAATGCATTCTCTTTAGCCCTTTTGAAAAAGTGGGGCATTGCTAAAGCCATCATAAAACACTCTCCAATTATATAGCCCTGGCCTACCCAATAGAATATGAGTAGCATCCATGACAACTATATCACATAATATCTCATCTTCATATTCACTAATAGTTAAAAGGAACTTTAACCTTCTAGTAACACATATTGCAATGTAGAGGTTGAGGATGATGTTTTGACTTCATGAATCAATGCATGAACAAAAGTTAGGATGCCACATTGGTATAATTGCCTATATTGATGATTAAGGAGCAAGTTCTTCGATTGGCTAAACACTTAGTAGAGAACAAATTCTTACTCTGCCCTATTTCAGTTGGTGGTTTCATAGTCTTTTCATGCTTAAGAATGGGTGCCATATACTAATCTTCTTTTGCAAGTATGCATATGAAGTTGTCACCTTTACGATCCTTCATCTTTCTCTCTAGATCTCTAATTGTATCCTCTCCATCCTCTTCACTTTCGATTTCTTCTCCCTTTATATCACAACCTTCTTATTTGGACACTATGATGCCAAATGTCCATAGCATAGACACTCGAAGCATTCAACTTCCTTATTATTTTTCTACTATACTTTCTCCTAATTCTTCTCCTCTAGTGCCTCGCTTTTATTGACGTCCTCTTCCTACTTTTTTCTTAATAGTAAGTTTGTCTTCCACATGATCTAATTTTTATTGTTGAGTAGAAATTTTCTATTTCGATCACCTTTAATATAGCTCAACTCAACTTGTTAAATTAAAATATCCTCCAAGGTTTGATACGGTTACAATTCAACTAAATTAGCTTCATCAAATCAAAGCTTACTAATGAATCAAGCTATAGATTCCTTTGATGATTCCTTGAGGTCACACTTGATAGTAAAATTTCAAATTTCGTCATGTATTCCTTGATACTCCAGTTTCTTTGTCTCATGCATTACAACTTGAGCAACATCTCTTGTTTATAATGATTGAGAACAAACCTTGCCTCATCAATCCCTTCATCAAAGCTTACTTCCTCACTTTTCCTTTATCGTCCTTATGCCTTTCTGCTTGTAAATTATCCTACCAAAGGCCAACATAGTTGATAAAAGCTAAAGATGTTATCTTTACCCTTTTTCCTCTCATCCTACTCATAAAAATCAAATACTTTCTCCACTCATAGCATCCAATACAAAAATTATTTAGGTTTATCTTTCCTAGTAAAAGTAGGAATCTTCAATTTAATATCTTCAAACCCCTTTATAGCCTATCTCATTCATCTCTCTCACCATCTCTAATATTGTTTACACTAGTTCCATGCTTGATCCAACCTTATTTCAACTAGCTTCATTATGATTCTTCAATCATTAGCCTTAGGTGCCTTATCTCTCACATCTAACCTATCCATAATTATTCTCAATGATACTTGCACTCCAGTCATTTGTCATACCTTCACTTAGAATTTTCACCATGTCTTCCTTACTCCCTTACTTTACCTTCTCACTTCATTACTATTAACACTCCCCTCTAACATATTGGCAATTCGCATTAAATATTTGATAAAGTCAAAGTTTTGAAGATTACCACAAATCTTAATGAAGCCCAGCGACTACCTATGAGCTAATACTAAAAGATGATGTGCCTAAAATCGTTAAAAAGGAATCAAGCACAATCTCTTCTCGTAGCAATAGCAATGATTATAATCTTATTGGCACTTTATGAAATTATATGAGGTAAAGAAATCTTTATGATTTTTATGTTTATGGAACAGGAAATCCGAAAATAAAAAATGGGGGGTGGTTTGGGGTTGTGGTGTGGAAAATTGCAATCTAAATAAGTTTTATCTTGGTATGGATTCACCCCCTTAACTTTATAAGTATGTTAACTTTATAAGTATGGTTTTTGTCTCTCTTAAATTTCCACAATTGGCGCTTCAACCCCCACTTACCTATCCCTCTATCTATGGATCAGCAGTGACCTAAATTACATTGGCCATTAAAAGAAAAAAACCCCAATTACAACGTAAATGAAGAGAGAGAACACCTAGTGGATGACAAAACTATTAGAAACTTCTTAGAAAAAATCCAACTCATACATGCAATCAACCTAGAAAAATTAGAAAAAAAAAAAACCTTCAACAATCCATTACGATTTCTCTTGTAAAAGGTGAAAAAGGTATCATCTTTTATTTTCCTATTGTTGTTTATTGTTGTGTTTTCCTTTTTTATTATACTTGATCGCTCAAAGTTGCTATTTTGTCTATTTTCTTACAAACATTGTTGTTATTGTTGTTTGGTTATCTATTTTTATTCAAACCACTTAGTCTTTCCCCCTTTTTTATCACTACTATATTGGACTTTATTATCAATCTTGTTTTTATCTATTAAAATACTATATATATCACCATTGACTTATTATTGTTTCTTTACTTTCAGTTGTCTTTTCATCTTGTTAGTATGTGAGTGTCTTTTTATTCCTAAATTGAGTATGTGAAAGTTAGGTTTTTTGTGTAGGGCATGTTTTTTTTTTTTATTATTATTTCCTTATTTGAAGTGGTCTCTATATTTGTTTTAATATACACTATTATAAGTTAGGGTTTTTTATTACACAATATGACTTTTAGGACGCCTTTAATTAAGATCACTAATAATTGAATATTACATTCTAAGAAAAGAATAGCAAGGTGATTGAATCCAATTTTATAAGATTGATAAATATACTACATAAAAACTTGAACAATTGCTTTGTACTTGTATGATAGGAGTAAAATTAACTAAGATGAATTTATCATACAAATACCAATATATGATGATTCTCCATAAAGAATCTAGAGTAGAAAGTTGCAAAAGAAATTGCAACTGGTTAAGCATGTACATTAGCCAACAATGACTTGTACTTGTTTAGTTTTATTTATTTATTTTTTGTTTGACTTATAGGGAAACATGGTTTTTTAATAGTATTTCTATTGTAAATTGATCTCTATGTTTGTTATTAATATATTGTAATGCACTAATATTATCGTGTTTTCTCTTTTTTTATATTGCAGAAATGATAAGAAATACATTGTATAACTTTAATGTACACTATCGTGCTTACGTAGATACTCTATTTTTACCATTCTTTATTTTATTTCATTTTTGGCTAGGTTTAGAAAAAATCCAAAATAATTGAAAAATGAAAAAATCCAAAGAAATTGAAAATTTGAAAAAAAGAAAAAGTGTTGAAGAGTTTGAGTTAAGTCAGTCAATCGTTTAGGATTGGATCACGTAAGATTAAAAAAAAATAAAAAATAAAAAATATACACATGCAATTTAATACATTTAAGGTCTTTGAAAAATCGGACTTCATTAAAAAAAAATGTATATTTTGAGAAAAGTCCAATAAAAATTTAAACTCATGTAAGTGGACTTGGTTCAATTTAAAATTTAAATAATGTTAATTGGATAGAAAAAATAAGATTTAGAATTTATTAAATTAAACTTGTAAGGAAAAATCATTTGGCATGTATATTTTAGTTATTTAATTGTGAGTTGGATGGAATTGGTTTTGGTTTAAAAGCCCAACAAGAGTTCAGCCCAAGAGCTTGTTTTTTTTCGACAACAAGTAAAAGCCCACATGTACGCAATTTTTTAATTTATGCGTCCACTCCATGGTCACGCGTAACCCGTGGAAAAGAAGAGGAAAAATCAGGCGTGATAAATCTTTATCAAAATCTTAATGGTTTTTAATGAATGAATGAATGATTAAAAATTATCAAAGATTGAAAGTGATTAACAAATCTTCATTGACAACCATGGATTAAAGATTTGATAAAAACCAGAAAATGCAAGCTTTATCTATGGTTGCCTTGGGCGTTTCAACCAAATCTCAAGCACCGAACATGATGCGAATTACATTTCTATAAGTTTCGAAGCTCAGGAAACACTGGAAAACCATCTTCACTTGTAAAAGTACCACACATGCAACACACTCTCTCCATCGACCGCCTCTTCTCTATCTAAATCAAGCACAACTTACGGCTGACAACCACACAAACTAATCACCACAGTCGAATCGCCACCATCCAAGCTTCCAATCTCGATCACCTTCATCAACTGCCGTGCCCTCCATCATCGTGAACAACCAAACCCCACCACACATGGTAACCCGTCGAAACACCTACAAACACCACTCCCTGACCAAAAACAACACCACTAACATGTTCCTCACACCAAAATATCCCAAAGACACCTTTACATCATGAAGAATCAACCCCAACCGTGACACCCAATCACCACCGCCGCCGTCAACTTTTGAAACTCCACCAAACCACCATCAAAACTTGAGGCACATGCACCAATCTTACTTTTACTAATACTTTTCTCATAACAGTGTCAATTCCGCTTGAATTGATGCTCGAAAAAGCTTAGTGTGAAGCTTGGAAAGTGGCTGCAGTGAAGTCCAACCTATGACCTAGATCCGACCCATTGGAGCCAGTGACCCGAACCAAAAAACCGACGCGCACCCAACGTATGCCCCTCTTCAACTTGTTTAGAGTAGGTAGGCTTTTTTTTTTTCCCTATTTTTTTAGTTACATTTCTTTTCCTTGACTTTGTGTTATTTTAGTTCTTTATTTTGATGCATAATTAAATTTGATAAGAATCCATAATAACTTATTTTATTTTTATGCAAGTTACTTTTAGTTTTAGTTTCTTGTTATGTTTGCTTACATTTAACTTTATCATTATTTTTGTGTTTTTTACCTTATACAAAATATTAAGATATGTAGTGTTAGTTTTTTTTTTTTTAGTTGCAAATTTAGGATTGAAAGTTGCATACCTTTCGAAAAAATTACATTTTCATAAAGATTAGCATCTTTAATAATTTTTTGCATATTTTCTTCACAAAAATTAAATCTTTTTAGAAAATTCTTTTTAGAAAAAATTGCATTTTTTACATACAATTGCATTTTTATCAAAATTCATATTTTATGATTAAGATTTGCATTTTCCACACTAAATTTGCATATCCTAGGAAATTTGAGTAGAAATTTCATTTTTTTTTTATAAAATTTGCATATTTTTCATTAAATTTACATTTTTTTCAAATAAATTCGGTGTTTTAAGGATTTTTAGGAATATTTTTTTGTCAACTAGTTGATTTTTCATAAAATAAAAATCTTAATTGGGCTCTTCTTAAAAAAAAAAAAGGTTTTTTTTTTTATGATTTCAAAATTAGATAATAAAGATTAGGGTGTCTTTTCTAAGAATTTTTTTTTAAAATAAAAGTAAACTGACTAAAAACGTAAACCTGATTACTTTTTTTCAAAAATAAAATGAGTCCTCACATTAAGTTTTCTTTCGAAAATAGAATTACATTGGTTTAATTTTAATTTTTTGGTATGTATGTACCTTTAGCACAACCATAAAAATTGAATAACTATTTTTTTTTTTTTGTTTTTTTAAGAAAAATTGTGATAAAAAATAGAAAATCTTTTTTCGTGCATTTTGCATATTTTGCCATTTGTAGAGGAAAATCATAAAAATAGAGGTCTATTAGTAAGTTTTCTTAAATTTTTATATGGTGATTTTTATCTTATTAGGTTAGCCTCTAAGTTCAGTTTTCTGGTTATAAATTTTTTGAAAATTATATATATTTTTTTAAATTCATGGATTAGTAGTTAAATTAGGGTTTTTCCACCAAAAAACCTTAATTTCTATTTATTGGTTGGCAACTCTAAAATTGTTTCTAAAAATATTTTTCAATATTTTTTAAAAAGAAATGTTTTTTTCCCTTAGTTTTATGTTGAGCAATTTATATTAAGTAGGCTAAACTTAATATAAATTAAATTAAGAAAAATTAAAATAAGGTTAGATATAATTGGCAACCCCATTAGAAAATGATATTTATTTATAGATTATAAGAAACAAATATTTAAAAATCTAATCATTTACTTATTTATTCTTTTTTTTTTCTTTTTATATTATATACATATGTGTTGCTATACAAAATTTTCAATGGAATAAGTAATAATAAACAATGGAGAAAAAACAAATAAAGTTTTCGAAGGAAAAATATGCTAATAAGTATAGATTTTATAGGCTTTGAGTTCTTCCTTTTAAGCGATTTAACCCATTATTGAAGCTTATAGTCATAGTTATTAAAATTGTGAATTAAAAATACGATTTTGCGAGTTTATAATTTTATAGTATTTTTTTTAGTTAAAATTGATGTAAAATTATTTATATACATATTTTTAGTAAAATTATGAATTTTCATATAAGATTTTACAAGCTTACAAATTTATCGGTTTTATATAATTTTATATGATTCTACCAATTTTATACATTCAAATAAGCAATAGAATTGCGATTTTGATTACCAAGCCTATAGCCATTCATTTTTTAAGCTAAGATGATTGAGCTTAATCTTGGTGGTTACTTGTTCTAAGCTTGCGACACTATTCAACCTATGAATTAAATTAGATACTAAGATTGATGCTGAGGGGCAAAAGAAGAAAGTACATTGGAAATTGATACATAAAAATAATAGAGATATAACCTATCCCCAAAACAAACAAAGGCTCTTGATCTTCCTAAAAAAGCCTAAACCAAACATAGTCCTTAAAAAGAATCCCATTACCAGACTTTTTCAAAAGTCCTAGATACAAAAGCTTAAACACAAACAATTGACTATCCTACCTATTTCAATCCACTTCAAGCCAAAAAGGACTCAAACATGTGGCTTATTGATTTCACTTAGAATTTTGTCCATACAGACTAACCATTTTTAGGCTTAAAAAGTCCTAAACACCCACTCCACAAAATTAGCCCACCCGCTCCAACCTTGAAACCGAACACAAAGCTTATCTCTACCATGAATTATCTTATAATAAACCTAATGAGTTTGGCCTAAGGGGCAATAAATGGGGAAAGTAAATAACATATCTATTTAATTGAGTCTAAAGGGGTAATCTTTTAAAGACAAAGGGGCATGTGACTCGTTAAGGCATCATAAAATATCTAAATTTGCCATACAAGACTTAAGAAAATGAGGGGCAAACTTAAAGGCACAAAATGCTTTAAGTTTTTCTAATAGAAATGTATCTAATTATTTGAAGATTTTAGAATGATATTAGGAAAACCTTAATCTCTAATACAAACTTTAAAACACTTATGGGAGCTAAGAGATATGAAAGTAAGGATAAGACTCATTCCTTAAAGAAGGTTTATCTTGCATGTGATAAGTGGATTAAAAGGATGATAGGTATTCATTTCACTATCCTAAACACAATTACCACTTACGAACCCATTTGAGCACATTAGAATGAAGAAGAGCTTTAAACTGTACATACTTCACTCAAGCCTATATTCTCATTCAAACATGTCAAGTCTATAGATTTTTCCTAAATAATTCAAAGCTATATACACTTCAACAGGCTTATATACTTTGAACCTAGAGTTTTACGATTTCAAAACTCTTCAAATGAAAGCTTAGACATATGGAGAGCAATCACCTTGACCAAAAGCAAAATAAATAAATAAAAATAAGAAAAGAGAGAAAAAAGAGGAAAAAAAAAAAGTAAGGTGGTCACATCTCAAAAGGTAAGCTGAAGCTCCTAAAGAACTTGAAGTCTAACTATATTTGAAAAGCTGAGCCCATGAATTCTAAGATAAATGATGTGGGTTTTGCCTAGTGATAGGGATTGAATCTTTGATACCAATATGATAAGGATCAAAGAAGAGAGACGACAACGGATCCAAAAATGAAAAGGAATGGGTATTCAAAGAAAAATGGGTATGAAGAACAAGAAGAGTTTTGATAGTGAATGTGGATGGATATAACTCATCAAGACACAAACATGATTAGGGGGTTTGAGCTCAAAATAAAGTTCAATGAGACTCACAAATATTAGATGTTGTTTGGGGTTTCAAATGAAGATTAGATACAACTCACTAACCGGTTCAAATGAAAAGGTTCACTACAATCTTAAGAATAAAATTGATAAGAATATGGGAGAGATTAAAGAGAGTAAACGACACTCAATAATCCGACAAATGCAAGTTTTAGCCTTGCTCAAAAGAGGATCTATATACAACTATATCTATCTGTATCTGCTGTGTTTGTTAGTACTAATGTTGCTATTTATAGCAAGTCTTAAAACCTAGTGACAAAATTGTAAATAAAGTATAAGGCCTTAAACCTTAAGGAATCGAGCTTATAAATAAAATAAGGGAAAACATATAAAAGAATACAAAACTGTGCATTTTACAAAAGTCGGCATATAGTAACTCAGCATGTCTTAGGATTAGTAGTATTTGAAACGAATGGGGTTAACAGTTGGATGTGCGGGTTCAGGAAGGAGTTTCTAAAGTCTCATGTATCTTGGCCGAGACACCAAAAAGGTTGGCCCATAATTACCGAGTCCTAGAATCAATTGGCATGAATCTTTCAATGCTATGCCAAGTGGTTCTTTGCTTTTGAATACTTAGCCTTATGGTATCTCGTCTTTTCGGCAGACCATAGGCTTGTTGCCGAATGACTCCTTTTCTTCCCCTTGGCCTTCTTTCATTTGCTCAACCTTGGCGAAAGTTGTTCGGCTTCGGCCTTGAAATGTTTGGCTTCAGGTTGGAATAAGTCGGCATCTTCTTCTAGAGTGTCAGCATCAACTTCAGACAGGTTGGCCTTGTAGTCGGAGATTGATTCCCATCATTACCATAGGTTTGAAAGGAAGTCGTCCTTGACGTTAAGTGTTAAGCATAGGTCGGGATGCCGAATAAGCTTCTCTTCCCTTTTCTTTTCACCATGGGTGCCAAGTGTCTCTGGATTTCCTCAACGCTCATAGGGGTCAAGCAATAGCTATTCCCATTCTTCCGAATAGTGTAAGTATTGAGGAAGCCGTCATGGATCACTTTTCGATCATACTCTTAAGGTCGGCTAAGAAGTAAATTCATAGCATTCATAGGGACCACACCGATTTCAATCTCATCTTTGTACTATCCTTCCTTGAATGCAATCTAAGCACGCTTATGCACATGGACCATACCCTTGTTATTAAACCACTTTAATTCGTAGGGTCGGGGGTGCGGGTAGGTTAATAATTTCATTTTTTCCACTATTTCAACAGAGATGATGTTGGTGCAGCTACCTCTATCGATAACTAGGGAATAGGTTTTCCCACTCATTAGGAACTGCATATGAAACAAATTTTCCCTTTATTTGGGATTTGCCTTCAAGTCGGTTTGTATCACCATAACTAAGAGTTTATCGAGGTCATCAAGATAGACGTCTTCTTCTATTAACTGGTTGACTGAGCTCTTATCACTCTAACTTTCAATTTAAGCCTTGGGCCTTTTACCCTTCAAGACCATGACCCTTTTATTCGGGCATTGGGATACAATGTGTTCGTAGCCTTAGCACTTGAAGTACTTCACTTCTCAAGCCTTGTTACCAAGTGCCTTTTCTTTCTCAACAATCTGTTTCTCGACGTAGACTGGTCAGTTAGGCTCTCCTTTCTCCATTTTCTTTTCTTGCCTTCTCTTAGCATACCTTTCAGGCTTAAGGCTGCCTTATTGAGGTCGGCTACTCGGCCTCTGATGCCTTCTCCTCCTTTGCCTCTCCACTCTTAGTGCCAAATTAATTAGCTCATTCAGAGAGTTAAACGGTTGCAATTCAACTATGTCGACAATGTCATTTTAGAGTCTACTTAGGAATCTGGCAATGGTGTGGTCTTGTGGCTCGGCAATTTCACATCTCGTCATCAAGGTCTCAAACTCTTGTAAATACTCTTCAACAGTATTTCAACCTTGTCTTAGGTGTTAGAAAGCATGGAGCATCTCTTGCTTGAAATAGGTTGGCACAAAGTGTTGATTCATCAATCGTTTCATAAGTCTCTATGTTTTGATTGGCTCTTCTCCTTCAGTATCTCGTTTGGCAACCAACATGTCCTACCAAAGACTTACGTATTCAACAAAGGTTAAGGAAGCTAGCTTAACCTTTGCTTGATCATCGAATATGTAGCACTCGAATAACTTCTTGACTTGGGGAACTTAGTTAAGCAATTCTTCAGGTCGGTTACTTCCACAAAAGGTCTGCAGTTTCAGCTTGACATTGTCAAGTCCTTAACCAGGTGCTCGGGGTTTATCCCTTGCATTCCGAGCTGGTCAATTCTCCTTAGTTCGGCCACTTCTATTAGAGCTCTACTTTGCTACACCTCTTCTCAGCCTTGGTTCTCTTTTCCGAGCTTCTTGATTTGTTTCGGAGTCAACACTCCTTTCATTCCTCCTTCTCAGCATTAGATGGTTTTCTCTTCTCCTCGACTTGGTAGCTCTTCTTGGCTATCGCTCATCATGATCAAACTCATTAGAACCACTTCCACTTGTGGGTATTCTCTCCCTTCTTTCCTTTTAGCCATCCCGTCTGCGACCTCTAACTAATCTAATATGTTCTTAGATAAAGCTAGTAAGATTCTAAATCTGATATTCTAAGTTGTTAATACATTGCCTTAAGCTTCCATGAGGACTATCACCAGTGTTGATGACATTGTCCTCCGACATTCTTGTTTGTACAGTAATAGACTAGAGAATTGAAAAAAACGACAAAACACATTAATAGTAACCTAGAAACAACCACTACTCAGCCTTTGCAACTACTTACAACTACTATGAACAGTATGCTACACTACAGAACAATAATTAACAGAAATGTTAGAATTGCAAATCTACTTTGAAGAACACTAGCACATATGTCTCCCCAAAGCTCTAATACTAATATGATAAGGATCAAAGAAGAGAGATGGCAGCAGATCTAGAAACGAAGAGGAATGGGTATGAAGAACAGGAAAGGTTTTAATAGTGAATATGGATAGATATAACTCACCAAGATACCGTAGATACAAATAGATATAGTTGTATATAGAAGAATATTTGGAGAGTAAAATTTTCCTCTTTCGAGTAAGGCTGTACTTGAGATAGTAGAGCTTGTGTTTGCTGGATTATTGAGTGTCGTTTACTCTCTTTAATCTCTCCTATGTTCTTATCAATCTTATTCTTAAGATTGTGGTGAACTCTCTTATTTGAATCGATTAGTGAGTCATATCTAATCTTCATTTGGAACCCTAAGCAACATTTAGTATTCGTGAGTTGTATCGAACTTTATTTCAAGCTTAAACCCTTGATCGTATTTGTGTCTTGGTGAGTTATATCCATCCACATTCATTATTAAAACCCTTCCTGTTCTTCGTACCCATTTTTTTTTTAATACCCATTCCTCTTCGTTTTTGGATCCGTTGCCGTCTCTCTTCTTTGATCTTTATCATATTGGTATTAGAGATTCGATCCTTATCATATAGTATCTTTTAAAACACAAATGTAAGCGAGATTGCGAGCCTAAAAAGAATGAAGCTTTAATTCTATGATCTTACCCATTATACCACCCTAAACAAAACCTTTTTAACCAAAGAATTCAATTTATCTTAAGCAATGATTGCTCATGAAATTAGGGCAAGCTCATCTTAGCATTTCCCATTAAGATTCTTAACTTATAAACTCAGGTTGAATCATTAAATTTTCAAAATTGCCTAACACATCAATATTCTCTTTTGTTCAAGCTAATGACTAAAAGCTTACGTTATAACCTATGAAAATGACCTATCAGATAGATTAAAATGTATTACTTGCAAGACTGACCATAATTTTTGGAATTATGGTCAAGAATGAAAACAAACCATTTGAGATTGTGAGGAAGTCCTATTGTACTAACTAATTCAAATAATTGATAGACTTTCCTAGGTATGAAACTTATGAATGTAAAAGTTAAGCATGCTTTAGGGGCTCAGGAAGCACTTCGCTCTTGAATTAAGTGAGATTGCCTACAATAAGAAGGATGAGGTATTGAGTGGAAGTTATCCTTTTCCCATATTAGTAGCAAACAAATAATTAAAGTTGAAGAATGAATCTCCAAAGGGCTAAAAGAATGAGCATACCATTTATTTGTAATACTTAAAGTTGGTAATTTTTTTACTAGTTAGCAAAGAAAAGATGTTAGTAGTTTTTCTAATCAAAAGTGCATCTCTCTCTAATGAAATTTTAAGAATTTGTGAATATTAAGTTTAGTTATCCTTAGGAACTTTGGTTGTTTCACATTCACGAGTCTTAGTTATCCTTAGGGAGCTTTGATCATCTTATAAAGTTTTAGAAATCTTAGTTATCTTTAAAGGGGCTTTGAGTATCTTATAAAGTTTTAAGAGTTTTAGTTATCCTTAAGGAGCTTTGATTATCTTATAAAAGTTTTAAAAACCTTCGTTATCCTTAAACTTAGGAATTTTGGTAATCTTGTTACTCAAGAACTTTAGTTATCTTTAAATTTAGGAACTTTGGTTATCTCGTTACTTAAGAACCTTAGTTATCCTTATAATTAGAAACTTTGGTTATCTTATGATTTAGGAACCTCGGTTACCCTTTGGTTATCTTTGTCTTCGTGTTATTTTAGTACTTTATTTTGATGCATGATTATATTTAATAAGAATCTATACTAACTTATTTTATTTTTTTGCAGGTTGCTTCTAGTTTTAGTTTCTTGGTTATTTTTGCTTACATTTAACTTTATCATTATTTTTGTGTCTTTTCAGCATATACATAATATTAATATATATAGTGTTAGTTTTTTTTTTTAAATTAGCATATCTAAGATTAAAAGTTGCATACCTTAAGGGAAAATCACATTTTCATAAAGATTACCATCTTTATTAAATTTTTGCATATTTTCTTTGCAAAAATTGCATCTTTTTAAAAAAATTGCTTCCTTTTTACGAAAAATTGCATCTTTTAGGTACAATTGCATTTTTATCAAAATTCATATTTTTAGGTTAAGATTTGCATATTCTACACTAAATTTGCATATCTTAGGAAATTTGAGTAGAAATTGCATTTTTTTTAATAAAATTTTGCATATTTTAAATAAAAATTGTATATTTCTCATTTAATTTATATTTTTTAGTAAATTAGGAATTTTAGGGAAAAAAATTGTTTTCTTTTTGTCACTTACTTGGCTTTTCATAAAAAAAAAAATCTTAATTGGGCTCTTTTACAATTTTTTTTTAGTATTTTCAAATTGGACAATAAAAATTAATGTGTCCTTTTTAGGATTTTTTAAAAATAAAAGTAAATAGACAAAAAATGTAAACCTGGCCACTTTTTTTTTGAAGAATAAAATGAATCCACTTAATAAAATATACTAGTGGGTATGTAGATACCTATAGAGTAATTATAAAAATTGAAAAACTTTCTATTTGGTTTTTTAAAAAAATTCATAATAAAGAATAAAAAATCATTTTTCACGCATTTTACATATTTTTTCATTTTTAGAAAAAATTATAAAAATGGAGGCCAATTAGTTAGTTTTCTTAAATTCCTAAAAGGTGACTTTTGTTTGAATTGATTAGCTTTTGACCTTAATTTTTTGGTTAAAAATTTTTTGAAAATTATTTTTATAGAAAATTCATGAACTAATGACTAAATTAGGATTTTTTCACCTAAAAACCCTAATTTCTTTCTTTTACCAGTTTTAATTAATATTGTTAAACTTGAACTAGGTGGTTAATCTGGACAAGTAAGAGGGTCATGGGGTTGAATTAAGGTCAATGAAAAAATAAAATATAAGTCATATTTTAATTTTCAAAAGATAAATAAATATGAAATTAGACAATTAAATCCATCCATTAATCATTAGGATGACATGAAATTTGCTCAAGTAAATGGGATATAGTTCCATATAATCTAAACTTAGATAAAATTGAAACTAATTTAAAAGGCAATATCATAGTTTGATCTAGACATTTCATGTTCAAAACTCAAAACCATGAACTTGGATTACAGTTAGAGCTCTAATCAATATCATTATGATCATCATTTGATTCAAAATTTGCATAACATTAGTTTGTTCTCCAATAGCTTCTAAATCCACAACATTTTCAATCTCTCTATCATTTGGAAGGAGGGAAGAAATAGTTAAAATTAGGAAACTCCTTATTCTATACTCATTAAAAATTAATAGTTTAGAAATATATCACTAACCTTGAGCGGAACCATAAATTGTTATGGGAGTGGCATCATCTTTATATGTTACTTGTTGAATAATCTCATGAAAATCAAGTTTAGGAGCTACATAATCTTCTTCTTCTTCTTCTTCTTCCATTATCCTACAATATGTGTTATTAACATAATCATAGTCAATTGGATCATAACTTTTTTTCTTATGTTGATGCCTAAAATCTAAGGAAGAAAAAGCAAACAAAAATGTAATTAGCAAGTTCCATATAAAGAAAACACGAGTGATGTATTTTTTTT
This sequence comes from Lumnitzera littorea, assembly GCA_024138015.1. Taxonomy (NCBI): domain Eukaryota; kingdom Viridiplantae; phylum Streptophyta; class Magnoliopsida; order Myrtales; family Combretaceae; genus Lumnitzera; species Lumnitzera littorea. Next base: position 97,349,500 of record JAMXBB010000003.1, read on the forward strand.
AACATAAAATAATTTACATAACCAATTTTTCAAATGCAAATCATATATCACATAGACAAGGTTATTTAGCCTTTGGTGGTCCAATTTGTTTCTTTTCTTTGTACGAATGCGCTAAAAAAAAACTCCAATGATATTCATATTCCAAAGAAGAAGTTGTTTGACTTAAAATTCAAATAGAAATCATTTGTAAAGTAGGAGCATTATGACCAAACAACTTCTACCGCTCATCTATAATTGAATGAAATTAGTCAAATAACTGGAAAAATAAAAACTAAATATAAGGAAAGTAATTGTAATTCTAGTAGTCACTTACTAAGTGGTGTTATTTTGGTAGATTTAATTGCCATTTCTTGACTAAAACCTTATTTCCTTTCACGTTATAATTTAATGTCCTCAATTACTTGTGTATTATTGCTACATATGCTTTCCTTTTCAAGCACATCAAAAAGGCCCTGCATAACTTCTACACTTTCTTCAAAAGTTTCATCATATATAAAAGCTGGATCTAAAAAGGTGGTTAGAGCATGAAGACTACTATGCAAATGCTTATCTCACCTTTCATAAATAATTTTGATGTAAGGACTATACAATTTTGTTTATTTTCAAAAATGGATACAATCCTCTCATGAATCCTAGAAAAGCCTTAATAATTAACATAAAGAGAAAGCCTTTCATCAGCATCCATAATACGTAAGAGTCTCACAATAGGAGTTGTAATTTTCATTATAAGGAAACAATTTCCCCAAAATTTGCTATCCAAAACAATAGTAGGAAAATTTTTTCTAACAATACATTTAGATAGTTTATAACTTGTGAAGTGCCTACTTATCACTAAAGCTTGCAAGTCATGATTGTGTTCGTAAATACTTTTCAAAGTAATGAAAACAGTAGCACATCGAGTCACTCCTGGATGAACAATTTTTTTCCAACCATTTCTTTTCTTTAACCAAGAAAACAAGTAAATATGATTTTAGACAAAGATGGTTAAGTTAGAAGTATGACTTACAAGGTCATTGACATGATCCATCTTATCAATATCTTTTAACATCAAATTTAAACAATATGCTGCATAAGAAGACCAATATATATGATCATATTTCTCTTGTAACAACCTATTAATTGCAACATAGTTACTTGTATTGTTAATAACTATATGTACCACATTAGCAAGCCTAACCTATTCTACTATCTCTAAAAACATATTGCACAAATTATTGGCATCTTTGACAATGCTTAATGCATCAATAGATTTCACAAATTTTAATTCTAGTAGGACAATATACTAAAAAATTAATCATGGTCCTCTATCTTTGATCGATCCACCAAATTACCCATAATTATATATCTAGATTTAGCCTAATTGCTTTTGTGAGAATCAATAAGCAATTGACACTCCTTCTTACAATCTCGTAGTAACTGAATACACATAGCATGATAAGATGGACCTTTATAACCACTACCAATTGCAGTAATAGCATCTAAAGTTGGTTGAACATAAGGTGACTTTAATGCATTAAAAGGTATGCATGCATAAAAAAACCATATAGCAAATGGTATGTTTGCTCTATGAACAACTTGTTTGCTAGCTAATACACTTTTAATACCTAGTTGAGATAATTAGTAGTAATCTTAACCATATATTTATTTATACCAGCCTTCCTTATCTGTTTTGGTAGCTCTGACAAATCCTTTAATTCCTGTACTTTATCCTCTTCAATTTCAGTATGTGGAGCTTCATTGGGGTTTTGATCCTTTTGTTTTGAGGATTTAAGATATTCTACTATTTTCTCTCGAACTTCATTCGGAACCTTTTTACAAGATGTTATGTTACCACGAATCTCTGTTAAATGATACTTCATTCTATTGACCCCTTCATGTTGATAATTAGATCTACAATAGAGTGTGAATAATTTTTTTCTTTTATTATTGGTGGACAAAATAAAATGCTCCCATGTAGGGTCATTCTTTGAATCAACAATAGTAGAAGATGATTGGCTATTTTTTATTCCCTAAAAAAAATTGTAAGAAATTTATATTATTATTTAATAATATTTAATAGAAATAGCAAAACCCTTAAAATATTGTGTAATATGTGTGAATTGAAAGAACAATATAAAGTTAATACTTGTAGATATATCATTTATGAGCTTTCTAATATCTAACTTAAGCGTATGTATTCATGGATGAAAACATACACAAATATTACTTGAATTTTAAAAGAAGCTATATTTACGATGCTTGGCACAACTTGATTAGTCCATATGTAAAAACTATATAGGGAAGATGAAAGTTAAAAGAAGATAAAAACTAAACCATGTGGTGAAGAGATTAATGGAAGAAGAATTGATTTTTTTTATTCGCATATGAAAAAGATAGTTCACAAAACTAGAATCATTATAGAAATAATATACTACTTGACGAGCAATATGAATGTACATGTGCATAATTGTATAAGAAATTTGTTAGGTCATCATATGGTAAAGACTAAAGAAAATTATCTAATCAATTAATATTTGGCTTTGACGGAAATGGGTGCGGATGATCAATACAAAATTTGATAGCCCTTGTCGTGTGAAGAATTTTTGAAGATGAAAATAATGAAAGTTGAAACTTGAAAGAGATTCACTTAAAACTTAAAACAAAAGTCCTACAAATTAAAGTGCTAAAAACAAGAGAAAATTTAGACAATAGGGTTTTGCTTTTGTTTTGGAAAGTAAATAAAATATTGGAGAAGGAATATTATAAATTATTTGGCTAAAGATATTACCAAAAAAAAAGAAAAAAGAAAAAAAGGTTGGCTAAAGAATAAAGATATGCATATTGCATAGTTTTGGTTTTGGTTTTGATTTGGAAAGTAAATAAAATATTAGAAAAAATATTATAAATTATTTGGCCAATAGATATGCATATTGCATACCAACTTAGAAAGTTGACAATCTCTCCATTCATTTCCATTTCCTTTGCGTCTTTTGTTTTGTTTCTTTCTTTAATGTAATGTTGCATTCGGATCTATATGACCTGATTGGGTTGACCAATTCACAGTTGAATCGACTAGGTCAAGTAGGTCCAATTGGTTCAACATTAAAACAGTTTTTCGATATAGACCTACCTACCTTAATGGTTGGTTCTAGGTCAACTTGGTTCAACTAGTTGGGCTGGTTTGATTTATACAAAATGATTTTTATTGGTTGACAACTCTAAAATTGTTTTCAAAAATATTTTTCAATATTTTTTAAAGATTATTTTTTCTTAATTTTATGTGGAGTAATTTATATTAAATAAGCTGAGCTTAATATAAGTTAAATTAAAGAAAACTAAAATAAAGCTGAATAAGTTATTTCACGTAAAGGCTAGAAACCAATTATGAGAATGGGAGCTTAGAGAGGATAAAAGTGATTGACTCAAGTGGTTTGACCTTAAATGTTTTGATAGAGGAATTAGTTGGTTATGGAAGCATGAGGAGTTTTCATTCTATCAATTTCCTAGGAAAACAACATATGAGAAAGGCAATTTAGTATTCTTCGGCAATGATTCTGATGTTGAGAAGATATTTGTAGTTTATGGCAATAGGAGGGAGAATCGCTAATATATTGGTGTATATGATTCTCTTCCCGGTACCTAAGCAATAGCAAATGCAAGCGATGATCTATTTTGGCATTGAGTTTTTAAACTTAAAGCTTTGATTGATAGAGGTATTGCTAGAAATGTTAAATCTAACCGAGATAGTGAATCATTTGAATGTAATGTGTATGCTGGAAGTGAAGTATTGAGATCTCTAGTAGTTCAAATGATGATATGTATATACGATTAGAGGTGTGTAAGTTAGTTAAACAGGCTAATCTAACTTGATCCACTTTAGCTCATAGATTAAATAAGTTAAGAAATTTTAACCCACTTTATAAATATGTCAGAATTTCACTAGTTCGGCCCAACCTACTTTAATTTGTGTGTTAAATGGGCCAACCCACCAATCGAATTGTGATAATTGTAAGTTTCATTTGATGAATTATTAATGACCCTTTCTAAATATTATCTTGATTTCCAAATGTAATAGATATTAAAAGGCAACATTAAGTATCGATTAAGTTATTATTTAATCTGGCTTTGTATTGTAATACATTACACATGGGTTTAAAATTAATTAGTAGTGCGAATGAATCACGCGTCATTGTCAAAGCTACATGCATTAGGGATTAGAAAAGAATAAAATATATATTTTATGATTCAATTAAAGCAAACGTGTAGTAATCAATTGACGTTCAAAAGCCTATTCAGATCCAGACAATTCATATGTCGATGAAAGTGTACAAGACATGAAAGGAATTGCTTCATATTGAAGATATAATGTACAAAACCATACTAAATATTTAAGGCAAACTAAACATCCTCGCTGCGATGACTACGAAGCAGTTATTCAAAGTCCAAATCAAAATGTAAGGGCCAAACTTAAATTATTTATTTCCAATGAATATATAGAATACAATTTTGACAAAAAAAAAAAAGAATATATAGAAAAATACAAAAAAGGCAATAAGAGGTACAAGCTAGAATATAAGGGCCGATGGAATTTTTACATTGTTTCTTTTTCATTTTCATTTATTTAAAAAAAGTAGGCTAACCCAACCCTTTATAGGTTAGCTCACTTTAACTCATGAGTTAAGTAAGCTAAGTTAAATTAGCTTACTTTTTATATAGATCGAAAAACTTGCTCCTAATTTGTTTTTAAAATGGATTGATTCATAGGTTAAAACCAATTTGCATAGCTCTACTAATATATGTTATGTTATGATTTATTATATAATGGAATATTTGTTTTTAACAAATTGAATGGGCATATAATATAATCAAGTTGCTAAACAGTGCTACATATGTAAGATTGATCTAAATAATGAGTCAACATCGATAACATCGTCTACGAGATCTCCACATACCCCAGAGTTCTTTATTCAACCCTTCTCCTTCTTCATTTGTCATTATTGGTGCATATCTTGATTTGGAAACATCTTCCTTTTGTTTCTTGAGGCTTAAGTGAGTTACAAATAAGTTCAAAAAAGTCAAATTTTTTATAATTCCATCAGACATGATGGAGCTAGGAAAAGTACCAAATAGGTACTCTACATTTAAATTGAGTTCTTTCTAATTAAAGAATTTCTGTCTAATTACACCGCAAAATTTGACAGATTCTCTAGAGGAAATATAGGACTTCGTTTTTAATAGTGTCATGCAATAAAGTGTTGTCCTACATATGAAATGAAGTTAATATACCTAAAGAGGAAATATTTTTGTATCAATTCCATCCATATTATCAATATTATAAGTATCACACTATTAAATTTTGGAAATAGTAGAAATCTTATGTTCCACTTTTCTTTTTCATTTATTTATTTAGTGTGAAGAAATAGTTGAATTGTCATTATCGTCTTTATTTTTCAAATAAAAAAGTAGAAAAGTTGTCCTTTGGTAAGGTTGTTTCTCTTGCAGATTCTTTTATTCTAATTTTCTTTTTATTGGACTCTTCACCTTTCTTGTTTTCCTATTAATTGAATATTTTCAATTTTGATGTTGAAATCAACCTCTTCAAAACGATTAGAAAAGGTTCATATATTATGCTCGCTAATGATTCAATCCATATGGAAAAAAAAATAATAATAATAATGATGCCAGAAATAAATTATGGTCATATTAAAAAGGCGGATGACTTGAATAAAAAAGCCGAGGTTGAATGGCTTAAATTGTACAGTAGCAAATGTGATATATCACTATGATAATTTTCGCTTCAATTTTTTATGCGTAAGATAAGAGTGTAAAGAAATCGAACTCCCGCATTTGTCCTGCTACTTGGGTATTCTAAATATTACTCGTAAATGGTAGATTCCAGTGTATCTAAATATATTTCATTTAAACGGCGTTTTCATTCTCGTTCCTACCAAATTTGAAAATATAATCTAATATTTGCGCAAATATTACCCATACGTGTTAATACATGAATGGTGGAGATATAAATGGTTCATAATTTATGCGCTAGGAAATTATAGATAGTGGATGTGATTATGTACATGCGGCATCAGCCTATGCTTCATATGACCTTAGAAGAATCACGTTGGAATGAGAGGTAAATGGATGACATAAAAACAGAGGTAGGGAAAAAGAAACAAGTTGTCTTAGCTTGCCTGCATAAGTGATAGGTGGAGGAGCCTTTTGTCATGCTTGGTATGTAAGAGTAGATCAAAATAGAGTTGCACTTTTGGGTTCCGTTCCCTTTTCTCATGTTTTGAAATTATAACACTCAGAGAAAAATAAAATATAAAGAAATAAAATTAAGACATAGTGTAAAAAGGAGTTATTATATTATTAAAAGGAGGCAAAGTAAATATTAAAAGAGCCGGGGGCAAGCTGAGAATATTAAAAAAAGTCCCAATTTAGTATGACACAAAAACACTCCTCTCTCCTTAAAAGACTCATTAGACTTCCATTATGCTATATAATAGAAGCTCTCTCACAGCGAACTCTACAAATCCTAAAGGCATGACATGAATCCCTAAGACTCTATTGGTTTGTTGAATCACAAAATTAATTGTGATCCTTGTGGTTGTACAAGAGAAAAGCTTTTGTGGAGGGGTTAATGCATAAGGCTCATCACAACCCTAGGATAAGTGATTTAATGTTCATGGTAAAACGTAAGATTGAATCTAAAAGCATGATTTTGATTTTGAAGGTGTGGACATTTAATTAGGGTGGAAGAATTCAAAGGAACTATCTCTTTAGGGTTCAACAAAAGCAAAGTAGTATATCCCATCCCTTACAATCTTGTTACTTTTCTAGTAAATATGAAATTTTGTTGTATTATGGAGTTGTTGGGACAAGAATTGTTAATTTATGAAAGGGCATTTTGGTGTTTTTGGATTGAGGTTAAGATTGGAGGATGGTTATAGGATGTGGAGTGTTATTTTTAGACAAAAGAGAGAAGAAGTTACAAAGAGGTTAGAATCGATTAAGCTACGAATTAAAGGGTTAAGAAACAAGAAATAAGAAGAAAGGAAGATGTTACAAGTCTACCCCTTGGAATCATGGCCATGGACCTCGATTGTAATTCCCTTCTAAAAACCATAGCAAGACTATGCTCGGAATCACGGCTATGAACTTTGGCCATAATTCTCCCTATTTAGATTACTGCAAGATCACGGCCTAGACGATACTCTTATACTTTGGCTATGATCTTCCTAGCCACAAATTCCTTCAAATTTCCTCCCTCACACTTTATTCTAGTACATTCTTAAGGACCATAGGTAAGATTACACTCATGTTCCTCAATCATGTTCCTCATATTTTGCAAGTTACCACTCCAAAATACTGCTCTTTGCATCAAAACCCTATCACTATCAAAATTCTATCCTTTAAAACAAGTTTATCAAAATATTTAATATCAATCAATGCAAAATCTCTCTCTAAAATTGATACCTACACTATCCCTTATCAATTTTCAAAATCTTACTCTTTTCCTTTTAATAACCTTAATATTTTAGGACATCATTTTTGCAATAAAAATGAGAATAAAAAGGACTAAAATACATTCTTACCTATGAATTAGAACCCAACACTCACTTCAAGGATCCACAATTCACCTACAAATTGATACACCTGACTTGTTATTCTCCCAACCTTAAGTAGAAAGACAAGGTTCAAAATGTAAGGCTCTAAGGATTTAAAGAAAACCTTACTCTCTTATCTTACCTTTGATTTTCCCCTTGAACGTTGTAAATAGAGTGCTTGTTCTTAGGTGTTCTTGTATGGGAGATCTATTGCAAAATAGGAGCACGGGAGTAAGAAAAAGCTATTCTATGTATTTCTCTATTATAAAAATAGGGTTTCTTTTAGGAACTTTTGCAAGGACAAAAATGCCCTTAACCTCTAATTATAGATATCCTCCTATTATTTACTTATAATGGCTAGGTTTTATATTATTCCTTAAATATTTCCAAACATAGGAATGGATTTATGATTTCAATCTTAATTACATTCTATTTTATTCCATCCCGTTCCAATTCATTCTATTCTAAACTATTCCTTCGTATTAAATGAGATATTAGAGCATCAACTCCGCTGCCTTTGAAAAGAAGTAGCTTATTCTTCATCTAAGCTTCATCTTATCTTTAAGAGCTAAAGCTTAGCAATACGATATAGTTGCTCTAATCTTTTAAAGGTGTCAAATTAGTAGGAACTCTTATGTATTTGGCGAGTTGACCACTAAAAGCCTCCAATGGATTGTAATAGCTTAAATATTTGCATTTACAAGATAAAACAAAAAGTTTGTACTTGCATCATTTTAGTTACATATTGTAGTTGTCCATATGCTTTTTCACACTTCACTCTTTGCTACGTATTCACAAAACTTGTAACTTCTTCTTGTAATATGCCTTGACAAACCACAACTAATATTATTTCTTACAATCTAGTGATATATATAATATGCCACTTTCATGTTTGCATGGCACAAAAGATATCAATATATATATCAAATTAGAAACACATGGCTATGATAGATTTTTATTATATATGTTTTAAAATTGTTTTAAGATTTGATTAATACAATTAATAGTTTTAAACTGCAAACTCCTAAACCAGGAAAAGAAAGCACATTTCCTTTCACTTATAGATATATGCTCCTTTATGGGGAAAAGAAGCATACAAACATTAAAGATTAACTGATATATACTATGTTATGATTTACTTCATAATGGAATATCTATTTTTAACAAATTGAATGGACCTTTAATAGAATCAAGATGCTAAACTGTTGGACTGTATTAGGCTTATTAGAGGATACTAGTCTTAGTTTATTTATCATGTACATAAATACAAGTTAGTTAGACAGTTAAAAGGATTCAGTTAATATATATATATTTATACAGAACTATGAATAGAATAAAACAAATCATTCTCATTTCCTCTCTTTTGTTGCTTCTCTTACTCTCCATTAATAGCATTTATAATTCTGTCATGGTATTTGATAGGAATCAAACTACTGAACCTTTAACTTGAGTTTGAGCACGAGGACTTAAGGGACTAGTGAAGTAGATTTTATTGTTTTAGCTAACTCTTACCAAGGCCAAGTTGATCCTCACTGTAGACTAACTCCATATGCCTAGCCGAATAGCTTCTCATCTCTCATTCATTGAGTGATGACTTAAAGTATGCCCCATTGAAGGTCTGAACCCTCACACGTCTATTCGGTCATGATTGTACCAAGCTCTAACTCAATAGTATTGGTACCAAGAACCCTAGTATATATTCATACCCATGACTTCTCGAAAGGACCCCTAAGTTTGCTTGACACCTCAGCTTGGCAGTCACCAATATAGTTGTACAGTTTGTCTACTTCTACTAGAAAGTTACCTATCCATAGAAAGCTACATATTTAGCAATCATATGATAGGATCCTCCATACAAGATGAACGTTTTTCTTGATTCTCTTTATGCTATTTTCCATTCTTTGTATATTACTTCTTTAGAACATTATCCTTTCTAGTTATTTCTGTTTATAGTTGTTACCCTAATATTTTAGGTATAAATACTTATTGTAAATGTAGCTGCATCATAATACATAAGATATTAAATACACTTTCCCTTTTGTGAGCTAAGTGAACTTACTTCCCTATTCTTACTCTTATCTTAACCCTTAAGTAAGGCTAGGTGGTAAGTGCTCCCATTGGATTAGCTCGTGCATCATCTCAAGTTGAGCTATGAGTTTGTAGAGTTTCTTTGGTGCATCACATCCTTAGAATTGTTTATGGTTTTGCTTGTTTACTTTCATTGTTATTCACGCATTTTCCTCTCTTTCTTTTCAAGCTTTCTACAAGCTTGGACCTACCCCAATACCTTCGCACTTGTCAACTTTCGGCATAGCATATCATTTTGGTATCAAAGTAGAGGTATGTTTTAGTAAGTTGTGTTTGAGCTTTCTTAAGAGTAGTATTTGTTGCGATAGTGTGTTGTAGTTGCATAGAAGTTAGCTATGAGTGTTTGAGTAAGTAGAAGGTATAGTAGTTTACAATAGCTGCATACTCAGTTTTGCCTTGTTTCAAACATACGAAAACAAAACGAGTTTCAGTTAGGTTTATTGTTCTTTAAGGTAGTTGTGTTTGCATATTACTTGGACATTTGTGTGGAAGAATGTATGTGATGTTTAGCTTAGAGGAGCAATGTCTATTGTTTCTCAGATTTTAAGTTTGTTATTAAGTTTTATTGGTGAGAATGACGAATCTTAGTGTTAATGATGGTATTGGAGATGATAATAGTAGTATTGTTCACCATGGACGATAACCTTAAGGCACCCTTAGAAATACAGATAAACAAATTGATGAAATGGCTAACTTAATAGTCGACCTTACTAGGGCTATACATGTGATGGGAATTAGGCTACTGCATTATTGACCCGCAGTCAAGTTTGAAGACTAAAGAGATTGATAAGGCAAATCCTCTTACTCTAGTCAACTCCTGCTAAGGCTGAGTATCTCCTTGCCAACCCACTCTACATGCCGAGCCGAGTGAGTGCCAATTTTTTGGTGATTATGCGTCGAGAGATAGAATGCTAAGATAGCAACCAGTCTTTACCCTCTCACACTTATGCTTGAGTCGATCACTTACCCGACTTTATGCTTGTTGAGAAGTTGAGAGAATGACACCGGACTAATCTTTAGTCACCTATGCCCGGACGAGCAACTTGATTGCATTTCTTTGTCTACATCCTCTAATGGCATCACCAATGTAACTCTACCATGTGTACAGGACCACATAAAGGATCTACTACACCAATAATTACTTTTCTTGAATATTCATTTCTACTCTTTTGTATTCTTGTACATTACTTCTTTAGGATAATACATTTTTTGTCTTTTCCCTTTTCAAGCAAATTGCCCTAACATATTGGGTATAAATACCCTTTGTATCTATAGCCGTAACCATCAAATTGACGTTAGTACACTTGACATTTTATCCTCTCGTAAACATTGCTTGTTTACATCCATTTCGCTCTTATCTTAACCCTTAAGCAAGGCTAAGTGGCGAGTAATCTCATTGGACCAATTTGTGTGTCATATCGAGTTGTGTCATGAGTTCTTAGAAGTTCTATTGGTGTGTCATATCCATTGGAACTGTTTGTAGGTTTGCCTACTTTTTCATTCGTTTTTGTTTTCTCGCACATTCCCCTTCACCTCTTTTTCAAGCTTTTGGAAAGCTTGGACCCATTCCTGTGACTAGTCTTGTTTATTCTTGGTTGCGGTACGTATCATTTTAGTATTAGAGTGGAGGTTTCGTTTGAGTTGTAGTTTGGTTTTGGAGTTTTGTTTATACTCTATTTTGTGTGTGTGAAATAGAGCATGTTACTATGTTTGTTTAATTGCCATACTTGTTAGTTGCTACTTTTTTGGTTTATGAAAGTGTTTGCTAAAACACCCAGTGTCGAGCCTGATTTTTTTATTTCTTTTATTTAAAATTACTCTCCCCATTTTTGATTAATACTAAACCCTAACCCATTTAATATTAACCTTCGACTAAAGAAATTGGGAAATTCTGATTTTTTTATTTATAAAAATTTTTTGAAGTCGCCACTCGATCGAAGTCAAGAAAAGAAAAGGAAAGGAAAGGAAAGGAAAGGAAATCGTAACCAATTGGGTGGATTGATTACGATTTGACTACCGATCTTTGATCTCAATTTTAAATGAAGAACCAGAGGATTCTGAATTCGGGAGCTAACCTATTAAACCCTAATTGGTACCATTATCTATTTACCGAAATTAGGATTATTTTTCTAAGTATAATATTTAAAATAAATAAATAAATAAATAAAAATCAAAAGAAAAAGAAACTATATTTCTACATATTTCATCATCGCCCTGAAGGTACTTATGTACCCGTTAGCCAAGATCAGACAATCGTAGTTCTTTACAAAAAAAAAAAAAACTTTAGTATGTTGATTTAATTTTAGAAAAGACTAACCGAATTTACATTTTTCATCGATTCATTTTATTTAAAAAAACTAAAGGATCCTAACTCGTAAGTGATAAAAAAAAAAACTCTTCAAGATATTATAACCTTTTTGGTAAATTTTTTTTTTTGTTAATTTTCATTTCTAAAGATAACTTCTGATGTGAGGATTTCTAAAAAAACCCAATTCTAAATAAAATCCTAAGCTAATATATATACATATATATTTATATCTATATTATTACTATTAAACAATTATCTACTTAAATCAATATAACATATTTAACTTATATAATGAAGAAAACTAATGCTAAAAGAAATACACTAAACTAATATATACATATATATGCTATGTCTAATAAAATAATAATAATAACATAATATAATAACTAAATAAATAAAAACTTTGAACAACCGAACCTGAACTTGCTTAGTGAAGGCAGTAGCGTGGACATTTTGACATTAGGGCTCGCTGGCGTTGGTTGTTTGCTAGCGTCAGTCGCTTGTCGACGTGTACCTGTGGATTAGAGCGAAGTGCAGTCGACGAAGTGCTACCAAGTGAGAATCAGCATTGGTTTTGAAGTTGCGGCTGTGGAGTCCTTTTTGGAGTAGCAATATCTATGCGTGTTTAGCAATGGCGAGTGTGCTGTGTCGGTGAAGATAATGTATGAGGGAATTTTTGTGCGTGTGGACTACTGCAAATTATGTTGTACAAAATTGAAAGTAGATGGAGTGTGTGGTTGAACTATGGTGGCTTGGTACTGTATTGACAGTGGAGTAGCGTAGGGTCTTCAGTGTACGGTACTGTATCTGTGTGGCCTATACTTGGTGCTACTGTAGTCATTTATGTAGCAGGGACTCATCGTCGTGAAGTTAGGCGAGGAACTCGTGTTTCCTTGCTATATGGTCTGTATATGAATATTTTAGGATTCGGTCTGTTGGACAACGTAGACTAGTGAAGTGTTGCAGTAGCGATAGTTGTTTAATTGAATCGTGCAATGTGGTATGTGATTTAGCGTACTCGGGCGCGATCGGTGAAGTGGACAATGATCGGAGTGGCGTCAGTTATTGTCTACAGCTGCTGTTCACTGGTCGTGGCCACTCTTCGTGAGTGAAGACAATGAGCAATGTTAGTGAGGTCTGATCATAGGAACGTCTTGTATTATATTGCTGTGGGGTCGTGTGAGGAGAGAGTGGGTATAGCTATGTGTTGTTTTGTGGTTGATAACTGAATTATTGTTGTGCCAAGATGGAGTTTGGCTTACTGTTTTCTGTTTCTTTCTTTTGCACGTGTACATATGTTTATAAAGTCCAAATCTAATCTTATCAAATCATATCTATTGTATCTAATTAAATTATTAAACTAGATCCAAATTAATTCAAATCCGATTTAATTGAATCTAACTAGATTTAAATGATTTTAATTAGATATGAATCCCATTTATTCATCTCGCTCTTATAAAATATAGAAAAATAAAAGACGTAAGTACCTAACGAGACTCGAACCCAAGACCTTAAATTAAATTAAATCCAATCCAATACTCTAATGCTTATCCGTTAGGCCGTTGGCCTATGCCTTGACATTCAATAGAATTAAATCATATTTAAATCACGTGACTCTCTAAAATGATTATTTTTTAAACTGAGCTAAATTAAAACAAATGACTCTAAAATAATGTATTAAAAAAAAATCTTTTTAACTTTTCTTTTTCTCATTATTTTTTGGTATTTTCATCATTTGTTAATTTTTATTATTTTTATCTTTTATTAATTTTTTTTTATTTTTGAATTTTTGAATTAAGACCCTTTTTGTAAAAAATAAAAAAATAAAAATTAAAACCACAGAGGAGCAAAAATTAGGTGTCTACAGTTGTCCCTCTTTGTGGTGAAGTTTGAGCAGAACTTTGCTATAAAGACAAATGAGATATCGTTTTTGCCTCGAGACAACTCTATCTTAAGGAATGTTAAGGCACTTGACGAGAATTAATTTGAAACGAAGAATAGCAGTCGGTAGCGCCTTTGTTGGTTGGCAAAAATCCTTAAAAGAATAATGAGAACCTGGTCGTGCCTTGATGAGCTGACTAACCAAAGCGGTCAAAGCACCATTTGAGTTGGTTAAGACTTAAAGAATGAAGAAACTTGGTTGTGTTTTAAAAAGCTGACTAACCAAGGTGGTCAAAGTGCCCTTTGAGTTGGCTAAGACCTAAAAATGAGGAAACTTGATTGTGCCTTAATGAACTGACTAACCAAAGCGGTCAAAGCGCCTTTTGAGTTGGCTAAGACCTAAAAATGAGGAAACTTGGTCGTGCCCTAATGAGCTGACTAACCAAGGCGGTCAAAGCGCCTTTAAGTTGGTTAAGACCTAAAAAGAAGGAAAACTTGGTCATGCCCTGATGAGTTGACTAACCAAGGCAGTCAAAGTGCCCTTTGAGCTGGCTAAGACCTAAAAATAAGGAAAACTTAGTCGTACCCTGATGAGCTGACTAACCAAGGCGGTTAAAGTGCCCTTTGAGCTGGCTAAGACCTAAAAATGAGGAAACTTAAATTAGGATAGCACTTCCTAAGCTTGCTAAATCTCTTGAAGAAATTTTGAATCGAATAACGTTCTGTGAGTTAGACAACTAAGAGTCTAAGGAACATTAGATTGGGACCATACTCTATGAGCTGGTTGACTTGCTAAGAAATTGTTTTTGGAAAAAAAGCTGTTATCCTTAGGAGGAAACCAGTTGCCAATGCAATGTTTTATTAGGCTTAGAAACACTTACCTAGTTTCAATGATAGGTCCCAAGTAGTCCAATGTCTTATTGAGCAGTCCGATTAGAACCAACGATTTTGACCCTTACTATTGCCTTTTCTTATTCTTGCTCTTCTTCTTCTGTCTCTTTCTAACCCCTTTTTTCCTTTCTTCTCTTTTTTTTTTCTTTGTTTTTGAAAGCAACTTAAACCTAAAATGAATATAAAACATACTCATTTCTCGAACAAAGATGTCCTGTATTGAATTTCCTGTCCAACCATTAGCTTTTCGTGTAGACATCCATTCTCAAGCGAGTTTCTACTTATGTGCCATATGTTACTCTTTTTGAACATGGCCCTGTCTTGAAAAATAGGAAACAAGTCTCCTTTTCTTGGGGGGTTAACCACAATAAAGTATTAAAAGAATTTTCATCAATAGTCATCGCTTCAAGTTAAGTGTTTATTTTTCTTGTACTTCTTGTGTGTAAGGTTTATTTGGGTAGAGGATAAAGCGAGAAGTGGGGTCTTTTAGTGGAATAAGAAATGGGCTAAGGATATTATCCAATGCTAACGATTACTAGGAACACCAACTTTGCATGTAGAAAATGATAATGAAACCACAGTAATACTAAGATTATTCAAAAATTTCATTGATATTCAAGGATAGTACATCTTCAATGCATCAGCGTTTACTGGGTCCTTCAAGTCTGGACCATCCATTTGAGACAAGATAACAGCTCCCCCAGGCAATACTTTCTTCACAATGTAAGGCCCTTTATAGTTTGGAGTGAACTTCCCTCTCGAATAAGTTATGTTAGGCAAAGTCTTCCTCAACACCATATCTCTTCAACACCATATCTCCTTGCTCAAAACTTCGGGGTCACACTTTTTTGTTGAAAGCCCTGGCCATTCGTTGCTGATAGCAAATGTTGTGGCACAAAGCTGCCAGCCTCTTTTCATCAATTAGGTTCAACTACTCAACATGCTTCTTTACCTAATCAGCCTCATCTAACTGAGTTTCTAACAATATTCTGAGAGATGGGATCTCGAGCTCCACTGGTAGTACAGCCTCCATTCCGTATGCCAACGAGTAGGGGGTTGCCCCTATTGATGTTTTGATAGAAGTTCTATAGGCCATGAGTGCAAATGGTAACATCTCATGCCAATCTCGATACGTGATGGCCATCTTCTTAATAATTCTTTTGATGTTCTTATTAGTCGCTTCCACGGCTCCATTCATTTGGGGCCAATAAGGAGTAGAATTTCTATGAATGATCCTGAAGTGTCGGCATAACTCTGACATCAATTTATTATTCAAATTAGTACCATTGTCAGTAATAATTGTCTCTAACGTACCATACTGAACCAGTATGTCTCTTCTGATGAACTTGACCACTACTCCCTTTGTCACACTGGAGTAAGATGAGGTTTTAACCCACTTAGTGAAATAATCAATAGCTACCAATATAAATCGGTGCCCGTTAGATGCCTTTGGAGTGATTAGGCCAATGATATCTATTCCCCACATCGAAAAAGGCCATGGTGCTGATAGTGTATTCAATTCTTGAGGTGGAGCATTTATCTTGTTCACATAGATCTGACACAAATGGCAGCGTCTAACATGTTTGATACAATCCGGTTCTACAATTAACCAGTAATATCCCATCCTCATGATTTTCTTGGTAAGCATGTAGCCATTCATGTGGGAGCCATATACTCTCTCGTGTACTTCTTTCATTAGTATCTTTGCCTCTTTCCCATCTATACAACGTAAAAGCATACCATCAAACAATCGTCGGTACAACGTAGAATCGCTTATCAAGTACTGAGCTGCCAATCTTCTAATTAATTTTTTGTCCTTCTTCTCTGCTTCTTCGAGGTATGTGTCATGTTGTAAAAATGTTTTGATATTATGATACCAAAGCTTTTCGTCACATGAACTTTCCATCGCTAAACAAAAAGTGGGCTTTTCTTCAATTTCAATTTAAAGTGGCTGAATCTCCACTCCTCTTGATATCTGGATCATTGATGCCAAAGTAGCAAGAGCATCAACGAATTGGTTTTGAACCCTTGGTATGTACATGAATGTAATTTTTTCAAACTTGGATATCAACTCGGCCAGGTGTTGGCAGTAAGGTATTAATTTGGGGTCTGTAGACACCTAATTTTTGCCCCTCCATAAGTCTTAATTTTTATGTTTACAAAAAAAAAAAAGGTCCTAATTCAAAAAAAATAAAAAATAATAAAAATTAAAAAATAATGAAAATACCAAAAAAATAAGAAAAGGAAAAATTATAAAAATTTCGTAGATTTTTAGGAAGTAATTTATATTAGGAATAATTAGTTTTAATGTTAATTTTAATTTTAGCTTATTTAAAAATTTTAGTTTAAGGATTTAGATAGTTTAAATATAATTTAATTGTAATGAATGTCAAGATACAGACCAACAGTTTAACGGATAAGTAGCAGAGTACTTGGGTGGATTTAGTTGGAGGTCATGGGTTCGAGTCTCAATAAGCACCGATGTCTTTATTTTTCTAACTTTGCAGAAACGAGATGAAAATCGGGTTCATATTTAATCAAGTCATATGAGTCTAGTTAAATTAGATTTGAATAAGATTTGAATAAGATTTGAATCTAGTTTAATCAGATATAATAGGATTTGATTTGGACTTTATAAAAGAAAAAAACCACAATGGGAATCATAATCAGCTTCATCAAAAAATTCAAAAATCTGCTTCATCCAAAGATCCTCGCAGCAGCGGCGTACGCTCTCCACTGACCAGCCATTAACCAAAACATGACACAAGACCAGCACTTCACACGACACACTCAACACTACTACACTAATACTGAAGCACACCAAGCACAGAATCAGATCTGCAAGCCAACGTTTTTTTCATACGCCTGCATACGCCCAATCGCATGCAGCAGCCCAATCCGAGCGCCTAGTTTTTGCTACTACGTTACTGTCCAACTCCGTCGGTTTTTGCCTAACACATCCACGCCGACCTGTTGTCAAGCTGCAAACTACACACTCCAGCGGTTAACGAACGAATGACGCTCACCACAATACTGCACTTCGCTGCATCGCTTCGCGCGCCACTACAACGAATTGCACTTGCAGTTAGTTATCGCATACTGTTGGGTCCACAAATAGTAGGCACAATCTCCGGCGAAGCAAGTCATCACTGTTGCCTATTCCGATTAAAGGGTAATCACACGCCGGACAAGTTCACGTACCAAAGTCCTTTATCCTTTACTGCCAAACGAAGCAATCAGGTGCGGCCTATTTTAGTTTATATTGTTATCATGTTATATTATATTATCATGTCTTTAGTTAGTTAATGTAATATAAATGAGTATATTAATTCTAGGATTTTTTTTTATTAGTGGTTATATGATCTTAATAATTTAGTTAGTTACACAATTGCTAATAATAAACTTAGGCATGGACATGTATATAAATATAAATATGTATATATATATCTTAGTTTAAGAAACCCTTTAATGTTAGTTTTTATTCATGTCTCAATTAGAAAAAATTACGTCTTAACCTACTAGAGGTCAGAATCTAACTTGACCAATTCGAGGTGGAGGAGTAAGTGAATGAGTAAGATAAAAGATAGATTTGAGAGAACTTAATAAAGAGGATGAGGAAAAGTATTTTTCAAGAAGAGCGAGCTCGAGCCCCTAGAGCATCTGATCATGCGAAGCTTCGGATTTTGAGCTTTAATGGATCTAGGAGTGTTGAAGAATACTTAGAATGGGAAGAGAAAGTGGAGCATGTTTTTCGCTATTATCAGTATGAGAATTACGAAAAAGTGAGAACTGTTGCTATTGAGTTCTTCGGATATGCTGTCATGTGGTAGAAGAATTTTCAGGATATGAGGAGGCAAAAAAGCTACCGAGAGATTAATACTTGGCCTGAAATGAAAAGAATACTAAGAAACATATTTGTGCCGGATACTTATTTGCAACACACCTTTACTCAACTTTAGGAGCTAAGATAAGTAGGCTAAACAGTTGATGATTATGTCCATGAATTCCAAATGCTTATGATCCGAAGTGAAGTGGAGGAACTACTAGCACGAACAATCTTTAGGTTCATCACGGGATTGAGAGGTGACATTTGAGACATTGTAGAACTCTAACGATTCACAACATAGATCAACGAGTGGAGAGACAAAAGAAAGGTTGAGTACCGACCGAAATATCAACTAGCCGACTTGGATAGACGAGTCATCGAACTCAGTTAAGTATCAAGCCGATCTAAAAGGTGGATGTCTGAGCCGAGCAGAAAGGCCGACTTGATAATGACATGCCGACTCGAACTTATGAGAAGAGGTAAGGATCTGGTAAATGCCAAGGGTTTAGACATGTGGCCACTTAGTACTTGAACCGTAGGACTATGGTGATCAAAGGAGATGTCTCGATGTTGGAGGTAGAAAGTACTGATGAAGAACCTGAGGAGGGAGAGGGCATTGTCAAGAAAGAAACTATCAAGAAGGAACTTATTGACGATGATGTATTTGCCGAGAACTTGGACCAATTGGTTTTAGTTGTCCAACATGCAATGAACATAAAACCTTTATGAGAGGAGGAGTAGAAAGAGAACTTGTTTCATACCACCTATAGGGTGAACAATCAAGTGAGTGTGTTAATTGTGAATAATGAAAGTTGCACCAATGTGGCATCGATCGATTTGATCACAAGGTTGAAATTGCCAACTATTGTACACTTGAGGCCGTATAAGTTGCGTTAGCTAAGTGAGAAGGGAGCACTACATGTTACCTGGCAAGTACTATTGCCGATCATTGTCAGAAATTATTCTAACGAAATTCTTTGCAATGTGCTGCCCATTTGTGCCTCATATATGTTGCTAAGCTGACCATAGCTATTCGATAGAAGAGTTATCCACAATGGATACATGAATACGCATGTGTTCGAGAAGGATGGCTGAAAGATTACATTGAACTCGATGTCGCTGAGTGAAGTTAACAAACTGTAGACATAACTTACTCGTGAATCGAAGAAGACTCTGGTGATGAGTAGAGCCGAACTTTGAGAGGCCAACGAGCTAACCCTTATGTTGGTTAGGTGCCTGCTAAAGATGAAAAAGCAGGGTAAATTACCCTAGGAAGTGTAAGTGTTGCCGGATGAATATGCTGATCTATTCCCAGAACAGTTACCCGAGGGATTGCCTCTACTTTAAGGCATTGAACACTATATTAACCAAATACCTAGTGCTACCCTGCCAAATAAGCCAGCCTATCGGATGAGTCCTGAATAGGCATTTGAACTCCAATGTTAAGTTAATGAATTATTAAAGAGAGGGTATTGTCGAGTCTAATTTTTCGGTTTTCTAATTATTTAAAATTAATTTCTCATTTATCGATTAATAGTAAACCCTAACCCATTTAATATTAATTATTGACTAAAAAAATTGAGAAATTCCGGTTTTTTATTGAAAATAAATTTTGGAGTCGCCACCCGACCGAAATCGGGAAAAGAAAAAGAAACCGTAACCAATTGGGTGGATTGATTATAATTTGGCTATCGGTCTTTGATTTCAATTTTAAATAGAGAACTAGAGGGTTCCAAGTTCGAGGGCTAACCTATTAAACCCTTAACGGGTACCACTATCTATTTACCGAAATTAAGATAATTCTTCTAATTGTAATATTTAAAAAAATAAAAAATAAATAAATAAAATCAAAAGAAAAAAGAACCTAAGGTTTTACAGATTTTATCATCGCCCCGAAAGTACGTACGTACCCACTAGTCAAGATCAGACGATCGTAGTTCTTTCCGAAAACTTTAATGTGTTGGTTCTTTTTATAAAAGAAATAATTGGTTGAATTTGCATTTATATTAATCATTTTATTTTTATTAAAAAAAAATTTCTAGAAGCCTAATTTCTATTCCTAATTATAAAAAAAAAAAAACTAAAAACCTAATTTTTGAAAAGTCCCAAATTAGAATTTTTATTTTAAAAACAACTAAGTGATAATTTTTTTATTTTCAAGAAAAACCCTAAAGATTTTATGAAATATGCAATGTTCTACATGATGAAAGTTTTATACAAAAAAGATGCTTAAAACATAAGAAAGAAAGAAAAAAATTTCCTAATCATAGAAAAGATGCCTTAATCATAGAAAAGATACCTAAACCATAGAAAAAATATCTAAATTATGAAAAAGATGTTTAAACAAAAGAAAAATCTAAATGATTAAAAAGACGTCTAAATCATAGAAAAGAAACTTAAATGATGGAAAAAATATATAAACTATAGAACAGAAGCATAAATTATGGAAAAGATATCTAACCATAGACAAGATGTCTAACCACAGAAAAAATGCCTAAACCATAGAAAAGAAATTTAAACTATGAAAAAAAATGTTTAAACTATAGAAAAAAATCTAAATTATACAAAAGATATCTGAATTGTAGAAAAGAAATTTAATCAATGAAAAAGATGTTTAAACCGTAGAAAAAAAATCTAAACTAAACCATAGAAAAGATGTTCAAATCATAGAAAAGATGTCTGAATCATAAAAAAGAAACCTAAACTATGGAAAAGACATTTAAACTATGGAAAACAAGCCTAAACTATGGAAAAGATGTTTCGCCGTAAAAAAGAAGTCAATTAAAGATTTTTTTATTTTATGAACATCAAAATGATTTTTTTACCTAGAAAACCCTAACATGCCTAATGCAATTTTTAAAAATATTATTTTGAAAATATGAAATCTAAAAGAAAAATAATAAAAAATAAATAAGCTAAAACTTAACTTAACATATGTTCACTAGATACTAATGCTATAATTAATTACTAGTAATTAAAGACGTGATAAAAATAAAATAAAATTAAATTAAATTAATACAAGTCTTAAAAATAACTATGCATATACTAAGTGAGATAAAAATAAATAAATAAAACAACCTATAGACAATAATTAAAAACCACTATTACGTACCTACAAGCCAAAGCACGTAAAGCGGAACATATTGGATCCCTAGTCTTATCATGCGCACAATTGATGATGCTCAGCTACGGCATGCGTATATTGTTATTCAGAGTAGCGTTGGATCAATCGGATGTTTGCAACAGTGATGAATTTACGGCTGTGGTGGCTTACGTGAAGCGTATGGCTGAACATTGGAACTCGGTTTGGCTTGCTGCTGCAGACGTTGGTATGGTAGGTTAATTTGAAAGTTGCGACGGTGCTGCTGGCTGGGCTTGCTGTTCAGCAATACGGTGAAGCTGTGTGCAGGAGCTAGGACGCGGTGGACGTGAGGTTGAAGGGTGTATGTAGCAGGGAATGTGGTGACGTGTCAAAAGCAAAGAGGAGAATGAGCGTAGGGGGCTGCCGTGTTCAAATGCTGTGGTTGTTGCAACTGCTATTGATGGTTGGGCTATTATGGGGTTAGAGAAAAGGGTCGAAGATTTGCAGCAGAATCTGATGTTGGATCACATCTGCTTGCTTTGTTGCTATGGTTATTGATAATGTCGACGATGAACAATGGATGGACGAAGGATGAAAAACCGTACGTGCTCAGTGACTGATTTGATTATATTGTACAGCATGTATTTCACCGTAGGCTGCTGTGTATGAGGGTTACACGTCGTCGACAGTTTGTATTCGTATACTGTTTAGCCAGAAGAATAATTCTGTTGTGTTGTTCATGTGCAGTAATGTCGTGATCGATTGGTTACCGCCAAATAGAGTTATATTGTTGTCTTTTTAAATCCAAACCGTATCGTATCAATTGTATCTAATTAAACTAGATCCAAATTAATTCAAATCTGACTTAATAAAATCAAATTAGATTCAAATATTTTTAATTAGATATGAATCCTGTTTATTTCTCTTGCTCTTGTAAAATATGTAAAAAAAAGAAACAAAAGACATAGATGCTTGGCGAAACTTGAACCCCTAACCTCAAATTAAATTTAACCCAAATACTCCGATTCTTATCCGTTAAGCCGTTAGCTTGTGCATTGACATTCATGTAAAACTAATACTAAAACTAGTTATTCCTAATATAAATTACTTTCTAAACATCTATGAAATTTTTATGATTTTTTCCTTTTCTTCTATTTTTGGTATTTTCATTATTTGTTAATTTTTATTATATTTATTAATTTTTCTTTTTTGTTTTTTTTTGAATTAGGACCCTTTTTATAAAAATAAAAACTAAGACTATGGAAGGGCAAAAATTAGGTGTCTACAGTTGCCTCTCTTTGTGGTGAAGTTTAAGCAAAACTTTGCCACAAAGACAAAAGAGACACTGTTTTTACCTCAGGATGACTCTATTCAAAGGAACATTAAGTCACATGATGAAGGTTAGTTTGAAGTGAAGAATAGCGAGGGATAGCGCCTTTGTGAGTTGGCAAAAATCCCTAAAATGAATAATGACAATTTGGTCAAAGCGCCCCTTGTGCTGGCTAAGACCTAAAAATGAAGAAAAAACTTAGTCATGCCCTTAATGAGCTGACTGACCAAGGCTGTCAAAGCGCCCCATGAGTTGGCTAAGACCTAAAGAACGAAGACACTTGGTAGTGCCCTAATGAGTTGACTAACCAAGGTGATCAAAGCGCCCCTTGAGCTGGCTAAGACCTAAAAATGAAGAAAAAACTTGGTCGTACCCTTAATGAGCTGACTAACCAAGGCGATCAAAGCGCCCCTTGAGCTGGCTAAGACCTAAAAATAAAGAAAACTTGGTCGTGCCCTTAATGAGCTGACTAACCAAGGCGGTCAAAGTACCCCATGAGCTGGCTAAGACCTAAAAATATGAAGAAAACTTGGATTGTACCCTTAATAAGCTGACTCACTAAGGCGGTCAAAGCGCCCTATGAGCTAACTAAGACCTAAAAATTTGAAGAAGACTTGGATCGTACCCATAATGAGTTGACTAACCAAAGCGATCAAAGCACCTCTTGAGCTGGCTAAGACCTAAAAATATGAAGAAAACTTGGATCATGCCCTTAATGAGCTGACTCACCAAGGTGGTCAAAGCGCCCCATGGGCTGGCTAAGACCTAAAAATTTGAAGAAGACTTGGATCGTGCCCTTAATGAGTTGACTAACCAAGGCGGTCAAAGTGCCCCATGAGCTGGCTAAGACCTAAAAATTGAAGAAGACTGGGATTATGCCTTTAATGAGCTGACTCATCAAGGCGGTCAAAGCGCCCCTTGAGCTAACTAAGACCTAAAAATTTGAAGAAGACTTGGATTGTGCCCTTAATGAGCTGACTAACCAAGGCGGTTAAAGCGCCCCATGAGCTGGCTAAGACCTAAAAATTTGAAGAAAACTTGGACCGTGCCCTTAATGAGCTGACTTACCAAGGCGGTCAAAGCTCCCCATGAGTTGGCTAAGGCCTAAAAATTTGAAGAAGACTTGGATTGTGCCCTTAATGAGCTGACTAACCAAGGCGGTCAAAGCGCCCCTTGAGCTGGCTAAGACCTAAAAGTTGAAGAAGACTTGGATCATGCCCTTAATGAGCTGACTAACCAAAGCGGTCAAAACGCCGCATGAGCTGGCTAAGACCTAAAAATATAAAGAAAACTTTGAATTGGGATAGCGCTCCATGATCTTGCTAAATCCTTGAAAGATTATAAGTTAAGCAACATTTTGTGAGTTGGGCGACTGGGAGCCTGTGAAACTTTGAATTGGGACTATACTCATGAGCTAGCTAGCTCTTTAAGAGATTATAAATTGGGATTGTTTTAAGAATCAGCCAGAAACTTTAGATTGGGACTATATTCTATGAGTTAGCTAACTCCTTAGGAGATTATAAATTGAGACCGTGTTTCAGGAGCCGGTTAGAAGCTTAAGAAACTTTAGATTAGGATTGCGCTCTATGAGCTGGATAGATCCCTAAATGAGAATATGAATCTGGATAGTGCTCTATTGGCTGATTGAAGCGCTAAAGAAGATATGGATAGGAACAATGCTCTTATGAGTTGGCTATATTCTTAAGAAAATGAATAAAGGGTAAGCACCCTTCGGACTCCCTTAAACTCTATTAACAATTGAAAGTAAAACTAATGAACATTGCCGTCTTGAAAAGAAAACTCTTGATTTGAGAAATTTACAAATGAAGAATTTGGTGAAAACTGTTTATAACATGAATTGAAAATTTGGCTACTATGGATGAAATGGACTGGAAAATGAATGGAAAAACTTGTAACAAGCCTCCACTTTCTCTCTCTCCTTTTCATGTCTTTTCATTTTCTTTTTTCGTTCTTTTTCCTTGAAAGTTTGCTAATAGATACAAATTCCTATTTAAAAGGCAAACGTTATAATCATGTAGGGCATCTCATATTCACCCTAGTTTGTAACCTAGACAATGAGGTTCTTGGATAGGCTTTAAACATTCATTTCGTGAGGAAAAGGTAACTTACGATTAGTTTAGTCGAAGCAGACTTCCTTACACACTCTTAGTCTGAATTTCACTCTTGACTACTATTCTGAAAATTACAATCCAATTTGCAAATGATACGTTCTGATCGATTTGTTAGGTCTTTTTGGGTTTAGTATTGTAAATTGGGCTTTTAGTCAAATGGTTTCAAAAGAAGTTAATTAAGAGGGCCTATTTTGAAAGAAGTACTTTCGTCCAACCCGGGGAGTACAAGTCAAGAACCTTTAGGAATGAACTAGATGTGTGCTTGCCCCAGTTTCAAAAATAATTTTTATCTTAGATAAATTATTCTACAAAATTGGAAGAGCTTTGAGTAGGGAGGTGTTGTGGGTGGGAAGGTCTTGTGTTTAAGAATTGAGTAGATAAAAAGGGTTTATGTTCATGATTTAGAGTATGGTTTTGAACTGAATATGGAGTTTTTGGTTTATGGTTGAGAACGTGATTCTGAATGAATGTGAGGTTTTGTGCTTTTGGTTGGGAATGCGATTCAAGGCCTTGTGTTTTTTTTTTTTTTTTTTTGAGCAACTTAAGCCTTCTTTGATTGGGGATTTTCTCAAGCTCGATATTTGGGTATTTCTTCATTTTCCTTTTTCCTAGTTCTTTTTCTTTTTCTCTTTTTTTCTTCTTTTTTCATTTCATTTCTTTCTTTTCTCTCCCAAAAAATAACTATCTCTTTTGTCAAGTTTTTGTCTTTAGATGAATTAAGGCCCTAAATTCATAGGTTTAGGTTCAGAGTGCATTGGCTTAGGTAAGGTATGTGTAGCCTTTAGAGTATTTAGCTCTTCTTCAAAGAAAACAATTTATCGAAAACAAAAACTAGGGTAAGCACAAATTAGTTTTATCCTTCTCTCCTAATCAATGACCCTAACCTCCGAATTGCCCCACTGTAGGGGTGGTTCTTAACAGGGTTTATATTTGAAATGAACTCCAGATTAGTCCAATGGGGTTATCAAAGGATAATTGTGTTTAGGATTTGAAAATAAATGCCTAACTTCGTTTCGGTTTACGTATCAAATTCAAAATGGACCTCCTTTAAGGAATGAGTCCAAAATATCCTCACCATGATGTCTCTTAACTCTCAAAGTGTTTAAGGGTTAGTGTATAGGATATAGCTCGCCTCTTTTTATTCAAAACATTTTTTAAAAATGAGTTACCAATTCCTTACATAGGGATGGATTGACCTTAAGGTATTGACCTTACTCCCCAATTCTTTGGAATATGCCTCAATTGTGAAATTTCAAAAACTAAATGCCCTATGCCCCAGACTTATGGGTCTTAACGCCCTTAAGCTTCCACATGTGACTTTGGGTTAGGTTCTTTCGAGTTCAAATGGGTTGGAACTGACAACTTTTGAAGTAGAAGGGACTAATGAATTGCCCTTTTTGTTTGTACCGAGGATTAAGCTTAAGATAGTGTTTCATGGCTTTGTGTTTTGACTCGGTTTATGGTTGGACTTGACAGCTCAAACCTTGAGTTTGTTTAACTATCTTGATGGGCTAGGGCTAGGGCTCGGGTTTGGTTGGTTATTTTCTTGGGCCAAGCGGGTCTGTTTAGGTTATCTGCCTTAATGGGCCAAGTAATTGTGTTTGTCTCGAACCCTATAAGGAATTGTAACCGTTAGCAAATTTCTTTCTTTTTTCTTTCTTTCCTTTCCTTTCCTTCTTTTTTCTTTTCTTTTCTTTTTTTTTTTTGAAAGAGAGAGAGGAAAAGTTAGGGCTTTTGTGTTATGAAGACCGAGTGATGAAATTGTGAATGGATGATTACGAAAGGTTAGTTTCATGGAAATATATACAAGCCGAGAACAACATTACTGAGAGTCTATTTACAAATGAGGAATTCTGAAGAATAAAAGACTAAACAAAGAAAATATCTAAATTTTATTTATTCCAAATGAAGAAGACTATTTGCAAAATGTTGAATTTACCTAAAAGAATGAATATTTCTGGTAAGTAGAATACTAGGCACTATTATTTTACAAGTTGGATTCTTTTCGTTTGGCTTCTTTTTTTATTTTTATGTTTTGTTTTTTATTTACTCCGTGAGGGTTAAGCTTTGCTGATGTGGGCCTAAATAAAAAGTGATAGATTCAGGCTCCTATAGATGTACGAAGGCCCACACTAGAGTGATATTCATATGGATCTTCTGTAGAGAGAGTACGTGCCCAATCTTATTTTTAATAAACTCCTGTTTATTTGGGCTGAAGAGTCGAAACTACGTTTGAAGCAGTTTTTGAGGCCAATGCGGTAGGTGGACATGAATGTCTTTAAAAAACCCTTGACTTAGTCCAACCATGACTTATTAAAAATCAAAATTAAAATTAAAATTACAATTACAATGTATTCTAAACTTTTCGTGAAATTATTACAAATTATTTACAATGGAAGATTACAATTATCGTCATAACTTCACAACTATCTTTATCAATTTAGGTTTGCCACATTATAGATTCTTATGAATTTTTGACAAAGTTTTCATGTAATATAAAGGGTAGATTCTAAAGGTCCTCAAGTTTTGTAACCACTACATTTTTTCAAAGTAATGATTTTGTGGTCGCATTTGAACTTGAGTAGGGTAGCTTGATCGGCCCCGGAAGGTGGTTATCCCACAACATCCGAAGCTTACACAATGGCCCCCCTCTTAAGGTCCTAAGACGGCCTGGTTCTGACCGTGTCTACTATGCATTTATGATGCAGAAAACAAAGTAAAAGTAAAATCCCCCAAAATTCCCCCTAAAATAAACTGCCACAACAAAAAAAAATTTAGTAAAAAAAACAAATAAATAAAATTAACAAATACATCAAACAACATACCTAAGTTCTTTTTTTTTATTATTTCATTTTTTTTTAAATAATCCTATTTTCGGTAACTTCTAGTGGCTAGCCCTCTAGCGGTTCCCAGTGGAGTCGCCAAACTATCAAGTCTGATTTTTCGGTTTTCTAATTATTTAAAATTAATTTTTCATTTCTCGATTAATACTAAATCCTAACCCATTTAATATTAATTCTCGACTAAAGAAATTGAGAAATTCCGGTTTTTTATTGAAAATAAATTTTGGAGTCGTCACCCGACCGAAGTCGGGAAAAGAAAAAAAAAAACCGTAACCAATTAGGTGGATTGATTACGATTTAGCTACCGGTCTTTGATTTCAATTTTAAATAAAGAACCAAAGGGTTCCAAGTTCGGGGGCTAACTTATTAAACCCTTAATGAGTACCATTATCTATTTACCGAAATTAGGATTATTTTTCTAATTGTAATATTTAAAAAAATAAAAAAAAAATAAATAAAATCAAAAGAAAAAAGAACCTAAGTTTTATAGATTTTATCGTCGCCCCGAAGGTGCCTACGTACTCGCTAGTCGTAATTAAACAATCGTAGTTCTTTCCGAAAACTTTAATGTGTTGGTTCTTTTTTATAAAAGAAATAATTGGTTGAATTTGCGTTTTTATTAATCATTTTATTTTTATTAAAAAAAAATTTCTAGAAGCCTAATTTCTATTCCTAATTATAAAAAAAAAAAACCTAAAAACCTAATTTTTGAAAAGTCCCAAATTAGAATTTTTATTTTAAAAACAACTAAGTGATAATTTTTTTATTTTCAAGAAAAACCCTAAAGATTTTATGAAATATGCAATGTTCTACATGATGAAACTTTTATATAGAAAATATGCTTAAAACATAAGAAAGAAAGAAAGAAAGAAAGAAAGAAAAAAATTTCCTAATCATAGAAAAGTTGCCTAAACCATAGAAAAGATATCTAAATTATGAAAAAGATGTTTAAACAAAAAAAAATCTAAATGATTAAAAAGACGTCTAAATCATAGAAAAGAAATTTAAACGATGGAAAAGATATATAAACTATAGAATAGAAGCATAAATTATGTAAAAGATATCTAACCATAGACAAGATGTCTAACCATAGAAAAAATACCTAAACCATAGAAAAGAAATTTAAACTATGAAAAAGATGTTTAAACCATAGAAAAAAATCTAAACTATAGAAAAGACATCTAAATCATGGAAAATATGTCTAAACCATAGAAAAGGTGTTCAAATCATAGAAAAGATGTCTGAATCATAGAAAAGAAACCTAAACTATGGAAAAGACATCTAAACTATGGAAAACAAGCCTAAACTATGGAAAAGATGTTTCGCCGTAAAAAAGAAGTCAATTAAAGATTTTTTTTTATTTTATGAACATCAAAATGATTTTTTTACCTAGAAAACCCTAACATGCCTAATGCAATTTTTCTAAATTAATACAATATGCAAAGAACAAGATTTTGTAAAATATGAGATTTTATAAAAGTATTATTTTGAAATTATGAAATCTAAAAGAAAAATAATAAAAAATAAATAAACTAAAACTTAACTTAACATATGTTCACTAGACATTAATGCTATAATTAATTACTAGCAATTAAAGATGTGATAAAAATACAATAAATTAATACAAGTCTTAAAAATAACTATGCATATACTAAGTGAGATAAAAATAAATAAATAAAATAATTTATAGATAATAATTAAAAACCACTATTACGTACCTACAAGGCAAAGCACGCAAAGCGGAATAGATTAGATCCCTAGTCCTATCATGCGCACAACTGATGATGCTCAGCTACAACATGTGTATATTGTCGTTCGGAGTAACGTTGGATCAATCGGATATTTGCAACAGTGATGGATTTACGGCTGTGGTGGCTTGTGTGAAGCGTATGGCTGGACGTTGGAACTCAGTTTGGCTTGCTGCTGCAGACGTTGGTATGGCAGGTTAATCTGAAAGTTGCAACGGTATTGCTGGCTGGGCTTGCTGTTCGGCAATACGGTGAAGCTGTATGCAGGAGCTAGGACGCGGTGGACGTGAGGTTGAAGGGTGTATGTGGCAGGGAACGTGGTGACATGTTGAAGGCAAAGAAGAGAATGAGCGTGGGGGGCTGCCGCGTTCAGTTGCTGTGGTTGTTGCAGCTGCTGTTGATGGTTGAGTTGTTATGGGGTTGGAGAAAAGGGTCGAAGATTTGCAGCAGAATTTGGTGCTAGATCACATCTGCTTGCTCTGTTGCTATGGTTACTGATAACGTCGACGATGAACAGTGGATGGACGAAGGATGAAAAACCGTACGTGCTCAGTGACTGATTTGATTATATTGTACAACATGTATTTCACCGTATGCTGCTGTGTGTGAGGGTTGCACGTCGTCGACAGTTTGCATTCGTATACTATTTAGCCAGAAGAATAATTCTGTTGTGTTGTTCATGTGCAGTAATGTCGTGATCGATTGGTTACCGCCAAATAGAGTTATATTGTTGTCTTTTTAAATCCAAACCGTATCGTATCAATTGTATCTAATTAAACTAGATCCAAATTAATTCAAATTTGACTTAATAAAATCAAATTAGATTCAAATGTTTTTAATTAGATATGAATCCCGTTTATTTCTCTCGCTCTTGTAAAATATGTAAAAAAAAACAAAAGACATAGATGCTTAGCGAAGCTCGAACCCCTAACATCAAATTAAATCCAACCCAAATACTCCGATTCTTATCCGTTAAGCCGTTAGCTTGTGCATTGACATTCAGTTCAATTATACTTAAATTATCCGATTCTCTAAAATAAAATTTTTAACTAAACTAAAACTAAAACTAATTAATCCTAATATAAATTATTTTCTAAAAATCTACGAAATTTTTATGATTTTTTTCTTTTCTTCTATTTTTGGTATTTTCATTATTTGTTAATTTTTATTATATTTATTAATTTTTTGTTTTTTTGATTTTTTTTTAATTAAGACCATTTTGTAAAAATAAAAACTAGGATTATGGAAGGGCAAAAATTAGGTGTCTATAGGTATGTTAGGGAAAGTCTCAACCTTTGTACTATGTTGGTGCTGGTGCTGTTAGTGTTGAAAAAGGATGGTACTTAGCAGATGTGTGTAGACAGCTAAGTAGTGAACAAGATTACGATCAAATACATGTATCCTGTTTCAAGATTAGAAGACATACTAGATGAATTGAGTAGAGCCAAGATCTTTAATAAGATTGACCTCAAGTTTGGCTACCATCAAATTCGCATAAGGAGGAGAGATGAGTGGAAAATAGCGTTAAAAACTCAACATGGACTTTATGAATAGATAGTCATGCCATTTAGCCTGTCGAATGCCCTAAGTATTTTCATAAGATCAATGAACCATGTGTTGAGACATCTAATAGGGAAGTGTGTTATGGTGTACTTTGACGATATCCTTTTGCACAATACTGACATGCTAAGTTACCGTGGACATCTCAAAGTTGTACCAAATGTCCTCTATGCTAAGAGATTATTCAATAACTTAAAGAAGTGTTGTTTTTGCCAAGAGGAAGTGGTATTTTTGGGCTTCATAGTAAGTGAGGGAGGCTTGTGAGTGGACAATGAGAAGATCCGAGCCATCATTAAGTGGCCGACCCCTACTACCTATGCCGAAGTGAGAAGTTTTTGTAGACTGGCTTCCTTCTATAAAAGATTCATTAGAAATTTTAGTACTCTCGCCACACCCCTTATTGAGTTAACAAAGAAGGATATCAAATTTCGATGGGGAGAAAAGGAAGAGAGGAGTTTTCCCGAAGTGAAGGAAAGATTGACCTTCGCCTTTATGTTAGTTCTACCTAACTTCAAGAAAATATTTGAGCTAGAGTGTGATGCATCAGGTATTGGTATAGGTGATGTCCTAATGTAGAAAGGTTGACCAATTACCTACCACAATGAGAAGCTCAGGGGATCTCAACTAAACTACTCTGTATATGACAAAGAGCTCTTAGCACTAATCTGAACACTGCAAGTATGGCAGCATTACCTATTACTAAGAGAATTTGTCGTCTATACTAACCATGAGTCTTTAAGGTATCTTCGAAGTCAGATGAAATTGTTGAAGTGGTAGGCGAAGTGGGTCGAATTCCTTGAAGGGTTTAACTTTGTAATAAAATATGAATAAGGGAAGAGCAACGTAGTTGTAGATGCTCTTTCGAGGAGGCATGCACTCGTAACTAAATTGCAGGCCAAATTTTTTGGTTTTACTAGCATTAAGGAGCAATACTCCAGGGATCCACACTTCAAACCCATATTTGTGTGATATGCCGACGGAAGGACAGTGGATGAGTATCATATGGAGGGTGGGACTTACTCTAATGGGGAAAATTATGCGTGCGAACCTGCTCTCTATAAGAATTGCTTATTAGGGAAGCTTACAATAGAGGACTCTCTAGGCATTTTAAGGAGAGAAGGACTTATGAACTGTTGAATGATCGTTTCTTCTGGTTGAGAATGAGGCGAGATGTGCACCAAGTTGTTGAAGGTTGTATCATTTGCAAGAGGGCTAAGTGTCGAGCAGTGCAAGGGAAAGCAATGCCTTTGCTTGTTTCGATAAAACTATGGACTGAGTTAAGCATGGACTTTGTTCTTTGATTACCACGAATTGTTCGAGACAAAGATTCTGTAATGGTCATCATGGATAGGTTTAGTAAGATGGCATACTTTGTGCCCTACTCCAAAACTAATGATACTTTGGTTATTGCTTCTCTTTTCTTATAGGAAATTGTCAAGCTACACGACTTGTCGAAAAGTGTAGTATCAAATAAAGACCAAATGTTCTTAAGCCATTTTTGGAGAACTTTGTGGTGATAGATGGGGACTAAATTGCTATTTAGTACTTCCTATCACACCCAAATGGATAGCCAAACAGAGATAGTCAATCGCACTTTGGGATCACTACTCTAAGCTATAGTAAGTAAGAACTTAGTTGATTGGAATGCCTACTTGTTAGTAGTCGAATTTGCTTATAATTAGATTGTACATGACACCATTAAGTAGACCCCCTTTGAGGTTGTTTATAGTTTCAATCCTGAGTTGCCCCTCGATTACACCCCTATATCTAAATCTACACAAGAAGACCTTGACGCGAGAGTCCGCACACAGTCCCTTCAACACATCTACAACAAAGTCACTCGACATATCGACTAAGCCATCGGAAGACTATAAGAGAAGGCTAAGGGTAGGATGGCTAAACAATTCTAGTTGGGAGACTTGGTGTGGTTACACCTTGGTAAGGAATGGTTCCTAAGCAAGAGAAGAAATAAGCTATTTGCTAGAGCTAAAGGACCCTTTAGGATCCTCTAGAAGATCAATGATAACGCCTATAGGTTGAAGCTGCCCGAAGATTATAGGGCATCAGACACCTTCATCATTGCTAACTTTAGCCTATATCACCCTAATGGAGAGTTAATAGAAGATTGTTTGGATTTGATCTTAAATCCAAATCAATCCGGAGGGAATGATGGGAATCAAACTACTAGACTATTGACTAATAGTTGAGCCTGAAGACTAGAGGGATTGGCAAGGAAAATCAACTCGGAGGGAATGATGGGAATCGAGCTACTGGACTATTGACTAACAACCGAGCCCGACGACTAAAGGGATTAACAATGCGAATCCTCCTATTCTAATCGATTCCTACTAAGGATGAGTATCTCCTTGCCGATCTACTTTGCATGTTGAGTCGAGTGACTACCAATTTTCTAGTGATTGTGCGCCGAGAGATAAACTGCTGAGACAGCAGCTAGTCTTCACCCTCTCACACTCATGCCTGAGCCGATCACTTGCCTGACTTCACGCTTGTCAAGAGGCTAAGAGAATGACATTAGACCAATATTTAGTATTCCTTACCTGAACTAGTAACTTGACTGCACTCCTTTGTTTATATCCTCCAATGGCATCGCCAATGTAACTCTACCATGTATATAGGACTACGTGAAGGATCTACCATACCAATCATTACTTTTCTTAAATATTCATTTCTATCATTTTGTATTATTGTACATTACTTCTTTAGGGTAATACTTTTTTATCTTTTCCCTTTTTAGGAAAATTGCCTTAACTTATTAGGTATAAATACCCCGTATATCTATAGCCATAACCATCAGATTGACATTAATACACTTAACATTTTGTCCTTTTGTAAACACTACCTGTTTACATTTATTTCACTCTTATCCTAACTCTTAAGCAAGGCTAGGTGACGTGTAACCTCACTAGATCAATTTGTACGTTATTTTGAGTTATGCTGTGAGTCCTCGGAAGTTTCATTGGTATGTCATATCCATCAGAACTGTTCATGGGTTTGCTTACTTTTTCATTCGTTTTTGTTCTCTCGTACATTCTCCTCCACCTCCTTTTCAAGCTTGCGGCAAGTTTGGACCCATCCCCACGATTAGCCTTGTCTGTTCTTGGCTGTGGTATACATCAAGATGCATTGGCCTTTTGACTTGTCAAGCTGTGCAAAATACTCTCAAAGCTACTTGACCTACAAGAAGACAAAACCCGATTTGATAAGATTGAAGTGGAGGAGTGGGATGACATGTTAGGAGAAGGATTGACTTAGGTAACATAGATGAAGGAGAAGAAGAGTATAATGAAGAAGAGGAGAGAGCTCGATCACCTTGAGTTGCTAACCATGTAAAGCTTTGGATTCTAAGCTTCAATGTCTCTGGGAATGCAGATGACTATTTGAATTGGAAGGAAAAGGTTAAAGGTGTTTTTTACTATTATTAGTATGAGGATCATAAAAAGGTGAAGGCTGTTGCTATAAAATTCTTAAGGTATGTTGTATTATGGTGGAAAAACTTTCAGACCATTAGGAGGTGAGAAGGATACAAAAAAGTCAACACCTAGCCCGAGATGAAAAGAATTCTCAAAAATAGGTTTGTACCAAATATCTACCTATAAGATACTTTTGCTAGACTTCAAGAACTATGACAAGGGAGTTGGATTGTTAATGAGTATGTTTGAAAGTTCTAAATGCTTATGATCTAACATGAAGTGGATGAGCCATTAGCTTGAATGGTATCTAGATTTCTTACTAGATTAATAAGCGACATTTGAGATATCACGAAACTTCAATAGTTTACTACGTTGGATGGGGCTATGAGAATAGCTCTGAAAGTGGAAAGCTAGAGGAGAAATAGGCCAAGCTAACCTTTAATGAGCCGAACTATTTAGTTAAGCCAACCTACTCAAGGAAGTTACCAAGCTTAGCAAAGTATTGAGCTGAATAGAAAGGAAGATGTTAAAGTTGAACAAAAGGGTCGACCAACTGATGGTGAAGTGCCACCAAGAACATATGAGAAAGGATAAGGATTTAGGAGGAAGACAAGCTAGATCGGTATTTTAAGTATTAGGGATTTAGGCACATGGCTGGCTAATGTTTGAATAGAAGAATTATGATTATCAAACGAGATGCCTCGAAGATTGAAGTAGACAACATAGATGAGGAACTAAAGGAGGAAAAAGAAGTGGAGGAAGAGATTGAGGTTACTGCCAAACTAGTTGAGAAAGACATATTTGTTGAAGATCTGGACAAGCTAATGTTGGTTGTCTGACGTGTAATGAGTTTAGAACCCTCTATTGAGGAGGAGTAAAGAGAGAATTTTTTTCCACATTATATGCAAGGTGAATGAATAGGTATGTGCGCTTATAGTAGACAGTAGAAGTTGCATTAACGTCGCATCTACCAACTTGGTTAAAAAGCTCAAGTTATCGACTATCTCACATTTATAGCTATATAAGTTATATTAGTTAAATGAGAATGGAGCACTACATGTCACTCAGTAAGTATTGCTACCAATTTTCATTGGAAATTATTCTAATGAAATTCTTTGTGACATGGTACCTATGTGTGCATCTTATATATTGCTAGGTAGACCTTGGTTGTTTGATTGGAGAGTTATGCATGATGGATTTAGGAATACCCATGTGTTTGAGAAGGATGAACCCTATGACCCTAAGTTAAGTGAGTAAATTACAAGCTAAATTGGCCTAAGGATTGAAGAAGGCATTAGTATTTAGTAGAGTCAAACTTCGAGCAGCCATCAAATTTGACCTGCCAACTTTCCTATTAGTAAGGAAGCTACTAGAATTGAAATAACAAGCAAAACTGCCAGCGGAGGTCAAGAAGTTGCTCCAACAATATTCCGACCTGTTTCTCGAATAGTTTCCTTAGAGATTACCCCCATTTGAAGGAATTGAGTATTGTATTGACTTGATATCTAGCATTGCACTACTAAACAAACCAGCTTATAGAATGAATCCTGAGCAAGCTATAGAGCTCCAAAAGCAAGTCAACAAGCTATTAGAGAAGGGATATGTGAAAGAAAGTCTTAGCCCTTATGTTGTACCTACATTACTTAAGCTGAATAAGGATGATATTTAGCGTATATGTGTAAATAGTAGAGTTGTCAACAAGATTACAATCAAATATCAATACCCCATCCTAAGGCTAGATGATATGTTGGATGAACTAAGTGGTGCAAGAGTGTTCAATAAGATCGACCTAAAGTCAGGGTATCACCGGATTAAAATGAGATAAGGGGATGAATGTAAAATTGCTTTTAAGACTCGACATGGCTTGTATGAGTAAATGGTCATGCCTTTTAGATTATCAAATGCCCTAAGCATTTTTATGAGACTAATGAATCATATTTTGAGAGATTTGATCGGAAAATTTCTCATCATCTACTTTAACGACGTGTTTGTCCATAGTGCCAACTTGGTAATGCATACTGATTTGAAAACTTGAAGAAGTGTTGTTTCTATCAAGAAGAACTGATTTTCCTTAGTTACGTCATTAATGGAAAAGGATTGAGAGTTGACGAAGAGAAGGTATGATTCATTGTTGAGCCGCCGACTCCAACCTCATGTATTGAGGTGAGGAGTTTTTATGAATTCGCATAATTTTACCAACACTTTATCTAAAGATTCAATACCATAGTAATGCCTCTGATTAAGCTAACAAAGAAGAATATAGAGTTTAAGTGAGGAGAGAAAGAGGATAGGAGTTTTGCTAAGATAAAAGCAAGGTTGACTTATGCCTTACTCTTGGCTCTACCAAACTTTGATAAAGTGTTTGAGCTTAAATGTGACATGTTAAGTGTTGACATCAAAGCTATGCGATGCAAGATGGCTGTCCTGTCACTTATCATAGTGAGAAGCTCAGAGGAGCACAATTAAACTATTTTGTGTATGACAAAGAACTTTTGGCCTTAATTTAAGCTCTTTGTGTATGGCAACATTACCTTCTACCAAAAGAATTTGTCATATGTATAGATCATGAGTCTTTGAGATATTTGCAGAGCCAATCCAAGCTTTCCAAATGCCAAGCTCGATGGATTGAATTTTTAGAGGGATTTAATTTCATCATCAAATACAAGTAAGGTAAGAATAATGTAATTGCCGATGCTTTATTAGGAAAACATGTTCTTCTCACTGAGTTGCAGACTATGTTGTTAGGGTTTGTAAATATTGAAGAATAATATCAAAATGATTCTTATTTTGGCCTTATATATAAGCAATGTGGAGAAGGAAGACTAATGGATGAGTACCATATGGAGGATGGTTAACTATTTCAAGGTGGCAAATTATGTGTACCAACCTATTCAATTAGAGAGTTGCTGGTGAGAGAAGCCTATAATAGAGAACTCTCTAGGAATTTTAGAGAATAGATGACATATGAACTACTGAATGACAGGTTCTTCTAACTTAAAATGAAACTTGCTGTGCATCTTGTGATTAAGGGATGCGCCATTTGTAAGAAAGCAAAAGGTCAAGTAAAATAAGGGAAGGCAATGTCTCTACCTGTTTCTACCAAACCATAGGTTGACCTGAGTATGGATTTTGTCCTCGGATTACCTTGAATTGCACAAAGCAAAGACTCAGTAATGATTATCATGGATAGGTTAAGCAAAATGGTACATTTTGTGCCTTATACCAAAACTAATTATGCTTCGACTATTACTTCTTTGTTTTTACAAGAAATAGTTCGCTTGTATGGAGTGCTAAGAAGTGTGGTGTTAGATAGAAACTCAAAATTCTTGAGTCATTTTTGGAGAACTCAACGGTGTCGAATGGGAACCAACTACTATTTAGTAGCTCTTGCCATCCTTAAATTAATGGCTAGATAGGGGTGGTTAATTATACCTTAGGTTCACTACTTCAAGCTATAGTGGGAAATAACTTAGCTAACTACGATGTCTACTTACTTATGGTCGAATTTTCTTACAACATGCCCTATTTAAGGTCATCTATGGTTTTAACCCTAAAATACCCCTCAATCACATCTAGATGCCACTTATTGACCAAAAAGATCTAAAAGCGAGAACTAAAGCTCAGTTCATCAAGCAAATTTACCAATGAGTCACCCAGTACATTGACTGAGTTGTTATAAAACTAAATGAGAAAGGCAATGGAAGGAAGACCAAGTAGTTTCAGCCTGGTGACCAAGTGTGGCTACACTTGAGCCAGGAAAGGTTTCTAAATAAGAGGAAGAGCATGCTATCTACCAAAGCTAATGGACCCTTTAAAAACTTTTAGAAGATTAATGACAATGCTTACCAATTAGAGTTGCCAAAGGACTTTGAAGTGTCCAATGTATTCAATGTTGCTGACCTTAGTCCCTATCGATTCGAGGAAGGCTTGGATGAGAGCTAGCCAGATTTGATCTCAAATCTTAATCAACTTAGTAGGGATAATAGGAATCAAATTACTGGACCTTTAACTCAAATACGAACGCAAGGACTTGAGGGATTAGTAAAGCGAATTCTACTGTTCCAGCCACCTCTTATCGAAGTTCAGGTGATCCTCATTGCCAACCAACTCCATATACCAAGCCGAGTAACTTCTCATCTCTTAATAACCGAGTATCGACCTGAAGTATGCTCCATTAATGGTCCGACCTCTTATACGTCTGCTTAGTCATGACTATATTGACCTCCAATTTAGCAATATTGGTATTAAGAACCCCAGTGCACATCCACAACCATGACTTCTTAAAAGGACACTTAGGTTTACTTGGCACCTCGACTCAATAATCATCAACCTAATCGTATAGTTTATCTACTTCTGCTAGAAAGTCACCCATCTACAAAGAGCTACATGTTTGAGTAATCATATGGCAAAATCCTTCGTAAAAGACAAACATTTTTCTTGATTTTCTCTTTATGCCCCTTTCCATTTTTTGTAAATTACTTCTTTAGGACTTTACCTTTTCTAGTCATTTTTGTTTATAGTTGTTGCTCTAATATTTTGGGTATAAACACCCATTGTAAATATAACCACATCATCATACCTAAGATATTGACTATACTTTCCCTTTTGTGAGCTAAGTGTGCTTACTTCCCTCTTCTTACTTTTATCCTAAACCTTAAACAAGGCTAGATAGTGAGTGCTCTCATTAGACCAACTCAAGCATCATATTGAGTTGAGCTGTGAGTCCGAAGAGTTTCGTTAGTGCATCACACCCTTAGAATCTTTCGTGGTTTTGATTATTTACTTTCATTATTATTCACACATTTTCCCATCTTCATTTTCAAAATTTCTATAAGCTTTGACCTACCCTGATACGGTCACCTTTGTTAGCTTTCGGTGGGGTGTATTAGTATCAAAGCGACTAGTTAAGGTTTGTAGAATTCTTTGATCAATTTTCTTATTCCTGATTGTAGAGGTAACATGATTCGATTAGTAGAAAGAGTATTAACATGGCAACTACTAGTGAGGTTTCAATTTTAGATCTTCGCTACATTTCAGGATTAGACAATCCAAGTATGACCCTTAGAAATATCATTTTTAATGGAAGCAATTATATGACTTAGAGTTGATTCGTAAGATTAGCCTTAGGAGAAAAACTAAAACTAAGATTTATTGATGGTAAAATTACAAAACTTTATGAAGGTTATAAGGACTACACTCAATGGATTAGGAATGATTACTTAATTAGATGTTAGATTTTGAATTCCATGGTAAGTGATCTATTATAGAGTTCTGTATATGCTCATTACAAGTGATTGTGAAGCTTCCATTGTTGATTTGAAGAATAAGCTACATAAGGCTTTTACAATTAAGGACTTAGGAGTAGCACATTATTTTCTTGGTATAATGTTATGCTCTACTGCTTCTAATGCTTTTCTAAGTCAGCATAAGTACATTATTGATCTGTTGTACGACATGGGAATGATAGGAGCTAAACCGACTTTACTACCTTTACCTTCTAGTATGCATTTAGATTAGAATACTAGTGAAGTTTTATCTAATCCTACCGATCCTACTATTTATAGAAGATTGGAAGGGAGATTATTATATCCCACACTCATTTGGCTAGATTTAGTATATCCTACTTATTACTTAAGTCAATTCTTGTCAAAGCCTTGTTCTTTACATATGAAGTCAGTGATGCATCTGTTGTGCTACATTAAAGGCTCTCTTTCACTTGGTTTGTTCTATCCATCAACAAACTCTTTCAATTTGCTTGGGTATGCTGATTCAGACTAGGCAACTTATCCTATGGACTGCAAGTCTGTTGGAGGATTTTGTATTTTTCTTGGCAAGGCTTTGGTGGCTTGGAAATCGAGGAAGTAGCAAACTATATCAATTTCCTCTACTGAAGCAAAGTATCGAGCTATGGTTGTGGCTACTTGAGAGATCAAGTAGATTTTTCATGTTGCTCAAGCCCTGCAACTTCCTTTGCAAACTCCCATTATCCTTTTTTGTGATAACAAAGCAACTACTTCAATTGCTAATAACCTCTGCTTACATGGCCATATCGAGTATATTGAAGTCGACATTCAGTATACTAGGGATCAAATTGCACAAGGATTCTTGAAGACACTTTATGTTCCCTCACGTTTGCAATTGGCTAATCTTTTCACGAAGTTGGTTACCATCACACAATTACAAATTTTCCTTTCCAAGTAAGGGCTTTCTATTGCCCCAACTTGAAGGGGAATAAGGGGGTTGGATTGTATTAGGCTTATTAGAGGATACTAGTCTTAGTATATTTATCACATGTACAAATACAAGTTAGTTAGATAGTTAGAAGGACATAGTATTTATATTTGTATAGAACTGTAAATATAATACAACATATCATTTTCATTCCCTTGATCCTATTACTTCTCTTATTCTCCATCAATAGCAATGCTATATGTAATAGGAATAAATGCTGATCTATATAATGAGTAATCATTAATGTCAAACACATATGAGATCTCCACATGCATTAGAGTTCTCTATTCAATTCTTCTTCTTGTTCAATTGTTCTTGTTGCTGCATATCTCGACCTGGAAACATCTCCTCTTAGTGAAAAAAGAAAGTTTGAAAAGGTGAAATCTTTGATAATTCCATTACATAGAGACTTCATTTGGTCTATCTTTTATTTCATCTTATTAGTATATACTTGAATCTTATATTTGGTAAGAATAAGATACAAAAAAGATAGAAATCTAATTCTATATATACTCCTCTTCTAAAATTAATTATCAAACTAAAACAGTCATTTCCAATATATAAAATATATATTTTCAAATCTTTTTTTTTTAAATGTATGTAGAATCTTATTTTTAATTCTGATACTTCAATCACTATTTTTATTATAATTATAAAATAGAAACAAATGAGATATCATTTTAGATACCAAATTTTAAATAGATATAGATTATATACAGACCAAATATAAATAAGATATATATATAAAAGACAATCTAAATAGGACCATAATAGAGTTAGGAAAAGTCCCCAATAGGTACTTTATAAGTAAATTGAGTTATTTCTAATTAAAGAATTTCTATCTAATTATGACGAAATAATTGGGAGATTTTGTAAAACTATAAGGGGTGAAGTTAATACATTTTAAGAGGAAATATTTTAATATCAATTTTATCCATATATTATTAATCTTGTAACTATCATACCAAATCCCTCCCGTCAAACTACTTTTGTTGAAAAATATAAGACATTTAACTCATGCGTTTCGCCTGTAAAACAGACCCATCTTGGAAGGATAATGCTCCCGCTTTTTATCATTTATTATTTCTGTTGTACTCTGACTTTGAAACCTTATATCTCAAGCATCATTAACCTTTTGACCACCCATTTTGAAACAAACTAATGCGAAACTTATCGGTGAAACATAAGCATCCGCGAAATGTCTTCTTCCTAGCTATTTAGCCATTTTCTGGAGTGGGGAAGGCAGCATAAGAGTGGCATGTATCAACGTGCCTTCATCTATCATAATGAATGCCTTTTACTTTAAGATTTCCACATATCTCAAGTTGATCCACTGCATCATTTGTTAATTAAAAAGAAATCAAATAAAAAGACATATATGATTACATGTTACATATTAAAATCTTTCCATTCGACAAAACCGTCCCCGCAGATGGAAAACCTTGATGATTGATGTCTCAATGTAATGGTCTACCTTTCTTTAATTATAAATTAATCGATAAAACGCGTTTAGAATTTTACCTAATCGATAATTTTTAACTTTACAGGAAAAACGTAGCGATGCATCTGTTTTAAAACAAGAACGAACGATATTATTCAATGTGAAACGTATAATGATTATATGACTAGACTATTTATAGTATGTTTGTTATAGAAAAGTATGAATATGATCTTGTCCTGCTTGATTTGTAACCAACCACCGCACTTCCCTAGATTTTAGCTCGCAAAAAATGTATTATGAAATATATGGCATCTAATAATATGTTTTCGCTAAATGGTATAAGATTAGAACGTAGATAGGCATGATATCTGTGCCTTAAATAAAGAAAATTTAAGTTATTTAATGTTAAAATGTAAATTGATTATATAAATTAGCAGTAGGTCATATGACTGCAAAAGAAATATAACTTCAATCTTTTCTATAACAATAGCATAAATATTGATTTCCTAATAGTAATAACAAAGACTGAGTTCTCTCTCTTCTAACTTGCAATATAGTTAGTAAAAGAAAAAAAAAAGAATTTTTTTTCTTTTTTGCAATGAGGCTATAAAATAACAACTCAATAGCCTGCTAACTCTTTGATATTCTCTATATCCTAGCACTAAGAGTTAGATAATAAATTATATGAAGTTCAATAACACGTGTTTTGAATGAATAGAATCAAGATTAAAGAAATAGAAATTTTAATTTTTCTAATCCTTAACCAGTGCTTTTGGTAAATGCAAATCAGATTGGAATACATCCAAATTTTGTCGATTCCAATGGTATTGGCGTGAAACATGTGACCTATAATTTTTTTTATCTGAAGGACAACCGCACTACTATAAAGAGAAACCCTGACGATCGTCCCATGCAAGTCATCAACGAACAATTTGCCTGAGATTAGCAAACATATCATCATATCACTCTCAAAACAAGGTTGTGTTTCAACGAAAACAGATATGAATGGTAATGGAATTGTAAGTGAAAGCGAACTACTCCATTCTCTTGAGCATGTGTGGCGTCACTCACTCAGCTATATAAGCTCATTGTCACTAAAATGTGCAATTGAGCTTGGTATTCCTGATGCCATTCACAATCATGGCCAACCAATGACACTCGACAGCCTCGTCACTACCCTGTCAATTGATCCCTCCAAGTCCAGCTATGTCTACCGACTCATGCGGGTTCTAGTTCATTCGGGTTTTTTCACGATTGAAAGAATTAGCAAAAATTGCTTCAAACACGGATATGTTCTCACGAATCCTTCACGCTTATTGCTGAAAAGTAACCCTTTTAATGCATCCATGTTTACGTTGCTACTGGTCGATCCAAATATAGCCGATCCAATTCATTGTGTCTCATCATGGTTTCGGGGTGATAAGAGTACAAGTTATGAGCAAAAACATGGGAAAGAAGTGTGGGAACATTTTGCTATTGATCCTAGGATCAATCATATAATGAATGAAACGATGGCTCAAGATTCCAAACTGGTGGCAAGCGTGGTAATTGATAAATGTCGGGATATTTTTGAGGGAGTGACGACGATGGTTGATGTTGGTGGCAATATGGGGCGTTTTGCTGAGGCCATGGCTGAAGAGTTCCCTCACATGCAATGCACAGTGCTTGACCTTCCACATGTGATCTCTAACTTGGAAAGTACCAAGAAAAATTTGACATATGTTTGTGGGGACATGTTTGAAGAAATCCCTCCTGCTGATGTGGCTTTTCTCAAGGTATAAATCCATCTTTTGTTATATTCTTTACCTTAATCTTTGGTCAAGATATAATCAGTGTTTTATTATTAATTAATCGTACAGTTATACATTTTTTAACGTAACGAAAATATAATTGCTCAAGATTCCCAAAATTATACACTCTTCTTTTCTCTTTTCCGTTGATGATGTGATAAGACTTTTATTCTTTTGTGACGAAATATCTGATGAAGTTGATCTACAACCCATACATAAGAAACTTTAAAGACGAAAGAAGGGGGGCAAAAAAAACAAAAAAGACTACATTCCTATAGCTTCACTTTAATCAGATTTAGTGTGAAATTGGATCATTGA
This sequence comes from Lumnitzera littorea, assembly GCA_024138015.1. Classification (NCBI taxonomy): domain Eukaryota; kingdom Viridiplantae; phylum Streptophyta; class Magnoliopsida; order Myrtales; family Combretaceae; genus Lumnitzera; species Lumnitzera littorea. The sequence continues at coordinate 97,393,989 of JAMXBB010000003.1, forward strand.
AACCCCCTTCAAGGTGATCGTATATTATTATCATCATCATGTTTTAAAAATATTATTTTCTTATTAAATCCAACAATAGTGATTGTTAATTTATTAAGAACACAGAATATAAATAGGAGGAAAAAAAAAAAATATATCCACTATGTTCATAACTTCCTATAATCCCATTATTTTAGCTAATAGAAAAGTATATATCACATAGCTATATGCAGTAGTAGAGGTGGACATAGTTTGATTCGGTACAGTTCGCTTTCTCTTATTGAACCGAACTTAATATAATGATTCTTTTTTTTTTTTTTTAAATTGAACATAACTATACGGTTCGGTTCATAAATTTTTCGAATCTAATTAAAATCAGTTCGATTCACAGTTCTAAACGTTTATGTTAGATTTTCAATAAACATTTTTAATTCCAATAAATATGAAAATTTAAATGAAATTTACTCAACTTAATTTTAATAATTAATGTAAAATTATGATAAAGAATAACAAGATATGAAAAGTTTGATGAAATTTATGAAAATTGATAGAAAAAAATATATAAAAAAGTATAAAATAATTACATAAACTTTTTTTATTTAACTAAACAGTTTAGTTTGGTTCAAAATAATATAGTTCGATTCGCTTTTTCAAACCGAACCGTAAACAAAATAGTTCGCAAAAAAAAAAAAAATCGATTTTTTTTATTTGATTTGATTTAGTTTACGGTTCAATTTGTGGTTCACAATTTTTTACCCAACCCTATGTAGTGAATAGAGTTAGTCTTTCTTTTGGCTTAATAATATGGATATGAATTTACCGGTTTTTCAATAAGAAGAGAGCTGGTTGCAACTCTTGGGTAATACATGTGTCGTATTATTTGCTTCCATAGATATTTCACATATTTTGTGATCTTACAAGAATTTTGACTACTTCTGTGGTGCAAAGTTCAAATTAAGACAACAAAAAAAATATATTCTTGGCAAATAACAAAAACTAATTGTGAATCTTCATTAGGGTTATTGCTTAATTGGTACCATGGATGGGATCGTGGAGCCTATTTACTAGTTGAAATATTATATTAACTTTTACATAACCATATCAACAATCAAATAATTAGCTGAACGGTTTAGTAGCACTTACTTTCATTATCTATTTATTTTGATGTTTTTAGCTTAACGGTTGTACCCAAGATTCCAAAATGGATATGTGTGAGTTGGTTTTCGAACATTATCTTTATAATAATCCCTTAAAATTTGTAGTTTATGGAAAGTTTTTCTAGCTTAACCATCAATTAATAGTTGGAAGTGAATTTTCTGAAATTTCATCCCGCAATTCATATCAATCTATAAATCAATAGTTGTAATAACTTAAATATTTGAAATTCCTTATGGCATCACTGTAATACCATTTTCTTCTTTTCTAGTTTCAACCATTGATTATATATAGTAGTATTTTAATAAGATATGTTGATGGAAATTGAAAAAACGTAAATGGAGAGAATGAAAAAGTAACCAATAAAATAAAGCACACACATATACATATATATCATAACTTCGGCTATAATCCTACAGATGTTTAAAATTTAGGTGGGCTACGGAAATTAGGCTATAGTATCAAATTAGCCGATCCAACTGTGCCTTCTACCAAAATTACAACTGAAGTTCTTACATCCAACTAAATTGGTATCTTTGTACTTTCATATTTTATATATATATATATATAAGTAAAAAGGTCTACTAGTTTATTCAACGCTTGTAAAAGTTTTATGGCGCCAGATGGTTTTAGGTGTAAAAGTTCAATGGTTAATTTAAAAACATGCAATTATTTTTCTTTTAATAAAGTTCAATAACTTTAAGTGCATTTTACTATTCAGTGATTGTGATATTTTAGGGAAAGATGGATCCAGGGGTTAATTTAGCCGAACACCAAAAAATAACAAAACTCATCAAGTCTTGTATATATACATTGCACTGTATAAGTATGTGATACCTCAGGTGACTATGGCCTCACGTGAATTGTGAGAGATGAATTATAATGGTTTATAAGGTTAAGGTAGTAAATATCATATTAAGGTTAATTAAAAATTTTTAATTTAAGTAGTTAAAATAAGTTTATTAATATTTATTAGCTTAATTATTAACTACTTTTGTTTATAGTATTACAAATAATATTAAAACCAATCCCATCCCATGCTAGTAAGTGTTTTATGTGGGGATGTTCGAAAGGAAAGAAAAATTGAGCTCAATTGTAAAATTTTAGATATTGTTATTACACCTAAATTGTGAGAGAAAAATTATATTATTTAATAAGATTAAGGTAGTAAATATCACCATAACACTAATTAAAAAATTTTGTATTAAAATGGGCCAATTGATATTTCATGGTATGGTCATTCACTATTTTTAACTTTAGATGTTAGATATTAGCTCTAATAATTTTCCTAATCCTTAACCACGATGCCTGTTACATACGTTAATATGCATTAAGTTAGATCAACACTTTGCATGGCATTGGATACTGCATCATTGGACTGATGAAAACTGCGTGAAGATATTAACGCCGTGCAAGGAGTCAATTACTATAAATGGCAATGATAAGGTTAGGAAGGTGATTCTTTTTTAAATGGTAATGAACATCGCGAATGACGATGAAACATGAACTGAAATAAAGCTCTATTTTGACATCATTATGACGACTACTGCTTCAGGTAGAGAAAGGAATGAGAATGAGTGGGCACAACTTTTCTCTGAAGCTAGTTTTAGTTGCTGTAAAATATATCCCATTTTGGGGCCTCAGATATGTGATAGAGGTGTACCCGTAGAAGGGAAATAGCTCGCACGAACCACATGGTGTAAGTATAGTGTTTTTTGCACGGATATATTTATGAGATTTCCCATTTTGTTTTTATATATAGATCTTACAAGTCTAAAAGTTTATAATATATGTTCTATATAAAATGAGCCTATTAAGAAAACATTCGAAAACGTTGGGTAAGGGTTCTATATATTAAGTAAAATTATGTTGATACCCTTCAAAGAGGAATATATGTGAGAAATATCATTACAAAACTGAAGAGATACGTAGGCTAATAAAGTGGATCATATTATTTTAATAGGAAAAAAAATTTAATAGGAAAAAAAATTTAATAGATATTACATGTCACATATTATATATATAATATGTAAATATCAATAAAATACTGATACAAATATCTATAATATTAATAGTTTTTAAATTAATTATCATATCTGACTTGTACATTAACATCTTATTAATATTTACATACTGTATATATATGATACTACATGTATTATTTTGAATCATTTCTCTATAATAGGGGGTGCAATGTTTTATATTTCTAATCCAGGTTACTTTTATCATGTTTATACTTTTGAGAAATTTCATTATTCTCTATCCATTTATATATTATACCTTAATATTTTAAAGCATGAACATGTTACTGCGTGTTCGATTTTTATCCCGTCCTCTGTTTATTCAGTTGCATCAACATAATAGCTTTTGATGGAAAACGATACGAAAGTTTTAATGAAAAATGGGAAAAATTAATTTTCTCAATTAAACAATAGAGATATTTTTCCCATTTTACATTCTGTGAAGATTAAACGTAACTGGACATCAGTTGCAAATTAACACATTTACATCCAGCCTTTAATTACCGCTAAAAGTCACTATTATCGCAGCTTTTGAGTGCAAATATAAGATTCTCTTACATCAAATGTTGAAAAGAGTTTTTTTTTTTTTTTTTTTTTTTCTGTGAAAAGCTTTTATATATATATATACTATTGAGTACATTCATTAGGTAATATATATCACATATAATATATTTGTAGTATATAAATATCGATAAAAGATTGATTTATATGACGTGTATAAATCTTAAATATGATAAATGATTTAAAAAATTTATTTTATTATTATTATTTATATTAATATTTTATTAATATTTACACCTCACGTATATATAATATATAATATATGATATGAATCTTTTTATCATCTGTAAGGAAACAAACGTGTGTAGGTGAGGATGTATAGTTTGTCGCCCCCATCCCTATTTTCTTATCCCTTTGCTGGTTGGCCGAGTAGGGCTCCCGACCTATAAACAACGATAAACAGAAAGCTGTGGCGATCCTCTCATGAAAGGCATCAATCATTGATTTGCCACATTTAAGCAAACATATCATATCACTCTCCAAACACAGTCGTGTTTCATTGAAAACAGATATGAATGGCAACGGAGATCATACAAGTGAATGTGAACTGCTTCAATCTCTTGAGCATGTGTGGCGTCACTCACTCATCCACATAAGTTCGTTGTCACTAAAATGTACTATTGAACTTGAGATCCATAAAAAGAAGGGGTTAATTTTAGTCGTTTATCATTATGGTAATCTAATAGATGAGATCAATAGTTAACTTTTATAACTACCTTACTCTTCTCTCATTTTAATAGAAGAGAATCTGGAGTAATGTCATCATATAACCTTTAAAGATAAAACTACAATTCATAATGGACTTTTTTTTTTTTTTTGCACATAAATAGTATAAAAATAATCTTTAATGGTCAAAAAGAGTAGTAATGAAAGTGTGCAAAGTGATGAAATAAATGAAAAATTTAGAAAGGTTATGGAAATTACATTAAAGTTTTACATACTACTAAATTAATCAATTTCTACATTTTTCTTGACCAAAACAGAGTCAAGTTTATTGGTCGATTCCACATTTTTGTTAAGGTTCAATGGCCTTAGATGTTTTAGGTTTCAAAAATCTGTAGTGAATTAATGACATGCTTTATCTCATAGCTTTAATGACTATATGCAGAACATAGACGAGTGGGTGATAAAGTGAATAGGATATGACGTTCTTAGAAATACAAGTTTTCAAATTTTGGAATCATAACTAATCCTACAACACCATAAAACTAGTTCAATATATACAAGTATAAGATATAATGTGAAACCTATAAATCTTGTCTTTCTTAATATAAATTTCAAGTATATGTGATATTAGAAAAGTAATCTATATGTGATATTATATGTTTTTTCACATGCAAAACTTATAGAACGTATAGCAACATATGTGAAATTAAAATAAAAGCTTCTTCAACTCTCATTATTTCAAATTTATGTGATCTTACTAAATAGTAAATCGGAGAGAATAAGGGAAATGAATGAAAAATATAAAATTAGAGAGAAAAATAAGGAAAAATAAGGGAAAGAATGGAAAATATAAGGTGAATGACATTAGGTTTAATTGTTTATGGGTAGTTAACTTATGGTCTTATGCTATTTTTCTCTTTTACTAAAATATTTACTGATTGAAAAATACATATTATCATTTATTATTCATTTATTAATATTTTTTAATAATTCATTGTAGTATGGGTATAAGGTGCTATGCCATTTACAGTTTTTACGATAGGTACATAGTATAAGGACCCCATAATCGTATATTGTCCTATAAAAGTAAGTTCCAAATACGCTATTCTCAAAACCTATTTGTTTAAATGAGATATGAGGAAGTAATAGATATAATAAGGTTATCTACTCATCTTTAAAGTGAAATTTACCATTAAGGAGCTTTTAAGAAAGATGATTACATAATTTTTTAACCAAAGACGATGGTGTAAGGATAGTGGTTATACAACTAGTTATAAAACCTATAATATAGTTTTATATAGCTTGACTATATGAGAAGCTCAAACAAATTTCTTGACGCTAGACCATTTTATATATTCTGAAATAACTTGATCAGAAACTTTTGCTATGAAGAACTTTTGGTTTATTTAAAATTTCTAGTTATATTACAATCATTCACTTATGATGTGATCGAGACAAAATACAGTGGATACTACATGACTGGACCGACGAAGATTGCGTGAAGATATTAAAGCGATGCAAGGAGTCGATTACTAGCAATAGCAATGGCAGGACTGGAAAGGTGATTATTGTTGATATGGTGATGAACATCAAGAAAGAAGATGAAAAATCAATCGGCACAATGCTCCATTTTGACATCGTGCTCATGAATTTTTCTTTAGGTTTAAGTTCCTTGATACAGGTGTATCCTTAAAAAGGTTTTTTTTTTTTTTCTTTTTTTTAATAAACTATGTAGTTTATCGATCGTGTATTTTGTATCCATTGATTTTCATGTTGGCATTATAAATTAAAAACCTGAAATACATGGCTTATGTAGAGACCACACAAGAAAATGAAACAAAGTAATATGCGGGTTTTAAATTTTGTACTTTAATATTTTAGAGCAACAGTAACTTGCTACTGTTGTCCTTGAGTTTGATTTCTCGCATCATTCTCTTTTTATTTTAATCTTTGTGGTTGTACGCACGTAGTTTTTCTAATGGAATTTGCTTTGGACTTGTATGGTCTCTTCATGGTTAAAAACTTGGAAAATAGATCTCGCATAAACTTGTATAAGTAAGTTTTGATTTGTACATCAGCTTGTTTAATTCACTTTTTGAATGAGTTTAAATCAAAGTATTTTGGTTGATTTAAAAGCGGGTCAAATAAACTTGATTTATTTAATTTATAGATCAAAATAGACCAATTTAGATCAATTCTTTTAATATATTTATTTTTTTAACTCGTTTTTTAAATAAGTTAGGCTCAAAATATTTTAATCCGTTTAAAAATAAACTAAATAAGCCTCACTTATTTTACTTACGGATCAAAATGAGCTCAACCAGAGTGGCTGTTTTATTTGCTTGCACGCCACCTACGTATCCTAAGTTGATTAGGCCAAATTGCTTGGTTATTAACCGGTAAGATACTTCTTCTTAGAAAATATCGAAAGTGTGAGATAAGTAATCGTCCGAATTCAATCAAACAAGTCCCCATATTTCTTACAGGCTACAGTGAAGATATTGTGTTTACTACGGTAGCTTTATAAAAACATAGATGTCATAGCGTATCATTACATATAATATAGGTTAATGTTTTTCGATATTTTCTATAAACGGAGTTTAATAATATTGTAATAATCTTTTACACTTACCGCTTTTTCCAATTGAGCTATCAAATTTTTAGTTTTTCTAGTTCATTCCTCAATCTTTTCAAAAATTTACAAAAAGAATCATGCATTAATGAACCATTACTCCTTTGGAAACTTTTGGAATGTTTGAAGACTAAAATAAAAAAAAAATAAAAATTTAAGAACTCAGTTAAAAAAGTGAGAAAGTTTGTGCACTAAAGGTGTAAAGTGTAGTTTCACACTTTTTTTTCTTTTTCAGGATTTATATTTTTATTTGTTTTTCATTATAGCCTATGCTTATACATATGCATATTTGATTTTTCAAGACATGGTTTTCAATGGCCCTTGTCACGTGCAAAAAAAAAAAAAAATGAAAATCCTGATTTTGCTCATTTTTAAGTATTTAGGTATTGAAATGGAGAAAAAAAAAACAAAAATATAAAATCCTAAAACTAAAAGGTAGGAAAAATGAAAACATAAATCAATGATTCAATTTCGCATTCTTATTACATTTAATCTTATAATTTTTTGAATTTACATATTACAATAACTTTTTCTCCCCATAAATTACGTGGGGCAAGGGCTTGAGCTAATCTTATTTAAGTCAATATTACAATCATAGTAGGAAAATATTTGATCATTGTTGTAATATATTACGTCTTATATATGTATGAGGATCTTGTTAATAATTTAACTTGCAATAATTCCTAAATCTTAATATGATGGAAGAAGTCTTTTTAGAAATGATTAAAGGTGAATGGTATACTTCACAAGAAGTTAAAAGAATAAATTTTTGAAATTTTTATTATGTATATATACTAAAAAAATTTAACTATTAATTTACAAAAAAATTAACAATTAATTTATATATAGAAACTTATGTAAGTTTTATTTTTAGCAAAAATGGATTAGAAAAAAAATATTTAAATAGGAAATTACTAGTACAGTGAAAAAAAACGTAAATTAACATAGATATAAGTATTATACTATCTTTTTCCATGATAACTTTGTTTAATTATCTCATTAACAATACTAAAAAAAGGAATATCATTTTGAATATAAATTATTATCTAATCAATTATTCAATAATTTACATTTATTTTCATACTAATAACTACAAAAAAAATTAACAAAACCAAATCATACAATTAGTATTATTTTTTAATAGTTTATGTGATGAGATCAAAATTTTTATAATATGAATGATGTAATTATTATTATGGTATATTACTAATAAAAATTAAAAAAATTAATAAATTTAAAATGACAAATGTCTTTTAAGCAATAAATGCATATAAAAAAAGTAAAATGATGCAATAAATGCATATAAAAAAAAGTAAAATGATAAATATGAGAATTAAACCTAAGACCTCATATTTATAAAACTAAATGCTACACTAATAAGCCATATCTAATATCATGTTATATTATGCTCTTTAAAATATATAATTAATATATATTTGTCTTTTTCTAAAATATTAAAATATATATTTTTTTTAGCTTGGGGGATGCTAGTGTCACGGGCGGATTCCGTCGCTCGACCCCGTGCGGCACTTAACGTTCCTGACCTCACTAAGGAAGGCTAAGTCAGCCTGTAATACGCTCACAATGTTAGAGAGAGAAAGTAGAGAGAGAAACTCTAATAGTATACTGTATTCACTCAAATAACTTGTGTGTTACATCTGAGGGGAATACCCCTATATATACAGAAAGCCTTTACAATCTAATGGTTAAGATCAATTCGATCTAATGGTTACAATTGATTCCAATTGATTCCCAACTACTACCTTCACCTACCTCCACCTACTACTATACAAGATTCTGGACTCTTCTGGAACCTTCTAGAGCTTTTCATCATCTATAAGCTTTTAGTGGGCTTGGGCTTTCGTCTTTGGGCCTTAGGAACCTCCTAAGAATGGCCCACTTCGGGAGGTCCGTAACATTCTCCCCCGCTCAATCCGGCGACGCCCTCGTCGCTCCTTCATCGTAGAATTGTCGAATCTTGTTTTTAAATTGCCACAGTGTTTCGGCTAGTGCCCAACTGGCCTCACTCTTTGGTCTTCCCTTCCATCTTACCATATACTCATATCTGGAAGTTTGTCCACGTCTCTTCACACGCCTATCAGCTACGATGCCTTCCACTTCCTTATCAAATGAATCCTGTACTCCTATTGGGGCCCTTTGTGATATAGCTCTTATAGGGTCTTCCTCATCTTTGTAGAATGGTTCTAGCATGCTCATGTGGAAAACCAGGTGGAATTTTAGTTTGGATGGAAGTTCCAACTTGTAAGATACCCGCCCCACTCGTTTCACAATTGAGAATGGACCCTCGTAGCGACTCATTAGACCTTTATGTAGTTGTCCCTTCGTACATTGTATCAAATGTAACTTAACAAGCACTTGGTCACCTACCTGATATTCCATCGGCCTCCCCTTCTTGTCTGCCATCTTCTTCGTTCCCTTGATAGCTCGGCCTAAGTATATCCGAGCTAAGTCGTGATTTTCCCGCCATTCCCTTGCAAAGTTATAGGTGGGAGGGCTGGACCCCGTATATCCTATTGCCAATGTATGAGGAGTTAAGGGTTGCCTTCCTAGGACGATCTCGAAAGGACTCTGTCCGATGGACTCATTCTTCTGTAGATTGAAAGAGAGCTGTATGACATCCAATAACTTAGACCAGCCCCACTGACTTGTACTTACAAGGTGCCTCCAAACTTGAAGGCAATATACTACAGCTATCTTTTCCTTCTCATCTCCTGGGTATCGCCTCTCTGTATCGTTCAATGTTCGGTTCTCAAAGGCTATTGGATGGTTTTCCTGCATCAAAACCTCCCCAATGGCATAATCACCATCATCCATGCATACTTCAGATAATTCACCAAAATTAGAGGGCGTAAGAACTTGTTCTTTAATGACTGCTTCCTTCAGGGTATCAAATGCCTTCTGTCGATCTTCCTTCCATACCCATAAGACATCTTTCTTGAGTAAATCCGTTAAGGAGTTAGCCATTCGAGAGTATCCACATATGAAATTTTTGTAATAACTTACTAAGCCAAGAAATGCCTTCAATTTGGTAGGCTTAGTAGGTTCTTTCCATTCTCGAATGGCCTGTATCTTCTTTTCGTCCATTTTGATCTTTCCTTTTCCTACTATATGCCCTAAAAGGGTCACTTCTTTCTTTGCAAAGGTACATCTTTCCAGCTTTACATATGACTCGTTTTCCCTCAAGGCTAAGCAATTTATATGAAGATGCTCTAAGGGCTTTTCCATAGGCTTGCTATAATTCATGCTTGTAACGTAAGTGTTTTTGGACTCATCTCCATATCTCAGTTGTAGCTCCAATTTTGAAAAGTATCTTGCCTCTCCCCTTTGATCGAATAAGTCTGATACCAAAGGAATAGGATACTTATTCTTCTTAGTGACCTTATCTAAGGCCCTATAGTCAATATACACCTGGAGGGGCCTATCGTGTTTCTTCCGAGAGAGAACTGAAACTCCAAAGGGTGCTTTTGACGGTTGGAAGAATCCAGCTTCCAACAACTCCTTCAATTGCCACCTCAATTCTTTTAATTCTTTTGGGGGCATGCGATAAAGAACAGTAGCAAGGGCCTTGGTACCTAGTTTTAGCTCAATCGCATGATCCACTTCCCTTCTTTGTGATAGCTTCTTTAGCAACACTTTAAGCACGATGTCTTTGAATTCTTCTAGCAACTCCCCCACTTGATGTGGAATTACCTCTTGATCCCCTGTCTCTTCTTCCCCCTTTAATGTAGTTAGGTACGTAATTTCATTCTTCTTTAAACCCTTCGCTAGTTGCATAGCGGAAAGGAATTTTGTAGCTCGACCAGCTTTCCTCGTAACGGGCACCACACATTGAGAGTTGGTCTCGAGAATACATATACAGTCTGCACGAGGAACAATAAGTGCATCTATACGATCTAAGAATTCCATCCCAATCACAAATTCGAAGTCATCCATAGGTACTACTTCGATGGTTTCTTTCCCTTTCCACCCTCCCATATGGAGTTCTATCTCCCTGGCGACTCCAGTAGTAAGGACTTCCTTTGAGTTTACCGTCTTGAGCCATGTCTTGGTTTTCTCCACCTCTATTCCAATCTTACTTGCTGCTACATCGGAGATGAACAGATGAGATGCCCCTGTATCAATAAGGGCATTTAACTTCTTGCCAGCAACTATTACCTCAGTGTACATCAACCCTTTTTGCTTCTCCTGCATTTTCATAGCACTAAGTAGTCGTACCGAACCCAGTTTGGCCTCATCCTCTTCACTAGAGCTTTCATCTGCCATAATTGCTGCCAACCGCTCTTTCTTTGGGCATTCCCTAGCATAATGGGGCCCATTGCAAAAATAGCACTTCAATTCTCGAGGCTTCCATCGTTCCCCATCTTTTCCTTCACGAGTCCTTCCCCGATCATTATTCCGCTCTTCCATCTTAGGCTTCCCTCTTAAGGAACTCCCATTCCTTTCCTTCTCAACTCCCCCCTTCCACCTTCCTATTGGGATCTTATGTTATGTCTTCTTGAACTCCATTAGGCCTTCAGCAACTGCTATGGCCTTAGAGATGTCTTCTATTCCCCTTCGATCTAGCTCTAACTTTGCCCAAGGTTCCAGACCATCTAAAAACATCACTAGAGCGTCATCCTGGTTAAGGTCTGGGATCTCCAACATTAGTTCTAAGAATTCCTTCACATATTGCTTGATGTCACCCTTATGAGTTAGGTGACGCAACTTCACCTTCGCTTCTTTAGCAGCATTTTGGGGAGAGAACTGCCCCTTGATCTCATATACAAAGCTAGCCCAAGTATTGATTTCGTTTGCCCTCCTACGCCACCATACCATAGCAGAATCTTTCAAATACATAGCAGCAGTACGTACCTTTTCGAGGTCATCCAGGATTCTTACAGCATTGAAATATTGTTCCATTCCCCAAAGGAAGTTGTCTACCTCCCGGGCGGATCGTATCCCATTGAAAGTTTCGGGCTTGGGGACATCGATCCTATGAGCAGACTGGATGGTCACTCCACTTACCATTATTGCCCGACATGCTGCTAGTTGGTTCTTAAGTTCTTCAATCTCCTGGCGCATGGCCGCCATTATAGCATCCATCTTGGCTTCATAACCTTCCTCCTTAGTTTCCAAAGCAATGACTCGAGCTTGGAGTACTTCATTCTTCCCCTCAATCATCTCGTCACGCTGCTTCAACTCATCAATGGCTTGATTCAATGCTCCTTGCAACTTGCCTTGAAGTTCTTCCTCCATCTCTTCAAGGTTGCCCTGTGATTCATCGAATTGTTCCTTCGCTTCAGCAATGCTCAACTCCGCTCTATCCATCCTATTAAGGAGGGAGTTCAGCAAGTCCCGGGACCTAGTCCTTTGCCTGGTAACACGGCGATCATCATGGTCAGCCAACTCATTGACCATTGAAGTGTTGTTGTCGTCTCCTCCGGATGACATTTTCTCCACAAACAGCTTCTTTTTCAGGCTCTGATACCACTTGTCACGGGCGGATTCCGTCGCTCGACCCCGTGCGGCACTTAGCGTTCCTGACCTCACTAAGGAAGGCTAAGTCAGCCTGTAATACGCTCACAATGTTAGAGAGAGAAACTCTGATAGTATACTGTATTCACTCAAATAACTTGTGTGTTACATCTAAGGGGAATACCCCTATATATACAGAAAGCCTTTACAATCTAATGGTTAAGATCAATTCGATCTAATGGTTACAATTGATTCCCAACTACTACCTTCACCTACCTCCACCTACTACTATACAAGATTCTGGACTCTTTTGGAACCTTCTAGAGCTTTTCATCATCTATAAGCTTTTAGTGGGCTTGGGCTTTCGTCTTTGGGCCTTAGGAACCTCCTAAGAATGGCCCACTTCGGGAGGTCCGTAACACTAGCGCCCCTATGACCCCTTAGAAACCATCTCTAATTACAATAACTTAGAGGTTGAGAGATTTAAACCTAGTCCGTCCTTATAGAAGACTAAGCTTAATAAAGTAATTGCATAACTTATTTAATATTTATTCTAATTATTAAATTAAATAAATAATACACACAATTGATTATCATATTTTGTTTATACTATGTAAAATTAATTAGTATATTATTATGCATTTGTACATTATTTTAATTCATTAAGTTATAACCCATGCTTTTACTAGAAAAATTAACAAAGAATGAAAAGGAAAAAAAAAATGCAAAATTACTCTTTTACTTGCCTAACTTTACCACTTTTTTTAATGAAGTATTTGAACTTTTATTTTTTTGTTATTTCAATGCTCAAACTTTTCAAAAATTTATAAAAAGTCTATGGTCAACGAAAAAACTAATGATTTACTAATAGATAACTTTTTTACAAATTGTTGAAAAATTTAAGGTCTAAAATAGAAAGAATAAAAATTCATGAATATTCAATTAGAAAATGTGGTAAAGTTTAAGAACTTAAAGTGTAATAATCTTTAATCTTTAAAATTGTACACATGAGCCATTTTCTATGAGAAATGATGGCGAAAGATAATGATAGCCGATTTTTCATAGAGATGCTTAACAACAAAATAACAATAATGCATAAGAAAACTTTATTATCTTCTTTTAAAAATATAAAATCAATTTTTTTTTTTTTACGGATGTTTTCTCCTATGATTAACTACTACCATTGGCTATAAACTGGCTATTAATAGGTATTTTTGGATAATTGTTATGTAGACTTATATTGCTTAGTTTAATACCTAAGCCCGATCCAATGACTCAATCTAAAGATAATCCTCATAGACTTATTATAAATACCGACCAAGATCTTAGGTAAGGAGACTCTCTTCCATTCTCTCGACATCATAATTATTTGATATCTCTCTCTTTACATGACGAAGGAACTAACTTAGGTATCGAAATGGTCACGCCGGAGCACCCTCCAAGGCTCCTCTATAGCCACTTTCTCGTGTTGCAGGTATTCGTATATCGGAACAAGAATCACCCGTCAACAATTAGCGTCGTCTGTGGGAATGAGCAATCTGTTTCTTACGTTTTCGACAATTTTTAAAACTTTGTGGTGAATTTCCAAAGTTACGGAAGGGGATAACATTTGATTCTTACACTAATGTTCGCTGGTGCTTTTCATTTAGATTTTAGATTTCCTCTATATGCTTCATGGGAAGAATTATCTTGAATGAAACATTAGGTCGCAAGCGTAGAAGCATTATAATATTCCTCCGATGCATGATAGCTTCGCATTTGCAAAAGTTTACTAGTAACAAACACATATGGCTCATACTCGTTCTTCTTAAGTGCAATCTTTGGGATCTCATGTTGGCTTGGTTCAAAACCATTTGTAACCACTATTTTTTAGTGTAACTACCGTAACTTTTCCCATTATTTGGCTCATAACCACCATCCTCACGCAAGCCTTTCATGTTGGGATAACTGCAACATCCTCCGATGATTTTTAATTGCCATATAATGGTTATGTAACCATTGTGTAATTGCTGTGTCTCATATGTACCCCAGATTTTGAACTCGACAAACGTAATTCTGGCTTAAGAGTCTATGGTTTTGACTTTTCTTATCAACAATTCTTTACCGAGTCATGTCCAAATGATTGTTTCACAAGCTACATAACATCGCCGAGCGATTGTAAATGGCTACTGAATATTCAAGCACGTATGCCGACTGACATGTGTTGCCGTAAGGAAGTAGATTAGAAAGTCAAGCTGTATTTCTAATGAAATAGCAAATATATGGGAGCAGCAACACAATAAAGCACAATAAGCATGCCTAATCTGCAATCCAAGCCATATATGAAAGACCAGGTTGTTCACAATTAAGTAGTCGAGCTTCCATTCCGAGCTTTTGAGCTCTTGTATCTTTGGCCGGTGTTCTAAACTAGTTTAGCCGTCTTCACAATAGTACCCTTAACATATTAAGATGAACAACCACAACATCCAATGCAGCCTAAGATTACTTCAGTCGCTAATCGACAACAGCTTCATAAGTCGAGTTGCAACTCTTAGCCAAGCATAGTTTCCAAATTACAGGGCAAACGACAATTCATGGGTATGCAATTCAAGCTTTCGTCCACCATGCCAAGTTACTCAGCAATTTTAGTTGAACCAACCTTATCCTGTCAAGGTTGAGCAATTTTGGCCAAGAAGTTTTGGTTAAGCAATTCCTTAAATGTGAACTCCAATCTTTATGCTAAGTCGCTGAATCGCTATATGTGAAACTGACGCCGAATATTTCTATCAGCCTTCAAATGTGCTGAGTAACTTGAAATGTTAAGTTATCGCCACGCACCATAGCTAAATAGAAAAAATTCCATAACTATGTTGAGCCCCTATGCAGAGTTGTCAAGGAGCCGCTCTAAACTTGAGTCGTCGAGTTACTCCTAACACGAATGGCAAGCTACTCACTTTACTGAACAAGCGCACTCTATGTTCCACATTGATTTGTTGAGCTTTTCTTTCAACCTATATATAGCCGAGAAGCCGAAAGCTCCAATAACTCAACGTATTAAGTGCCGAGAGTTTACCCAAGTCCATGCTAACTACTAAGAAACATAGACATTGAGTCGCCGAGACCAATGATCAAGGTCCAAGTAACCAACCTGGGCTGAATAGCTAATTAACTCATACACAAGTTCAAGACCCAAGCTCTTTACAATAGAGATGAATACACCAATCAAGGTTACAGCACCCAATCGGGCAAACAAATCCACATGCAAATTTCATTGTAAACCAAATTTCAAGCAAAGCTATTATGCCGAGCAAGATTAGTTGGTGAAGTCCATGCTGCAGCAACAATATGCTAAACATTTTCTGGTAGATAGAAAAATGGTGTTAGAAAGTCTTATCAATCAGCAATGTGAGAAATCTCATACTTCATAATTAGCTCAAGTTAAAACGCTTTTGAGCACGCCAACTACCTATATCCGAGTAAGTCAACCAAATGCTGAAATTCAAATTTTCGAGCAAGAGCCAGGCTACTTCTCTTGATACTGTGGTGTAGACTTGAGCTCCACACACGGTCAAAGAAGAATACTGCTGAGTTATCTTTAATTAGTGAATGAATTTTGAGTCGAACATTCCTAATGAAGTTAAGCTGCTGCAAAACAAGATGCCAAGAAGAATCATGCTGAGTTGTTCTCACTTACAACACTAGCCAAGAGGCCGAGAGACAGGAAACAAAAAGGCCAAGGCGATGTTTAAGGTTTTGTCGAAGACTACTTACTAAGTTGTTTGGAGTAAGCAACTTCCTGAAGTCCTCTTGCCATACCGTATTGATCAAACTATATCAACCTATGGTCTGGCTTACCGGATGGAAGAGTGCATTTTACCTAAGTCCCTGCCAAGTTGCCAACAATGTCGAAACTAACCCAAACATTTTTTGCAAATGAATAGTAACATTAGGCTCACAACACACCCATCATGCTGATAGCAACTTGCTCTGCCAAGTCACAATTGAATCTATGCCGAGCACTTTGGCATAACATCCACTTATGCTCCGAGATAGTGAATGCCGAACAAGCACAATCTCGGCAAAGCAAAGGTTGATCTTCTAACAGGACGAGTACTACGAATACCCAGTCAAGACCGAGCTCTTTTCATTTCTAAGCTTTAACAGCAACTACAGTCGTATTGTTCCACACAATAGCTACCTACATGAGATCAAAGCAAAAATACGGCCCACTTATACTCCAAACTTGTCAAGTAAGTGCTCTCCACCTTTGACGATAGCCAGGAAGCCAAGTTATTTATTCATATGCCAAGTAATTGTACATCTCCTCACCAAGAACTGTTCACAATAGCTAAGCCTTACAAAAGCTGATCATTTGGTTAGTACTTAAAAGTATTTCAGCATTTCAAAGCTGAGATAAACTCCCCAATGGTATCTGACTTGAACTCCCAAGGATACGACTAAGCTGCTCACTTTGAAAATGAAAGAGTTCCAGGCTTCAAGAAGCCAAACGTGTTGTACGGCCTTGTTCACTTGTATAGAACCTATCCAAGCTTGCTGGGGCAAAATATCCTTGAATGGATTTTCCTCTTCACTCTATTGTTGATGAGTTTCCTTCATGTCACATTACTACAAGCTGGTAGCTGAGTTTTCATAAAATTTCTTAGTGCAACTTGAATTTCTAAGAATTTTCTCAATATGTCAAGCTCCATAAAGAGAATATCTTCTAAGCTTAGTTGAAAAAAGGTAAACAATGCTTAGGCTGGTGACCAACTATGTTGCGACAATAGTGCCAAGTTAGATCTTTTTCAAGCTTGAATCAAATGCTTTATTAACATCAGTGACGACTTCGAAAACTAAACTCCACTAACTAAGTTCTATCTTTTACTGAGTTTCAAAAGCTCAAAATGTCAAGCTCCTTCACACCAAAGTCAAATGGCTATCTCAAGTTTGGATTGTTTCCTTGAATTACTACAAAGTCAATAACATCTCAAGCTACACGAAATTGCATTTGAACTATACGTGCCAACTCCATTGTTAAAAGATGAGTAAAACTTTAATCCTACCATTTGTAAGTTATTATGCATTTTTTAGGAAAATATGCATTAAACATACGAGTCTTATGCTAAGCTTCATGTTAACCTATTGTTAACACTCGTTCGACTATGCATCAAGCTGCATCTGTCCATAAGTTGCTTCATGATTTAAACTTCAACAAATCAAATAATATCAATTATCACCTATTTGGCACTTATAGCGACTTGTTCGGTCATTTGCTAACTTAACTTTCTTTAGAGATAAGTGTGAGAACTTTAAAGCAAGTGAGGCCAAAATAAATGCCCTTCGCTCTGTACCCACACAAACATAATTTGCTAACTGGATACTCCTTAATGGCTCTAAGTCCTACAACTGATTTGGACGACAAGAAAGTAAGCTAAGGTCCTATACTTTAATGAACCAGAGGCCAGTTAGCCTATCTTATGACTTAGCATAGGTCATGCCTAACTTGAGCGACTTTCAAGCACCCCAACCTCTTTAAGCTTTTGCCTTTTCAAGTGCCCCTTACCTCTTCAGGCATACTTGCCTCTTTAGGTGCTCTTTGCCTCTTCAAGCGCCCTGCCTCTTTAGGTGCTCCTTACCTCTTTAGGCATATTTGCCTCTCTTTACCTCTTCAAGCACCCCAACCTTTTCAAGCACATTAGCCTCTTTAAGCTTTTACCTCTTCAGGTGTTCCTCATATTTGCCTCTTTATGTGCTCTTTACTTCTTTAGGCGCCCCAGCCTCTTCAAGCACATTAGCCTCTTTAGGTGTTCCTTACCTCTTTAGGCATACTTACCTCTTTAGGCATACTTGCCTCTTCAAGCGTTCTTTGTCTCTTCAAGCGCCCCAACCTCTTTAGGCACGTTAGCTTCTTTAGGTGCTCCTTGCCTCTTCAGGCATACTCACCTCTTTAAGTGCCCCTACCTCTTCAGGTACTCTAGCATCTTCAAGTCTTCACCTTTTTAGGCATACCAATATTTATAAGTGCTCTGGCCACTCCTACCTTTTGCCTCTTCAAGCACTCTAGTCTCATCAGGCCAAGATTGTAAACTTGTCTAGAAACTTCATAAAATCAATCTCCCTAAATACTCTCTTTTCCAACTTGATCACCAAAGAGAGTGGGGGGCAAGTGTTGATAGGCATTTTTGGATAATTGTTATATGGGCTTATATTACTTAGTCCAATAACTAAGCTTGATCTAATGACCTAGCCTAAGGACAATTCCCATAGACTTACTATAAATACCAACCAAGACCTTAGGTAAGGGGACCCTTTTCCATTCTCTCAACATCATAACTAGTCAATATCTCTCTCTTTACATGACGAGGGAACTAACTTAAGCATCGAAATGGTCATGCTAGAGCACCTTCTGTTGCCCCCCTGTAGTCATTTTCTCGTGTTGTAGGTGTTCGTATACCGAAACAAAAATGACCTGTCAACACTGGCAATTTCACAGATTTTCAACATTTGAAATTATTTGGATATAATGGCAATTTAGAATCTTAATTTTGATGAAAGTAAAAAAAAAAAATAATAATGTTTTATGCAAAATATAGATAAAAACTTATGCTCTTATCAAAATCGTAGAACATCATAATTTATTTTCAAACACTCACTACATGAAAATTCTTCTTGATAAAGATTAATGTTGTTATTTTTTATTATTATTATTTTTTTACTTCTTACTTCACCTTATATCTGCATATGCATAATGTAGAAGTGTAAAGATTAGGGAATAATGTTGAAGTTATTACGTGCATGCAATATGTCTCATGTTTCTCAAAGAAGTGATGTGAAACCGATATGCAGAACTGACTTGGAGAGAGAAGTAAAGAGAAGGAATGGATTGTTTTAGAAAGTTTGACTACATAAGCAACAAATGGGAATTTTAGAGTATCAATGTCACATCTTTTCCCTTCTTCCTTAATCTTCTTTATCTTTTAGAATACCAATTTGAGTATCAAATCATTTCCCTAATCTTTGCAACATACCAAATAAGGAAGTAACTCTTTAGTATGAATAAAGTTTTGCTGGCGACTATATTACCAGATTGCATTAGCAGTCAATGGCCTTGATAAACTTTTAAGTGTATGAACTTTCCTAAAGAAGGTTGAGAATGGATAGACAGTCTAGTGTTTACTATTCAAAGTTCAAAGCTATCTTGATAAATTTTTTCTAGTCATTCCAAATATATGGTCTTAATTTCAAAGCCTTACCATCAACCCAAGAAGTCAAGCTTAGATTTCTATTTGGTTTAAAAATCAAAATGTTTTATCCCTCCATAAATTGTAAACTTTAAAAATAGAGGATATTGACATTTCGGATTTGGAGTATCAACCCATATCATGTTTTCTAAGATCAGTACGCTTGAAACGTGTCTTAATCCAATAATTTAGTATTTTTAACATTTGTCACTTTATCAAAGTTTGCTTTTTCTACTTTTAATAAAGAGGAACTAACCCAATTTTATTATAGTGTCAAAGAAGTTTAGGATCAAGGGGATATGAACCTTATTTAGTTGAAATAAAGCTAAACACAAGATTAAAAAAATACCATTACATTCCAAATAGTTAAAACAAAGAGTAAGAGAGTAATGCTACTCAAATTGAGAAAAGTGAATAGGAAACTGTTTAATTCATTTCAACCTTAACACTTTCTTCTTCAAGTTGTATGTGATCCACATTTGCTAGGAAAGTGGTCTATGATGTCTTAATCTTGAGCCTTATGCTAAGGCTATTGGGTTATACCTAATAGTTAGTATCAACATTTATCCCTAATCCCCTCACTCCTATCCAAGTTGAACAGAGACGGGAGCAAATTATTATCATATAGGTGGCATAGGCAAGGGGGGTCTCCCTGGTCTTAGTTGAGTTAGTCGTTTGTTGGATTCTGTTTGTTTGGTGGAGCTCCCTTGGCCCTTACACTATGTTTAGATAAGAGGAAAGAATGGGAAAGGACGGAATTGAGAAGGAAAGTTTTCCATTCCTTTGTTTAGTAAAATGAAGGAAAGTAAAGGGAATGATTGTTTTTCAAAAAATTTTCCCTAAGCCCCACATGAATCCATTTCCTCCTTATATAGAGAGAAAGTGAGAGAAACATTTTAGTAATTTAACAAGTTAAAAAAAAATATCTAGATAACATTTTAGTAAAGAAAAACCAATAGCTCATTCGATAAAGCACTTGAACATTAGCATCACATATGACTTGGAGATCTTTGGTTCAATTTAAGAAGAGGTGATTTAGAAGATTAAGACAATTCTAATTTCCCTACAGACTATGATTATGCCTATCAAAGGAAGGTCATTAGTCTTATATCTTACTTATACCAACAGATTTTTCGGAGCTTTGCTTGTACAAGAAGTAGAAGGTCAAGAGTAACCTATATATTATTTGAGCCGAACCCTTCAAGGGAGCAAGGTCAATTACCTGACCTACAAGAAACATTGTCTTGCACTGGTATTTACCATACAGAAACAACAACACTACTTTCTTGTGCACAAGATCCATCTAGTGACTTTATCTAATCTAATTAAGTACTTATTGTCTCGACTGGCTTTGTTAGGACACGTAACAAAATGGTTGCTCCTCCTTGGAGAGTTTGATATTATGATACAATCCCCTAAAACTGTCAAGTCACAAGCTTTAGCTAATCTTTTAGCATATTTCCCAAACATGCAAGAGGGCTTAAGTACGAATGCTATACCGGTTGAGTTTCATGAGGATTCTTTTATGGTTAAAACATAAGGAGAATGGATGTTGCAATTTGACGGCTTAGTGGGAAATCAGGGTTGGGGAGCTAGACTTGTATTGACATCACCTAAGGGTTATGAAGTACCATTGGCATTTAAACTTGATTTTTGATGCACTAATAATGAGGCTGAATATGAAGCATTGTTACTTAGCTTATTGTTGGCATAAGAAGTTGAGGCACACAATTTATGTGTTCGAGGTGACTAGAACATAATCATTAAATAAGCTACTGGTGAATTTGGATTGAAGGAACCTACATTAGCGCCTTATAAGGCTGCAATGCAGACCTTCATCAAAAAGTTCAACTCTGTGCGATATGAGCACACAACACAATCTACGAATCGATATGTTGATTGGTGTATCCTGCTTATGGGACAATTGGTGCATCCTAGTGCAACTTCTGTTTCAACATTGAAGAACTTCATCAACATCAAGGGAATGTTGTATTACAAAGGCCTAGAAGGTGTATTATTTCGCTGCATCGGAGCAAAGGAGGCTCTTCTTAAATTGGACAAGTATCGCCAAATTTGGTGTAGAGAGGAGGTGCCTTCGCTATATCGACATATTCAATGCGCAGGTTACTATTAGCCTTTGATGGTGAAGGATACGGTCTTAGTCCAAACACATTGTCGCAAATGTTCTAAGTTACCTGATCAAGCTAAATGTAGTTTTGTGTCTAGCGTTGGAGACTAGAGGTGTCCGTATATTGACTACTTAGAAAATAATGTGCTACCTACAAATGGTACGAATGTTAGACTCGTAAAACACATGGTTAGAAAATATCTCACTCATGAAGGTGAGCTTTATAGGGTATCATTCATGGGCAAACTCTTAAAATGCATTGCCCCTCCTAAAACAATAACGGTTCTGATAGAGGTATACGTTGGAGAGTGTAGAGAGCATCAAGGAGGAAAAAAGTTGTACTATTATTTACTCGATAAAGAATACTATTGGCCTATAATAGAGGCAGATGCTTTCACTATCACTAAGAGGTGTGCTATTTGTCAACAACATGGTGATGTTATCCATGACTCTACGATTATGCTTCATAGTGTTATGACCCCTTGGCCTTTTCATCCATGGGCATTCGATCTCATTGGACCTATACATCCTCCATCAAAGAGATATATTTGGATCTTGGTTGAAATAGAGTGCTTTACGAAATGAGTAGAGGCAATTCCTCTAAAGAAAGCAATGGGACTAGCTATAGCAACTTTTATAAAGGAGAACATTATAAGTTGATTCAGGATCTCGAAGTGCATCCTTTTCGACAATGGAACTCCTTTCATTAATTCTCATGTTCAACAATGATTGGCTTCTTACAGTATCAATCATATTAAATCTACACCCTACTATCCAAAAGGGAATGGGCAGGCTAAGGTAACAAACAAAAGTTTATTAAAAGTCCCTAGTCGTATGGTATACGACAATCATAAGGAATGGCATGATAAGCTGTTGCTAGCAGTTTGGGCTTATAGGACGTCAAAATGAAGGCCAACACGAGCAACTCCTTTTTCATTGGTGTATGGGGTTGAGGTGGTAGTTCCAATAGAAGTTTTGATTGCATCTGCTAGATTGGCCATAAATGCTGAGCTTGAACCCGATATACTATGAATGATAGACTTGGAAGCATTAGAACAGAGGCATAACACCACCAAACATAATCTTATTAACTATCAACATAGACTTGGAGTAGCTTATGATCACTTAGTAAAGAAGAGATCATTTCAACAGGGTGATGCTATACTTCGTGCAATCGAACATGTGCGCCAAAGTATTTCAGCACTAAAATTTACACCTAAGTAGGAAGGGCCTTTCATTGTTGAAGAGGTACATGAAAATAGGTACTACAAGCTTTGGAACCCTAGGATTGATGCCATCACAGCACCTATAAATTTCCAATACATAAAAAAAGTTTCATATGTAAAAAAAGTATGATATATCACAATTTAAATGAAATATGTGGTTCTAGTTATATGATCTTGCTTTCAATCAATTGTTTTTCTAATTAATACTTACTTAGAGTAAGTATGGCGTTACTACTAATTAGTAAGAGCTTTGCTTCCTAAGTACACAATAGCCTTAGGTTCGTATTATGTTGACTAGTAAGAGTATTGTCTCCTGGGCGCACAACATGACACCTTTCATACATAACTCAATTTCACTATCTTATACTCTACACATAATCATATCAATGGGGTTAAGAAGTGGGTAATACCCCTTTAATACGTTGAATGCTATCTTTATCAATGACAGATTGCAAATTATGGTTGAATCTTGCTTGCACATAAGGTGCACAACATTCTATTCTCTATTCTTTTAAATGAACTCTTAAAACCCGATCTAAAGTTATTATGACATACATCATGATTGTGCTGTTAAATATAACGCATACTATTATGACATCCTTAATGCTCGTAAAAGAATTGAGTTAGTATGATGATTCATTCAATGATATAAAAAGAAAAAAAGCACGAGAAAGTCTAAGTAATAAAGGGTAAGTATTCCCGCATTCAACTTCTACAAACATGAATAAAAGTTTAAAAGCGTAAATAAAAGGACTCAAATGGAGATCACTCAACGACGAAGCATTGATCTAATAGAAGGTTTGTGATCTATGTCCCTAATACGTTTTTGCATTTCCAACTTAACTACTTTAAGTTCAGCTTCAAGTCGATCCTATTGCTCTACAGTATCTTGTGATTCTAACATTTTTTAGGCTTCAGAGGTGATCACTTCCATATTTGGTAATTTGAAATTCAACCCGCGTACTCCAGTAACACTGCTTACCAATAGTTGCAAGTCTGGAATAGGTACTAATTCTCGAGATTTGTTTAGAAGTGAAGCAACTTTCCTGAGAAAGGTTATTATAGTATTTGTCACCTTAGAACCAAGATAGATTAATCCAACCCAAAAATCACCTTCCATAGCCCATTAATCCTTCAGCGGTTGTAAAATTTCTGATGGAACTATGAATCCATGAAATGAAGAATATGCACTGGAAAGCTAAGGTGTCTCTATTACCACTGTATGGGGTAAACCTCCCTCAATCTACTTTGGTACCTCAACAGCTACAATAGGATCGGTATGCTCATGAGCCACTGGTGAAGGAATTCGATTGTATACTACGGTGATATCATCAACTGTGACAGTACCTTAAAAAATGCCATCTACTATACTATCAGGCTGGCTATCAAAGAGTCCGACTGCCCTCAAAACCTTAGTATACTCCTAGATATTAGCCTCCTCTAAGTGTGTGGCCTCATGGTCATCTTGATCAATAATATTGCTTAACTCTTTCAAAGCTTTAATCTATTTCTCAATTGGTTGATCTACTCCAACGACAACTTAGGCCTAAATTTCCTCTTAATTACTAATACTACCTGGTAGACCGTCCTTATCGTTACCTTCATCCGTATCATCAAGAGATTCATTAGTATCTGAAGACTCATCGTTATCTTCACTATCATTGGCAACCTCAATAGGATGATCACTTGCTTGGGTTGTTTTCCCAAAGCCGTATTGGATAAGGAAAGGAGAAAGAACGGAAGGGAGTTTCTTGAATGTCTTATCATTCTTTAAAGTAGGAGTAACGTTCCTATTGCCCTCGTCCTGCAAAGAAACAAAGAAAAGTAATGAGTAAATAAGTCATGAGATACAAAGTGTAAGTATTAAAAGGATGATATTAATAAGATACCTCACAAATTCATGAACGCTTGATTTGTCTAATGGCAAGTAATTTGGGGGTGGAATGGTCTTTCTTGTTCTTATTTCTTGCACTAGAAAGTGGTTTTTTCTTCTTACTAGGAGCTCAAAATAAGAATTCATCCTTATAAATATTTCTCACCGAAAGTTCACTCTTGATTGGTGTAGTCACATATTTCTTAAAGTTTTTCAAGCAACCCGTCCAGTACGTAAGCCAACCAGTAGAAGCGATCTCATAGCGACTAATAGATGGAAAAAACTTCCTCACTCCTAAGTAGATTTTTCTAAATTCATCTAGGCTTAGCAACTTACAACACTCATCGAAATCATCATCAATTGACATTTTTGAAGGGACCCCTTAGTCAAAACCAAATTGGCGAGCAACCCAGTATAGTGTGTATAACATCACCTTACACTCTAGATAACAATTACAGGAGTCATCCCAATCAAGTAAAGAAGGGAGACCCCTGAGCGATTACCAAAGGATGAAATCGGCTTCAGTAGCATCGAGTTTTTCCCTTGCATCGAGTAAATTCATGATATCCTTCAATCTTATTAGATAAAAATGTGAGAGCCACAAGTATCCAGGCATCTTGCTGGTGTAGGGGCAAAAAGTGACTTCTTTATAGTTGTCTAAAACATCTAATAAAGAGCCTAGAGATCACTTATTAACCCATGTCTAAGCTCGTAGCTCACTATATTTGGGCCTATCAAGACAGGAGCTACAGTATCCCTTATACCGCTCACAAAATAAAATATGCAAGAATACTACATCTACATAAGATATATTAGCATACCAACCCATCGATTGAATGGAAGCCTCGTGATAGAGGTTGAAACACTGGTACAATGATCCTGAGTAAATAGTCTTGGCACAAAACGCTCTCACGTACTATACGAATTGCCAAGTGAAATAAACATGGGCTCATACTGTCTTCCGAACCGCCAGGAAACACATATAATGATAGCCAGCAAGCAATAAAAGCCTCCAATTCATACCTACAGGAAGAGACCGTTCATGAGATAACTCAATTAGATTCACAAAATCGAATAACAAAAGTAAGAGTGTTGATACTCACTCATATTCTTGCTCCCCGTTGAAGAAATATCTCACTTAGGCATTAAAAGTAGCTTTTTTGTAAACGTCTATGGCTTTCTTTCTTTCGGCCTCCAAAGTTAAGATTAGGTCTCAATCCTTTCTAGAGATTGTAGAAGCGATGATGTCAGTTGCACCAAAATCACGAAGATGCAGAAGTGTGTTAACATCTTTAAGGGTAGGTGTGATCTCTCCCTACACAATCACAAATGTATATGTTTGAGTGCCCCAACGACACATCAACGCCCTCTAAACCTCCATGTCATTGGAATGAGGAAAATTGAAACGAGAGGAAATATACACTGGAAAATATATATCCGCCTTCTCCAAAGTACCAACATAAGCCAAGCTCAGAATGTGATTTACCTAATAAGCCTAGCCGGCTATAGGTATCTGAGGGAAGCAAAACAAGCTTTCGGATAGAGAGACTTCTTTTCTTTCATTTCTAAATCAAAGCACTAAATCTCCTTTTGTATTTCGCCTCTCATACACTTGAGGTTCTTGCCTGATGAAGTGTAAGGCACCTTAAGCAATCGGTTGTTTGTCTGAGTCTTATCTTCTTACATCACCCCAAAAGGAATCTTCTTTTATCATTGCATCAGGCCATTTGTCCTGTGGTGAAGGTAAGACTAGAATACGACCATCTTGGACAGTTAGCACTTGCTTGCCATTATTCTTCTTGGGCATCTTTTTCTTGGGTTCCTTACCCATTTTTGAGTATCACCTGTGAAATTGAATAACAAAGGTCAATTAGTCGTGTGGTGAAAAGAAGAAAGTTCAACACAAAGTGAACAAAATAAATTGGATAGGAAATCACATGCATTGGGAGAGCTTAAATGTAAAGAAACCCCTGAAGAGAATGGAATGAATCAAATGGATGAAAGCATGTAAGGTAAAATGAAACTGAGTTCAATTCAATATAGATCCACATAATGAAGCTATCTCGATGTTCTAGGCATAAAAAGGTAAAGAGAAGCCTATTATCATATAGATTTTGGTATATCTCTAAAGTCTAGAGGCAAGTGGTAATCCTTTCACACCCCAAAGTTTCGAATATTTCATCTTAAAGAGAGAGAGAGAGAGAGAATCTTGCAAAATCTAAAATCTATCACCCACTTGTCGTTTCACTTCACCTTTCTCTCTACGTAGACAAATGAATTTGTGTACATCACCTTCACCTTTTCCTCTATAGCCTCATCCATTCCACCCCTTCTTTATCTCTCCCTTGTTCACACAAATACTCATCATAGAGTTAATTCTTTTATCTTCACTAGCCTTCAGCCATCAAAGGCACAAACCAGATCTTCTCTTCCCTCCCTTGACCCTTTCACTCTTCCCTTTCGTATACTCCACCATTTATCTTATTAGCTCTCTCTCCTTCACTTTAAAATCGAAGTCTTAAGCCCTAACTCTCTCAACCTGACTTTGCCTACTCCGTCCATGCCTTTCACTATCTCTCTCTCTCTCACTCCAATAAGCTATACACTTTCTATTATGGTTTTTGATAGGGAACAACCTTACTTGAACAGGATCTACTTTATAGGTTGTACCTCTATGTCCTTGAGATCTAAGAAGACAAGAATCAAAGTCTAGTGAATGTATTGTAGTCGTGCAAACGGAGTGTGATCAATGGCTACACTATTCATGCTTAGCCTATTACTGGCCATAGAGGATCTGCCCTTGAGTGCCTTAGATTAGTGGAGACTCTAATTAGGATTTAAGATTTTAGCTGATCAGCTCATAAAGGGGGGAGTTGAGGATTTGTAGAATGAGGGTGATGGTTTATTAAGGCTACCTAAGCTAATTGTATGAGGTATTTTGCAATTGAAACCACAAGGGAAATTCGTTAAAATCTTATTGCTCGATTTCTTTTGAATGCATGATGAAAGTCATTAAGGTGGCTTTGGATAATATAACATGCAACACAATGGATTGAAGAGACTTGATGAAGCTCAATTTATGTTTAATAACGATGATTAAGATGAAACCATTGTCTCTAGCCCCTGGTTTTACTGTATTGTTCAAAGTTGTAGTGAAACTGAAACAATATAATGGGGCCATCAAATTGATTGGGCGCATGGATGTTTTACTGCTTAGTTGGGATATGTATGTGTTAAATGTTTTATCAATAGTTTGTGCCATCTAGAGCATATTGATTTAGTTTTTTTTAGGTTTTGGGCAAAATCATCAAACTTGGATTTCAGTCTAACTTCGTGACCTTCACCGCTCTAATTAATGTCATTTCTAGTCAAGGTAATTGTAGTCAAGTTGTTCGGTTGGCTAAAAACGTGGAGGAAATGGGGATTCAGCCTAATCCGGTTACTTGTGGAGCCATAATAAAGTATTTGTGCAAAATGGGCCATGTTGACTCAGCCATCAATTAGCTCAACAAGAGGGAGGCTAAAGGCTACCAATAACTGGATATAATTATATGTAATTTAATTGTTGATGCACTTTGTACAGGCATTTCAACAATAAAGGCTATGTAGCTCTTGGATACTATGGTTTGAAGAGTGGTTCAGCCCAAATGTTATCACTTATACTTCCATTGTATAAGGTTTTTTTGCTATGCTACCAAATTCAACCTTGTTGGAAAATTATTGAGGGAGATGGTGCAAAAGGGAATCATGTCAGATGTGCAAATTTGTACCATATGGCTCTTCTTTTCTCTTTCATTTAAGTATTTGAATGCTGCTAGTGTTAAGGATATATCATTAATATACTCACTCGTGTGATTTAGCTATGAATAATGTTGATTGGTACTAGATGTGGAGATTCTTAAGGGAACCCCGGATGAAGTGAAAGTAATCTTAATGCTAAACCATGTTGATTAGACTTGGAATCAGTGGATAGATGCAAATGTTTTGGTCCTAAATACTGGGCATTGATGGAATTACGAGAAGACTGTTGGAGAGAAGATGATTTAGAGGTTCAAATTGGAAATTTATGAAGGGGAACTTCATAGCTCTTAAGCTGTTAAAGATTCTTTTAGAGAATGTTAGAGCTGTTTTTGGGACAAGTGATAATCTCTAACCAATCCTTGATGACAACTGATTACGATTTCAGTCTCAGGTTGATTCCCAGATTTACCCCATGATTTCTACCAATTGTGCTCTTTTCTTTGCCTTACAATCGAACTAAGTGGATGTGA
This sequence comes from Lumnitzera littorea, assembly GCA_024138015.1. NCBI lineage: Eukaryota > Viridiplantae > Streptophyta > Magnoliopsida > Myrtales > Combretaceae > Lumnitzera > Lumnitzera littorea. The sequence continues at coordinate 97,423,196 of JAMXBB010000003.1, forward strand.
TTACTATCGATTTGGTTCAGAAATTGTTCAAGTTCAGTAATTAAGATGATTGAGTTCTTGTTAAAGGTAGCAAAATATCTTAGTATTGTGTTAAATTTGGAAACTTATAACCTTGAATAGGCAAAATAAATGGCTCAAACCAAAAGATGTATATGAGGACCTGCTAAATGATGACTCCATATGTACTAAAATAGATAAGGAAACAATTATTCTGACAAAGTTCCTAGAGCCATGCGTTTGGGGTACATAAGTCTTATAAGAGGGAGTAAAGAGGAGACTATTGGTTTTCTCTTTAGAATTGGCTTGGTTAGTGCACTCATAAGGACGACTCTCTATCAACATGTTCTCAAAGAACATCCTTTAAAGGACTTGCTATTTTGGACTCAATTGGTCTTTGGTTTATCAAAAATGCTATATCTAGTGTTGATACTAAGGATGAACTTGAAGCTTAAGTTACCGGATCATTTCTTTGCAGTGATCTCACTTCTACAAAGGTTTTAAGATCTTGATTCAGGACATATTTCACTGGATGGAATAAAGAGTGAGAAGGGGGACCACCTACATGAGGAGGGTCATATTAAATATAGGCTTAAAAGCCTTGTCGAGTACTAGTGCACATAACCTCGAGGAAATGCCTAACAAATACATGTTGAGTAAATTGGAATGAATACCCAAAATTAGAGAATTTATGATAAACGCAGTAGAGAATAAATACTTCGAGAAATGTACACGATTTAAAGCAACGACTGTGTCTCGGTTCTCGGCCTTACTACAATCCCAAGATCTACTATAGCTCTAATTGTAATGGGGCTCTAAATACTCTCTTATATGAAGCAAGACAAGGTAGCATTAATTCAGAACAAGGCTGAATTTTCAGCTTTCCAATGTATTGGACAAGACATCATTACCTTTAGTTTAATGACTCACTATTGATTTTTCCAATGTTTTGGTTGTTCTTTACTGTGTTTGCTGTTCTTCGTTCAACATTTACTTCAAGTGATTCTCTAAGCTTTGATTCTTAGTCTACTTTCACGACTATAGTTTCAAAAAGGGCAAGAGTCTACAGAATGGTATCAAAGGAGCAAGAAACGAGGTCAGAGAAAGATAAAGAAGCATATTAAAAGTATAGAAGGTCAATAGATAAAGTAAGATATGTGCATGCCAAGAAATCTACACAATGCAAAGTAGCTTAGGTCTCTAAATTGCGAGTTTTTTCCTTTAATATCAACTTTAGTCTTCAACAAATTCGGCTATTCACAACTCTGATGTGCTCCTATAGCTTCAGTGGTCTTCAATCTTCAATGGTTGCTATGGCTTGTCTTATTTAGTTCTCAAACTTTAGATTGGAAGAAATTTAATCCTATGTTAAATTGTTTGAGTGAGAAATAGAAGAAAATGAAATCGAAGATGTGTATAGGCTAGAAGAAAATAAAATTAAAGAAGGGTATATATGAAGCAAGATGTGAGCAAAATTGAAAACAAAGGTGTATAATAGAAGAATTTTGTAAAGTTTGTAGAGTAGGGGAAGAGGAGAGGAATGAAATTAAAAGGTAGAGTGTCGAAGGAGAATAAGGAAATTTGAGGAAGTGGATGTACATGAAAAATAGAAGTAAAGCTTTAATGAAGAAAGCTTGGAAGATAGTGGAATAGAATGAGAAGAAGGGTGAAACAAAGAAGACAATGCATTTAAGGGAAATAATGTTGAATGAGTAAACAGGGGATTAAATGAGTAATATGGATAAGAAGAAAAGGGAAAAAGCATCTGTTGAAGCAAGCATTCGAAATGAGCATTCGGTGACTTAGGATTTATTACATGGATGATTAAAGGAAGAGGCTAATGAAAACAATGGAGGATTATATGAGGATAAAGGTCTACTGTTTTTCTTTTCATGAGGCTTGGCTCTGATGGTTGCAAAAGAATGAAGATGTCAATATAAACACAATGGAAGTAATAATAAAAAATATTCTCTACACATGTTGCACTATTACCACAGTGTGACGCATCATCATGAATCGCGTGCTTGGTTAGAATATTTTGCTGATGTTTATTAACAAAGTGGTTAGGTTTTATTTTTTAGTAAGTTCTGGTTATGAAAGGGCAAAGGAAAGAGGAGTATCCCTTTATTTTGCCTATGACCATCGAATTTCAAGAGAGAATCGTAGCATTAAGCCACATTGTTTTGATCCTTCAAATATATATATATATATATAGTCGAGAGTTTATGTGTTGTAAATTCAGAGTTAAATTGAATGCAATCAATGGATATGAACATGTTCTCGAGTAAGATGAAATGAATCAAAGCAATACAATGAGTTTGTTATTAAGCAACGTTTGTTACATCTATTGCAATAAGAATTCAAGCCATGACATGTTTGATAGCCATCTACATTAAAGTCCTCGTATGAGAAATAATTTGTATGTGGAGCCTCATGCCAAGAAATTGGGTATAATGAAGACACATAACAAGAATACTGGAGTTGATAAGGGTGAAGTAGATTTAGTAGATACACGCTTCATATCAATCAAATGTTGAGAAACAAACTTGATCTAATATTGGGTGATTCTCATGACCTTGCCTAGTGAAATAGTAAATCAAGCTTCAATCAGATATATGTGATCCATATTGAAACGTAACGAGAAGAATAATCAATATAAGTCAAATGGGAGAATAACTCATTGGCCTACGGAGGATTATTAATCCTATATATACATGTCCATTGCTCATGGGAGCAACGTACCTCATCTAAATGAAGCATGACACATAAATATGAAGGTGCTGCAAATTTGTGCACTAATACCATTCCCAAATGAATTTGGTAGCAGCGATGCAACTATTCGAATAACGTACACACGCCAGAGTCGATTAAAAAGCTTTTTTGATGCTCAAACCCCTTTGACTTCATTTAAAAGACTTTAGTCAGGAGGCAAAATGTGGAAGGCTAAATTTGATTTATGGACTTCAATCCTAATAATAAAATGAATTTGACTTTTTAGGTTAAGGTGACAGAGACCGGAGAGTCAAACCCATAAAGATTCGGAATGATCAAGGGATATTTGACATGGTGGGCTTGAAGTAAAGCTCGTTTAATCAATCCGCCTGATCCAACCTTTTTTAGTTTTGCTCACACTAAAAGATAATAAAATCCCTTTATTTGGGTCTCAACCCATGAAAAGAAGCCCACTTGATACTCATTTATATAAGGTTTTAATCCTAATCATTGATCATTATAATAATCTAACGAATCTAATCCACCTATTATCTCTTATAAATACCCCATTTACTTTCTTATTTGAATAAGAGATAAATTCTCACTAATATCGTTACTCTACTAGAATTCGATCTCAATGATTAAACACTCAAACACGTTCAAAAACATCATCCTGTTCTTCATCTACTGTAAAGTTCGATATCATCGTACTCCTCTACCTATCACTTAACATATTAAAATCTAAAAGGATTGCCTATTCTTTCTCTTTCTCTTTCTCTCTATCTTATCTCACTTAATTATCCTATTCGTGCAAGTCAAGTTGTTTCCTTAGTTATGTATAGCGCAATCTCATATATAGTACACATGTGACCCCTTTTGATTCAAACCCCTCACACACTTTCAATAATCATTCCTTTCTATTTCCTTTCAATCCAAATAAAAACTTTCCTTTTTTTTTTTTCTTTCTAATCCTTTGCTCATTCCAAACAAAATAATCATTCCTTTCTATTTCCTTTCAATCCAAATAAAAACTTTCCTTTTATTTATTTATTTTTCTTTCTAATTCTTTGCTCATTCCAAACATAGCTAAGTGGCCATAGGGAGTGTAGTTAATTTGTGCCTTTGCTGAAGCTTGGCCTTTTAATAGTAGATGTTCTCTATAGAGTGGCTTGGTAGTAATATCTTGTTAACGCGACGTTAATCAGCGGTAAGTGTCGTTGCAAATGATGGTTTCCAATGAATGGTTAATCACTGTTACTGTTGTTCATTGGTGCAGTATCCTTTGGGATTGGAAATACCACCTCGTATGATTACGAAGGACTTGCTTACCTGATGTAATGGATATGGTGCCGTTTCCAATGCTTTTTTAAGTTATCCTATTATGTTGTATTTACTTTGAATTGACGGTTGAGTGCCTCGTTGTTGAATAGGAGCACGTGTAATTCATTTCGATCTTGACACTTATTTTCTTCAAGCTGTGCTTGAGTCATCTTAACACTTTTTTTCCATGCCTCTTCCATCACATTTAAATATTTTGTGAAATAATAACATGGAGACAAGAAAGTGAAAGTCCTCAACGTCCCTTCTACAGATGCAATATTCACAATCTTATCATCTGCATTATAATTATTCTCAAGAGTCTTGAACATGAGAATTAGTACTTTCATTATTACCAAGGGGCTCAATCACATTAAATAAGGATGAGTCTATTTCAGTGTTGATTCAGAAATACCCTAGAAGGAATCAATTCCCTAGTTTCCATATCATCTTCCTTTGTTGAAGTGTCAACAATAGAAGCAATTCCTTTAGGATCTGTCTCTAATTCTGCTAAATTAACTCTAGAAGAACTAACTTCATCGACAATGTTCCCAACATTTCCAGAAACAAACATATATTACACACCAGGACAAGTATTAATGCGAACTGCTTCACCTTTATCTGTCTTGGATTAATAATTAATTTGATTTAAAAAAAATCCTTATTCTAATTAGGTCTCTTGTAGTTTTTCAATGAATTATGATTTTAATCAATCCACACATGCATCTTTCTTAAGAAATTGTTGAGGATTTAAAGGCTATTCTAAGAAAATTCCAAAATCTCGGAATTACTTTTTGGTCCAGTTGCAGCCCGGGTGCATTACATTGGTTCAACACACACGACATTATCGATAAAATTCTTAGTATAGCTATATAAAGTCGAATGAGATACTCTAATCATGCATGTAGGTAGAAATAATATTCAGATGTTATAGGAACATTTCGGCAAAAAGCATTCCGCGTTCAAAAACAATAATAATCCACTTTCGATGTGAAAAACAAGAAAAACAGTGCATACTCCATGACTGGAAAACTGTATGAATATATTAAGTGATAGCAATGTCGATGTCAAGGTTGGGAAAGTGTACAATCATGGTATAAAACCCAAGGTGGAGTACCTTGGAAAAGAAACCTTAAAGTCTAGTTCTTAAAATGGTGAATAGGTGGTGGTCATGCATTAACTTCCAGGCCTGCAGATTATCTTTTCTTTGCATTCCCCTTTATAATTCGTCAGTTGTATTCTGACGATTTATATACTGCCACAAATAAGCACGAGCAGACAAGAAGCCCAGCATCTTAATCACATTAGCAGAATGCTAATGGATAAGGATACAGATAAAGAGGCATGCGCCGAGTATTTCGCATAGAAATGGAAATAACAGGAAGCATTCAAAGTAACTGTTGCATTCCCAAATAAAAGGTAGCTGAATTAGAATGGGCAATGACTTGAAATGTCTCACATAAACAGGATGTTTGTACTGAAGACAGACAAAACAGTTGCCTTCAATATAGTACCAATAACATAAACAGAGAATGTCATAATAGTTAATTTTATATCCCATGAGAAACATTGTGCATGTTGTAAAGTTTAACAGAAATAAGGGAATTACTTCCTCAAGCATCTATTGCAACAAACACAATCTAACCTCTGATCTCCCTGAATTCTGTCAAAGCCAAAAGGTTCTGGGTTCAGAATCTGACTTCATCAATTTCATCCATCAGATCCACCAAATAATACACCCGGTTCCAGATTTCAGTAGAGATAAAGAATACAATTCCAGCTTCAAGAAAGTTCCATTTCGATCCCTTGAGATGAAATTGTTTCCTACAGTTTCTGCAACAAATATCCATTTAAAGCAACATGAAAGAACTCAGTGCAAGCTCTAAGACGAAAAATATATATATAATCCCCGTGCATTACAATTAAATCAAAATGTTAAATTCCAGCTTCCACCATGATATTCCTGAAGAAAATGAAAATGAACAAGGATCCTATTAGTCTGAAACAACTTTTTCCTAATTAGCCGTGTTAACACCTATTGGGTGAGTCTTGGCACAAAGGTTAGGCTGTTCTTGTTCTTTAGTTGACAAATAAGGTCTCAGATTCAAGGTGCAAATGGCTTTTCGGCAAAATGCAATGGTAGGCTGCATATACAAACCTTCTCCCTACCTTCACCCCAAGACACTTGTGTGTACCAACCTCTTTTAATTATCCATTCAGGAAAAAGAAAATCCTATCTACAGTTTAAACACAAGCAGCAAATTCAAATGAATTGATAACGATGCTTCTCCCCTTCGAAAAGGAAAATTTGAGATACATCTATTTCTCAAATATATTTTTTTTTCGTTTTCATTTTCCTTTTAATAATTACTGGAAGGATATAACCATGGCTAAATCCAGGTACATGAAACACCCTTTCAGACCCACACACCGGTTAAAGTATTGTTTGCATTATGTAAGTAGCACAAAGATGCTCTTAGTAAGATTTGAACCTAAGACTAGTTGCAGATTATCATTTTAATTCTTAGGCCTCATCTACTAGGCCAACCTTTCGGCCTTGACAAATTAGTCACCTAGTAGTTTTCCCATAAATTTTGAGGCCAACTGACAAAATAGTAATGTAGTGCTATCTGTGGGAGGGACAAGATGAACTCCAATGTATTCATTGACATCAAGGTAAAAATTGTAAGTTAAAGGAAAAATATATAGATATTTCCAAGCCATTAAAGCCTCCTTTGGTTTCAAATGTTGAAATCCTATTCCTAGAACCCAACCACAAATGCAATTCTTTTGAACTTGATTACTCATTCATTTTTTTGTGGTTTATAAAGAATGGATATGAAATATCATTATTTTGTTTGATTCATTTATAGTGAACATTGGAATTATAAATAAGAGAGAACATTTGATACATACAAAGGAAAAGATGGAGGAGGGCAGAAGGAAAAGAGAGAAAGAGAAAGAGAAAGAGAAGAGTTCAGAGTGAGAATGAAGTGATAAAACAATATTATTTGAAGAGTTAAAGTGCATTTAAGGAACTAGAATCCTAATGACAGGGTAAGAAAAGGAATGTGATTCTATGGATTTCAATGAATATGATTCCTTGTGAAATAGGATTCCTACCTTATTTTCATTAATCAAACGTTGGAATCGCACTCTCAAGGAATTTCAATCCTATTCCAAGTAAAACAAACAAGGTCTATGACATGTTTTATCACAATCTATCTAGCTCTTTCTCCTTAAACCTATCACCACCAATAGAGTGGTTGGTCTAATAAGGCTCAATCCAGCAAATGCCATCAATTTCCTCATAATGATCTTTTTTCTAAATCAGTATATCTCACAATGATCTTCTCAGATGCACATTGGAAAGACTGAGTTCCTAACTTTAATGAGAGATTACATAAATGGAAAACCGAGGGAAAGGGAAAGGAGCCTATATAAAAGCCTCTTCTCTCTGCCTCTTAATTGCAAGAACTTGTTTCCTTTGGTTAGATCAGATCTTTTCTTGTTGGGAATGACAGATGGAGGAGGACACATACAATCTGCAATTGTCATTATTAGATATAATATAACTAGTCAACACAAGTTCACAATTTGTAGTTATAAAAATAAAAAGTTCTATACTAAGTCCTCAATGCCCCCAATTGATAGGCTCTGATATGCAAATGAATTTTTACAGCTATCAAAGTTCATTCACAGCTAAGGAATATGTAATCTGACCTAAACTACGCTACCATTTCAGTTTGACAGCTTCAATTCAACCAAGAAATTACACCTAGCAGATGAAACATGGGTAATTTTTGCGTAGCTGGAACCCTTCATGGACTACATGGTTTTTGCCATAGGATCATCTATCAACCAAGCATTTCATAGAACAGAATGAGTATTCTTTCCAAGTTACAATGATCTCATATAGAAATACACAAGGAAAACGATATTTTCATAACATATGCATCCGTACAATCAGCACTATTCAAGCAATCAAAACAAGAATAAATATAAACTGAGATGCCAAAACAATCCAAAATACCCTTTTATATTATGATATATGTGTGATCACATGATAAACAATCCAATTTTTAAAATATTTTCCATATAGAATTCCACCGTCTCTAGATGGCATCTCATTCGATCACAGTCAAATGCCTAGGTGATATAAACAAAAGGTGTTTCATTATGAATTGGTAGAGACACGATTTGGATGACATATTTGGCAAAGCAGACATACATCCTAATATTAGGGTAATATTAACACAAGGAAGTAGACTGGAACACTTAATGACGGCATGAAGTCTCCATGCTTAATTTACATACTATAGAAAACCATACTGTTTTTTACACCCCAAGCATAATCTAAGTTATATTTTTCCTTTTTTGTTTCATCTTAGTGCCAACTACCTTTCTGATCCCTCTCTCAAAATTGCTAAATATGGTTAAGGGCAACATTCAAGAATCCAAAAATTTCATATTAGGCAAGTTATTTATCCTTCCAAACTGACATTGCAACCGCATATACATATGACAGAGTGTAAAAACAAAATTTCCAATGGACTAATCAAACTTATGAAGCGTGTTACCAACGCATTGAAAATTGCAAACCCCACGATCTAAAGATTCAAATCAGAGACAGTGCTTACCATCCACTAGAACTCGGCCGAGTCCCAAACGAACTCACCCGATTCAGATCCGAGTCACCACCCCTCCTCATACGATCATACCCACCCGATTTAGGCCGCCTATCCTCACCAAACCGTCCCGGAGACCCGTAATACCCTTGTTGCTGTCTATGACCCTGACCCGGTTCCTTAACCCGGAATCCACTCTGCTTATGAACCTGGGGTTCAGGTCTTTCCTCCTTACCCGAAAAGCCCGGTCTAAGATGTGGCGGCACGAAGCGGTCCGTCTTTGGCAAAGTAACGGAGCTACCTAAAGAACCGACCCTCAAACCCTCCTGAACGGGAGATGAAAGGGCCGGAGTGGGGGCAGCAGAATCGGTACGGCCGAGGGGACGGAGGGAAATTGGGTCAGGTTCGGGGTCGGTCCCGGCGGGTGGGGGGGAAGGCTGGGGTGCGGGAGAGGGGATGGAGATGGGTTTCGGAGTGGGTCGGGTTAGGACGAGCATGCGACCGTGAGTAAGGTGGGCTTTATAGTTGGGGGCATTTTGGTGATTGGGATAAGCGGAGGTGTACGAGGTGGAAGAAGAAGAAGCATGCTTTTTAGGGGTAGCAGTGGCGTTGGGGCTTTGCTTGTCGTAGATGTCGTTGAAGTTAATGGAAGTGTACTTGTTGGTTCTTGCCATCCACCGCTGTCCAAATCTTAAAATGCTGTTGGTTTTGGAATTTGGGTTCTGATTTTAATGAAAAATTGATTGATCAGAAGAGAGAGAGAGAAAGAAAAGTCTCGTGCTGGAATTTAATATAAGTATTTGGTTTATCGTTGTTGTCTGTGGGCTGTCTTGTGCTTGTTTGTAATTGATGTTTTTGATACGGAGGACCAGGGACAACGAATGGGGGTGGGGGTGAGGTGGTCAGATCAGAGTGAAGCTAGAGTGATGGTGGGGTTTCTTCGATCATAGGTTTCCTTCTAGTGCTATAATATGTAATCGATACCTGATTATGACTTCTCCATTAGTGTTCACTTAAAAGAATATTAATCAAATTTGTCTTTATAAATAATTTTAATTGATTCTAAAATTTTTTTTTCTTTTAATTAAACATATAATCAAGATAAAAAGAAATTCAAACATGAGTTATCTCATTGGAAAAACAATATTTATACTATTAAATTATAATAATCTAGTTATTACAACTATTTGAAAAGAAAAATCAAACTTGATCTATTTCGCTGAAAAGTTAATATTCATTATTCTACTAATGTCACTTTTGCTATGAAAGAGTGGACTGAAATGTAATTGAATGCAATCTATTGGAATGGATTGGATTGAAATGGAATGAAAACCTTATTGTGACTTCCCTATGAGTACTCACCCAAAAGGATATTAATCGAATTTATTTCCATAAATAATTTTAATTGATGCTACAATTTTTTTACTTTTTTTTTTCTTTTGATTAGATATATAATCAAGACAAAAAGAAATTAAAACATAAGTTATCTCATTGGAAAATTGGTATTCATACTATTAAATTATAATGATCTTAGCTATTACAACTATTTGAGAAGGAAAATTGAACTCGATCCATTCCACTAAAAGATTAGAATTCATTATTCTACTAATGTCACTTTTAGCATGAAAGAGTGGATCGAAATGTAATTGAATATAATCTATTGGAATATAATAGAATGGGATGAGAATTAAAATGATAAATCATTTTTTATATTTAGAGATAGCTACAAAATGGAATGGAATGAAATAATTTTAAATTCTCAAATAGTATTATTTATAAAAAATGATTTTAATTATTGTATGCTATAATTTTAATTAATTATAATTAATGAAGAAAGAATGGAATCGCGATTTTACCTTTGAATTCCCCCTTTTCAAAGACATAATCGAATTGCCCTTGCTACTGGAATCATCAATTCCTATTCAAAGTGCACTTCCAAACATGAGGAATGGAAATGAAACCAGTATCACTATCCTATTTCGACTTATTTCCATATACCAAGTTATAATGTTCTTGACCAAACTATGCACTTTAGATGTGTATATGTGTTTAATAAGTTCAATGTAGATTTCTAAACATAAAATATTAACCTACTAGGCAGATAAAAATGAGATGAAAAAAAATGATCATAACATTAGCAATTTAGTATATCAAGGTAATAAGCTAAAAATAGATAATGTGAGGGTTGACCTGAGTAGGTTACCACCTGGGCTAAGGTGGGTGCTCCAACCTTGAGGTGGGACATAGGAGGTCCAACCTCCTTGGTTGTTAGGAGGCATCAAGTCGTTAACCCTTTGTTTGGTCAGGGCAAGGGAGATACAAGAGGAGATTTGGGCCGATAATGTACAAGGTTGAACAGAGTGAATTATTCTAAGGCGAATACTAATGGATCGAATTAAGCGCTCTGAGCTGAGGTGAAGATTAAGTATGTAAGGCGCTTTACATAGAAAGGTTGTAAAGCGAAGGTATTGAGTAGGTAGAGGCATCGAATGGTCTGGGTTAATAAGACCAAGTAAAACTAACCATTGTCCAAGCAGCTCCCATTTGTCCATGCCAAGGTGTAATGTTGTTGAAGCATTGAAGAAGTTTCCTCAATGGCATGGAAGTTAAAGAGGCATTAAGAAGACTTTTTGAAAAAGTAACTTTTCAAATTCTTACTTTATCGTGTACTTTCATGATGTAGTTAATATGATGTGAAAGGTGTCCTGTCTCTGCAAACTTATGTGCAGTTGCATGTGTTTTGTCTTTTTAATTCAACAGTCTGATCAAAACCTTCTCTACATGTTTGCATCACAACATTGTAAGGGATTTGTAATTATATAGATCCCTATAACCACTAATTTGCTCTAAAGTGATGGGCTTATAAATACCATAGTTGTTTACACAAATCACTCTTTCACAACTTCTCTTGCTTTCTTATTGTAATTTAAGCAATTTGTCTCGCTTTTTTTTTTCACCAACAAATCTTAACTTACTTTAAAATTCTTTACGCTTCTTTACTCTTTCAATGTCAAGATATTGATTAATAGTGGAAAAAACACAGGTGAGATACCTTCCGATGCATCCAAGTACAATCTAACCACCAACTCCAAAGCTACAGTGACCCTCCCTAAGGAAGGGAGGGCGAAGTCTCATTACTAGCACAATTGGACAAAATTTTGAGAATGGTGATTGAGGCATTAAATAGAATAAGGCTCATTAATGTTATCCCTAAGGATGTTTATTTAGACAATCCCTTACTTGAGGCTATGGACTTCTACACCAGCCTAGAATAGATAGAGGTGTAAGTGGTCAAATCAGTAAGAGTAAGCCTTCTATTGTTAACTAGATCCTAACAAACTTTATGGTTAAACCGACTCAAGGCTAGGCAGTATGGTCGTTGACCAGGGAAGAGAGGGTGCCCTGCAGTAGTGTTTGAAAAGTGTTTAGAGTTTGGTAACAACTCCCCCTAAGTGAGTTCGAAAGGGAACTCTTTGACTACCATTGGTGCTGTCTAACGCAAGTCTTTCCCAATGAGTAGAGAGTGTTAAAGGCATTTGAAGGGTTATACAAGTACCCAGTGATTGGAGCCACTCTAAAACTGTTCAACCACTTCTACTTGTGGAAGAATCTAAATAGATGGATGTACCTCCAAAATCGTTTGGGGTAGAAACTATTCATCGATTTGGTAGATTTCGTAAAAGGTTGGCAAGATGAGTTCTTAGTGGTAGAGTTACTTGAAGAAGCAAACTTCTGGATGCAATAGACTATACTTGTCCGAACTAGGGTTTGGAAGGAGCTTGAAGCTAATGACGCCATGAAAGCTGTAAGAGAAATATTGGCCATCATAACCTTAAGGTACAGTTAAGAGATAAACATTGGGGAAACAATAGAGAGATATATAAGTATCCAATCTTCAAGCTCTTCCTCAGCATGAAGAAGGCTATAGTGAAGAAGTAAATGGATGGTATAAGTTTGTTTTTCATGAATAGCTTCTTCCATTATGCCAGTATGAAAGTGTGCTTCGCCTAACGTTCTTCTAAGGAGAAGGGAAGGATCTTCCTTACCCGTATCGGCTATGGTGTAGTTCGTAAATGACCATGTCATATTTATCTTCATATTGACAATGTTTGTTTATTTCTTTAGAGGTAAGAAATTGGTCGAGGAGGTACCTCGTTCATCGGCATCCAAGTTGTTGAGGCAATGTCCTAACATAGTGCAACTGTCAACTAAGACTATTACCCCTAAGGGTAAAGCTATAGGGTCGAGGTCAAGGGTAAGGGAGACAAGTAAGACCAAGCCAGTTACTTTGCCTTAAGGGATTCCTCTTGTTGGTTCCCCCCCGTCGCCTTCCTCCCCCCCCTATAGAGCCACAAGCTATTGAGCCTTTGAGTTCGGTCCTTCCCTTTAACCATTATGCCCTTACATATACGCTCATAACAATGGAGAATGACTCTACCTATACTAACGAGTCAAACAAAGTGATGCTTCCCCCATTTGGTAAGGGTAAGGGGGGAGGCAAGGCTAATGCCCACAGTAAAAGAGGAAGGCCATCAAAAGTGCAAGGGACAAACCTCTGAGGTGAAGAAGATGAAGAAGGGGAAGAGGCCTATCAATCAGTTGAACATGTATGATTGGCCCTCAAGTCATCCCTATCAATGTACCGATGACCTCAAAGATATCTTTTGTAAAGTCTTAAACAAGTTACAGTATTTGGAGATAACACTGGGCTTATTCAAGGATGTATTGTACGAATCATAGAATGAGGAGCTATGCATCCAAGGGAGCGAATCCTTGACATAGAAGGCCAAGGGGAGGCTCCTAAGGTCAAAGTGGGAGATTCGTAGCAACTACATTACATTATGCTATTGGGGTCTCAGCCTCCAAGCCTTGATGGGATCGTACACCCTTAGCGATTAGGCCATCCTCGAAGACATATCAAGGATGGGAAGGGATGCTCCCATGGAGATAGTAAGTCACTTGAGCTTACTCATTTAGTAGGTAAGTCTTCATCTTTTTAAATTGATATGTTTCCTTGTTGACACTACTTTGGTCATAGTTTGTGTGTTTTTTCACAATACCATGGTTAGGTGTTGCTCTAACTCAATAACTACAATACATTACATAATGAGGTAAAGAGGTACATAAGGGCCTAGGGGAGGCAAAGTCTTGCTCTAGCAAATTTTAAAAAAAAATTAGCAAAGCTAACCAACACTTGCATCACCTTTGTATGTAAATGATTGTGCTTAAGGGGAAGTTGCAGGAAGTAGGTTCAGGCCAATGCTAAGAAAATAACTAAGTGGTTCGACAAACTCAAGAGTCAACTGGAGGATGAACAAAAGACTAAGGCTTAACTCTCTCAAAAACTATACAAGGAGAAAAATGCTAAGGAAGAGCTTGAAAAGGAAAATGATGAGCTAAGGGCATCAGTCTCTAAGCTAAAGATTGAGCTAGTGATGAAGGCGTTTGAGTGTGACAGTGCTAAAACTACTTTGCTGGAGTTGGCCAGTTAGAAGGTTGGGTTGGAGCAAAAGATCCAGGAGCTTTAGAGAGAGACCATAGAGATGAAGGAGATCATCTCTAAGTTGGAGAGTAGGGAAGTGCTCAATGAGGCTGCTGCCGACAATGTTATCAAGGATTTCTACAAGCTAGACTAGTTGTTGGAGGAACTAGGGGACATTTCTACTGAGTGTGCTCGAGTTATCCGAAATAAGGTGTTTTCCCATCATCCTAAGCTTAACCTTAGCTTCTTAGGTTAGTTAGATGCTCTAACTCATTGGGAGAAGATGGTAGCCTAAGCAAGAGAAAGAGAAGTTGCTTAAGCAATTAACACGGTCCGAAGCGGCCCTTTTATTGTCAGGGATGATCAAGACATTACTCCATCCACTTTTTCCTCGACCACTCAATAGGAGGTCACTGTTGGGAGTGCTTCCCAGGATGATCAAGGTTAAGATAATCCTCTTATTGACTCAAGCTAGCAGATCTCAACCCATCCCTTTGCAACCATAGGCCAATCATTTCAGGAGTAGGGGCCATTAGGGGATCAACCCTTTAAACAGATTAAGGTATTAGATTTTTTGGAGCTTTCGTAGTTTGTTAATCTAAGATAATAAACGGTTGTCCCCCTTCCCTTCTCTTTGCATAGTAGGTCAAGATGCTAACCTTAATTTTGCAAATCCCCTTTTTACTAATGGAATTGGATTTTTACATTCAGTGTACTCACTTTACTTTCCATACTTCAACTCTTATCAATACCTTTCAGTTTTTTGTTTGGTAGCATAGCTTCACACTTAGTCATATGCATGTTTGTGTCTAACTGTTCAATCATATAGTTAATTTGGGGTATAAAGTTTGACGTTTATCTATAGAGGAGTTCCTCAGTTATATAAGGGGTGTTTCCCCTTTCTAAGCTTACTCAAGGGGATTATGTCAGTAACGCTCTGACCTGCCTAGATAATGAGAGTTCCTTACTTGTGCAAGGGGGTGTTTCCCCTTGAGGTTATCCAAAAGGGTCAAGTCGATGGCATTCTGATTTGCTTAGGTAGTGGAAGTTCCTCAGTTATGCAAGAGGTGTTTCCTCTTGCTGAGGTTACTCGGTAGGGCCAAGTCGATGACATTCCAACATGCCTAAGTAGTAAGAGTTCCTCAATTGTACAAGAGATGTTTTCCTTTACTAAGAACAACCGAGGGGGTTGAGTAGGTGACCTTCCAACCTACCTAAGTAATTAGAGTTCCTTAGTTATGTAAAGGATATTACCCCTTACTAAGGTTACCTGAGGAGATCAGGTCAGTAGCTTTTCGACTTGCCTAGGTAATGGGAGTTCCTCAATTGTGTAAAGGGCATTTCCTTTTATTGAGGTTACTTGAGGGGGTCAGGTCGGTGGCATTCTAACCTACCTAAGTAATGGGTCTATTCACCCTTTCGAGGCTTAGACTTAATATGGGAGTAAGGGAGAGAAAAAAGTAAAAAAAGTAGACAATACTCATGAACAATAAAACTTTTATTGATATGTATATAAAAACATTTACAAGGAAACTATAAAATAGTCAAAATATGGTCGAACATTCAGTGTTCTAAGTGCATAAGAAGAGCTTGCCATCCAACCTTTCCAATTTATATGGTTTATTGCCTAAGCTCTCTCTTACTCTAATCAAGTCTTCCCAGTTTAGGGCCAACTTGCCTTGTCCTTCTCATGAGCCTATGGCCTTTAGCTTCCGGAAGACTAGGTCATTGACCTTGAACTCTTTGTGTCGAACCTTCTAATCATAATATCAAGTTGCTTGGTATTACTAAGCAATTACCCTAGCTGCAACGAGATCTCTAATCTCTTTTATAATGTCAATGCTAGCTTAAAGTAGGCACTTGTTAAGGATAATATTGAAACTTTGAGTCCGAATGTTAGGGAGGTCTAGCTTGAGGGGGAAAACTGCCTTTGACTTGAATACTAGGCAAAAAGGAGTTTCGCTTGTAGAGGTGTGATGGGTGGTCCAATATCCCGACAAGATATTGTGCAGCTTGTCTATCCAAGTGCCTTGAGCTCAATTTACCTTCTTCTTCAAGCTCTTGAAGATAATCAGATTGGTTGCTTTAACTTAATCATTCAACTGAGGATGGGCGACTGACGTGAAGTATGGCATACTGTAATACTTAATGTAAATTCTCTAAACTTAGGGTTATCAAACTAACACTCGTTATCCATGATAAGGGCATAAGGGACCCTAAATTTGGAGAAGATATTGTTTTGAATGAATGACTCAATGTTCCTTTTGGTGATTGTGGCCACAACTTTAGCTTCGACCTACTTGGTAAAGTAGTCAACAGCCACGATGATGTACTGTCGACCTCTCGAGGCCTTAGGGAAGGCACTAAGAATGTTGATGCCTGACTAAGCAAACGGCCACAAACTAGTTAAGGACTAGAGATTGGTAATGGGGGCATAATTGAGGGGTGCGTGCTTTAGGCATTGGGAGCACTTCTATACTACGACCTTAGCATCTTACCTCATGGTTGGCTAATAGTATCTAAGTTGCAAAGCTCGAATGTAGAGGGCTTGAGACTAGATGTAATTGTTACATACCACAGTCTGTAATTGAGCTTTTGATTCAAGGGATCTTTATGATGATCTACAAAAGAAACTCAATTAGGAGACTTCTCACTTTTCCAAGTATGATGCCATAGTGCCATCTTTAGCCTCATATTTACCCTAGACTTACTAAACGACAAGCATCATGTCTAAGAAAACTTATAGATGGTTAGGGCCAATCTCCTTGGCTAGCTTGAGACCAGCTACTAACGCCTCATATTCAAATTAATTATTACTAATGTCAAACCTAAACTTGAGGGTATAGTAAACTGTAATCTTATGTAGTACGGTTCATATGAGACCTACACGAGGTGGATAATCTATCAACATGGAGAGTCAACATTGGCTTGTTATCCCTTAGTGGTGCTTCTTCCTCTCCCATGTATGCAATCATGAAATCAACCATCACTTGTACTTTATAGGCTATTCATTGTTAATACTGGATTCCATATACGCTTAACTCTATTGTGTACTTCACCATCTATCTAGACACATTTGACTTCTACAACAATATGCATAGTGGTTGGTTTATAAGTACAATAATCCGGTGTACCTGGAAGTAGGGCCTAAGTTGATATGTTGAGATGATGATGGTTAAGGAAAATTTTTTTACTCTAATATACCTAACCTTAAGCTCTTGGAGTATGTGGTTGACATAGTATATAAGCCTGTACTCTCTCTCTTTTGTTCTAACTAGAACAGAGGAGAGTGCTTGATTGTTAATAGCTACGTACAAATACAAGTCCTCCTTTAGAATAGGCTTAGAGAGGACTGGAAGGTGTATGAGGAAATCTTACAGTTGCTTTAAGGCTGTTACATACTAAGGAGTCCATTCAAAACCCTTAGGATTCTTGAGGATTTTAAAGAACTCAACGCATTTGTTTACACTCTTAGACACAAATCTACTTAGTGCGGTCACCATGCTGATGAGCTTCTATTCGTCTAGGATCGAAGAAGGGGGCTTCATATTTGTAATAGCCTATATCTTTTTAGGCTTGGCCTTAATTCCTCTCTAGGTGACTAGGAAACCAAGGAATTTGCTAAGGCTAACTCCAAACATGCATTTTTGGAGGTTCAGCATCATGTTGGGTTTTCTCATTTGGTTGAACGCTTCCTGTAGGTCTTTAACATAATCACCGAGTTGCCAGCTCTTAACTATCGTATTATCAACATACAAATCCATGTTTTGTCTGAGCTAGGGCTTAAATAACTTCATTACTATACGCTAATATGTTGCCTTAGCATTTTTTAGGCCAAAGGGCATGACCATGTAGCAGTATGTACTAAAGTCAGTGATAAAAGAGGTATGGACTTCATCCTTTAGGTCCATCTTAATTTGATTGTAGCCCAAGAAGATGTCTATGAAGCTAAACAAGCGTGTCTTGAAATAGAGTCGATCAACTGGTCGATCCTAGGGAGAAGAAAGCAGTCTTTTAGGTAGGCTTTATTGAGGTCAGTATAATTGACATGTATGTGTCACTTCCCAAACTCCTTCTTAACCAGCATTATGTTTACCAGCTAGGTTAAATAATTCTCCTTTCTAATGAAACCAGCCTTAAGTAGCTTTTTCACTTTTTCCTTTATTGTAGCCTACCTTTCTAGTATGATATGCCTCTTCTTCTGTTTGATAGGTTGCAAGAAGGTAACTATTTGCTCCTGCACCTCGGAAGGGGTTTTGATCCTGACCTTGGTGGTCTAGTTGGGAGAGGTGCTAATCTACACCTCTTTTGTTTTTTCACCCGACTTACTTCTCTCAATCGACTTCTCCTACAAGCCAGTCTCTAAAGTAAAGACACCATATGCTCTAGTAACCTTGACATAAAGCTCTTAAGGGAGCTTCTAGTCATACCCACCCTAGTGAAGGTTAAGAACTTGGCCTTCAAATGGAGGGATGAGGTAATGACTCCAAAAGTGTTCAAGTTCGGTCGTCCTAAAAGAGCATTGTAGAGGGATGGGCAATCAACTATGACGAACTCCATTGATTGATACGAGGCATTATCATCATCATTAAGCTCCATATCAAGAGTAAGGATTCCCTTGCCTTAGACAATTCCCCCATTGAAGTAGATGAGATTATAGTGGTGGGGCTTCATTCTAACAAGCAATTGGCTCCTCATCCTTTCATATGTATGCATGAAGAGGATATCGTTAGAGCTACCAATGTCTACCATAATCTTGAGGAGCTTAAACTACACGATTCTTGACCTGATAACAAGGGCATCTTAATGAAGGGTGTCTATGCCCTCTAAGTCTTCATTTGAGAAAGAGATTGATGTATTAATCTTCTGCCTCTTTTCTCTAATAACTAACACCTCGAACAAGGCATTAACCAAGTTGTTGGTGTTTGGCTGGCTCCCTAAGTATGGTCGCCCAATGATTATGTTAATCATGCTACTGGATGCCTGATCAATGTTGTAATCTTCATTCTACTTTGTTCGGCCATCATTGATTCACTACCTCCAAAGAGCCTTATTTTCATCATCATCAGAATGGATGTCGTTCCTTGGCTGTGCCACATACTCGTTGAATAAGCCCCACTGAATAGCATATTCGATCATGTTCTTCAACTGGAAGCATTCCTCCATAGTGTAGCCATGGTCATTGTGGAATTGGCAACACTTGTCTAAGTTCTAACAATTAGGTTCCCTTTCATCATAGGGGGTTTCTGCTATAAACCTCTATTCTACGCCTTAGCAAAGACTCGAGCAATTGGTTGATTCAAAGGGTTATGCTCTGTATAAATGGGAGGGGGAAGTGGGTTCTACTCGGCTCGATACTTCCTACTGCTTAAGCCTTCCTCTTCAACTCTACTTGGTGCCTTGCTACTGAGGTGATCCTTCATGGATAATCTCTCATTGTCCTTCTTTTTGCTTAACCTCTCTTGGTTGGTGTTGCACTTGGCACAAATGTTGTCCTCCTAGTTCATATATTTCTAAGCCCTATTTTAGAACTTGGTTAAGGTTTTTAGCTTGGTCTTCATAAGTGAGTGGAAGAAGTTTCATACAGGTCTTATGTCAAGCTACGCAACATTTACTACTACTCCTTCATCTAATTATGGGATCTCAACTATGGTATTGTTAAATCAAGCCACATATTCCCATAGAGTCTTCCCTTTACTCTACCTTATCAAGTATAAGGACGAAGTGTCATTAGATAGGGGCTTGCTAGCTTAAAACGAAGACTAAACCTCCATGTCAACTCATCAAAGGAGCCAATAAAGTTCTTAGGTAAGTAGTTAAACCAAGTCTAAGCTACTTTCCTCAAAGTTCCTAGGAAAGCTTTACACATGATGGCATCCCCATGACCATGGAGGTTTACGAGGGTATAGAAGTAGTGGAGATGATCATTAGGATCACCAGTACTGTCATATTGGTCCAAGGTAGGAAGCTTGCTATTTGAAGGCAACACTTCATCTTGGATACCCCTCATAATAAAGGTTTTGTTGTTAGTGACCAACTTAGTATTGTCAACTGCCTTGCTCCCTTACTGCTCGAGAGCCGTCTTACTATGACATAGAGCTCATTGAGGTTGACATTATCTATTAAATAAGCTCACCATGCTATAGAGTATGTCAATACTCCATAGGAGTTGGTTACCTGCTCATTGCCAATAAGGGCGCAATTACTGGTGACCACAAATCACAGACCGCACCTATTATTCTTGCATTAGGGGATCAGGTAGTTAATCTCTACCATTTTCCTATTGCTGCTACTGGTTTTTGTGCCTATTGTAGGCATTAGAAGCTTTAGGCATATGGGTTTGTGTGCTACACCCCTTAGCTTCCTTAAGGAGAGCATGAAATAACCTGTTTTGTGGAACAAATTCCTCAAGCCGGCACTTCAAACGCTCCAAGTGCTGTGCAAGCTTCTCCTTAGCTAGGAGCTAGTTATTAGTAAGTTGGTTATTCACCAATCAGTTGTTCTTAGGGTTGTCGATATGAGACATGTTGGCGATCGAGGGTGGTATTTAAGAGAGTGTTTAGTATATATTTAGGTGAGAGACTGGATTAGTTTCCTACATACTGCACCAAATGTCATCTTTGGGTTTTAGCTAGTAGAAATTTAGTTGAGATTAGGCTTTGCATAATTGTATGAGCTTACAAGACAAAGAATAGTGAAGGGCATTGCAATGTTATCTGTTGTGGTAACTCAAATGCTTAAGTTACATTAGTGTGCAAAGAAAGTGATAGTACTCAAATGTAAAGAGTAAGCCATAGTATGTAAAGTACCGAGTGATTTATCGTTAGGTGATGGTTTGATATTTGTAGAGGAGTAGAGTTGGCGGTTAGAGAGGAGTTAGTGGGCATAAGCTACGTTCGCAAGCAAACATGGTTTGTAAATATATGAGGTGGTTGTTGACTTGATCCTTCGGCCTTTTTCACAATTTTATGGTAGTAAGTGACCGTTATAGTTGGGTAGGGTGTGTTATGGGCCTATGTTGAGCCTAATATTGAAGGTAGGGAGGTCAGATTTGGAGAAGTATAACCTAAGCCATAAGTTTAATAAGGTCGGCACAGGCTCGAGGGGCTTATGTTCAAAAGGCCTTTTTAACACAATACACCAAACCAAATAGAGATAGTCCAATCATAGTAGAGTAAGGCATACTTTAGCATTTCAGTCTCACTACAAAACCGGTAACAAGGGTTCATAAGAACATGCCTTTGAAATAGATTGGCACAAGTGGATAAACCCCTGACTAGTACATGCCAAGTGAAGTGGTGGATCTTCGGTAAGGTTTGTAAGTTCCATAACAATTTCTATAACACCGGTTATATAGCATATGGTGATGAGGTAGTGAATTGCTATATGACTCTATTCTTTTTGTGCAAGTAATGATAGGTGGACTTGATACAGAAATCACTCAAATGAGTAAAAGGCTAGATAAGAGAATCTTTCAAGTTTGTACTCACAATAGGAACATACTGCTCTTCCTTAAATGATAACTATCATATTGAAAAACATTCTACTTTTCAAAGTTCTATTTATAATTCATTTACTTAATTATCTACCATTCTTCAATACATGCACTACATATTTATAATATTAAGAGGGATGTGGTGGTTTTTATTATCTATGAAAAATATGTAGTAATGTTAAAATTAAATTAAAAAAATATACTAAAATTATAGGTGGTAGTTCAAAGTCAAAGATATAGTAGATTCAAGAAAAAGAAATTATTAGGAAGAGAAGGTATTTGAGATGGCTCTCCACTCTTTCTTGATAATCAATACCATATCAAGAAGAACGCAATTTTTTCAAACAATCCCATAAATGATTTATTTACTTAATAGTTCACTATGTTTTAAGTACTCTAACTATGTGTGCATTGTTTACTTTTATATATATATATATATATATATATATATACACACGTATACATATATCTATATATATTTAAAAAAAGAGAATGGATAAAAGCTTTTATTTTGGCAACCTTATTAAGGTATTTATGTTAATAATAAAATTCAATAAATACCTTATGTTTTAAATGAATTCTTTAAATTCGCTACATTTATTATATTATTAAAGCCCAACTATTGTGTCTTAGATGGTTTTGAAAAAAAAAATGTATAATATTGCTTGAAATTAATTTAGGTAGTAACTCACTATGTTACTTGTTTTTTTAGTATTAACTATATTACGATTTGCAGGAAGGGATTTGAACCTAATGTATCCTATTAGAAAATAAGTAAATAAGTAATGATGTAGCTGGGTTATAATAATCTTAGCCATTACATTAGTTTACACCCCACCACTTCTTTAATACTATAGCTTTTAAAACCTAAATTCTAATGATCCAATACTATTAACAATTCTAATGGCTCTCTATATTTTACTACACTTTTTTCTTTTTAATTTAAGACGACATCATCAATTATCAATCTTATTTATATTATCAAATTAAAACCTTCCATCCAACTAGATACTATATAACATTTAGTTGAATATAGGTGAATTAACCAGAGTTAGTGGCAATTTCTTTTCCTTTAAGACAAATAAGATAAAATAATTATTCTATATTCATTTCTACAATCATTATATTCAATATTGAGCAATTCAAAATATTAAATAGTTCAAATTTTTTTATTTAACACAGTATTGTCTGTATTTGTCTGTTTAGTTCTTTTATAAAATACAATCAATCTTTTATACGTTTATATTTGTATCATCTCACCAATCTATATCTACGCCATAAATCATAAGCTATAAAAATCTACGCCATATATTTTACTGTACGTTGTAGAAAGCATAAAACTTAATCAAATTTCAATATAAACATGGAGCATTTAAATTGTTTATTTAAAACTTATTCCAATTATTATTATAATTATGTATATATTTTTGTGTGTATATATATATAATTTTGACAAACCAAGAATATACCCTTTCAACTTTTCACTACATGCGTATACATTGTTTTAGTATTAAAATGGCATTTTATTCAAATTGCTTTAACAGACGGACAAATTATTATCAATCAACAAAATCCTTGTTAATAATCATCAATTATACAAGCTCAAATTGCTCGTCCAAATTCATGGCCGAACAAATCAGATTCTTCCGTTCCATACATTTTAATTAGCACATCTTTAAAATTATATGACTATTTTACCCTTTATTTATGGATTTTCTAAATTGCACTGTTTCTCGGTGACTTCAAGGCAGCACTAAACACAAATAAAATAAAACATAAGAGGAATATGTTTGCCATTTACCGATGTTGTTTAGTGCCACGTAGACTAGGAGTGATAGCTGGGCTAGCAATTTCAGACCCAACTCATGAAAATTGGAAATGACATGACATAGCTATGAATAGGTTTGAGTCAACAAAAACCAACATAAATAATAAATAAGTCAAATCCAAATACAATACATTTAAATTTATGTTTAGGTTTGGGTTCTAAACTAGTTTACGAATCTGTTTATTAAATAAATCCTGTAAATAAGTATGAGATCCCATGGTTAGGTATGCCACATAAATTGTGGAAGATTATGATACTAGTTTATACGATCATGATTATGAATATTTTGTCAAAATAAACTTGAAACTTTTGTGTTAAATGGTTGAAATAAACTCATTAATATTTATTGGTTTGGTTATTCATTACTTTTGACTTAGAGTATTACCAATAGTATTTAAGCGAACTCTCTACTAGTAGGTAAACGATTCGGGTTTGGCTCCATTTTAGAGAAGAGGTTTAAGGAAAGTAGGGAGTGTCATCAAGGTGTGACTATCTGTGTCCTTTTAGGATGATCTATAGGTAGTGGGTGGCTCGAATCGTATATTGAAACTGGGGAAAAATTTAAGCCCAATTATAAGGTCTTGTAATGAAGACATCACATTTAAGGGAAGGAGATAGTGAGATCTTATGGTTAACCATCTTACATGAATTGTGGAAAATTATGGTATTAGTTTATAAGGTCATAGTTATAATCATCTTATTTACATAAGTTTAAAACTTTTTAGTCAAGTGGTTAAAATGAGCTCATTAGTATTTATTACTACTTTTGGCTTAGGGTGTTATAACAAGTAACGGGTCTAACTAGTGAACTCATTTACTATCTATAATTGTATAATACTTGCATTTAATTTTATCTTATTCTTATTTTACTTTACTAATCACTCATAATAATTTTTTATTATTATGTTAGTCTAGGGTTCTACTACTCTTTTTGGCTTTTATTCTTCTATTTCCTAGCCATAGATCTCAAAAAACTAGTTTCTTCCTCTTATATTAGGTCAATTTCCAAGTATTCTTTGCTAACATCGGTACGCACATGTCACATTACCTTTTCTATTGCTCTTAGTAAGTTACAATACATAACTGAGTAAGTAATTAGGAATTACATTTTTTGAGCATGTTGTCTACAAAAACCTTTGGTAAGTTACAAAACATAGCTAAGTAAATGTTTATAGGAGCATATATACATATATATAATGAAAATTATACAAAGCAAGTTTAGGAAGGTTGATTGGTATCAAATTGGTCATAGTGGCTGTATGTTCACTTATTTGAAAAAAATAAGAAGAAAAAGGTAAAAGAAAAGAAAAGAAGGAAAAATACTAGAATTGTGTTATAATATTTTCACAAAGCACTCTTATTAAATCTATAAGTATTTCATAAATTTATTTCTAACTTTTTAATCCATAATAAGTCAAAGCCGAATACGATACATGCTTATTAAATAAATTAGGTTATGGATTTAGGTTTTTAGATACGATTAATAAATGGGTCATATTACGAGTTAAGGTTTTCTAGATAAGAAATCGTTTCGACACAAATACAAGATACGACACAACACAAATTATCATCCTTAAATGATAGTGAGAATTTTATCAGTATTTATATGACACTAATTCTAAAGTATGACATGTTATATGGGAGTAATAACATGCGCTAAATGAGCCTCATCTTGGCTAATGCCTTGACAAGAGTAAGCCATCTTGAAATAGTGACTTATTAATCCTCTTTTAGGCTTACCTTTACCTAATACTTGAGTTTCAAATGGTACAGACTCGATGTTTGGATTTTGGGATTCATTTGGAGCACCAGCATGATCTCCTTCTCTCACATTCGATATGAGGAATAAGGGAAGCTATTATTTACTTAAAATCATAATATATTTGCATTGAATTTGATTGTATTCATGTTAACCCTCATCTCTAGTCTTATACAATTACTCAATACGATGACCTCTATCTATGTGTATATAAATTTAATAATGTGTTAAATATCAATCATTTGATATTTGTCTCAATAGCATTGTATCGTATTAACCCATTTATTAATTATATTGTATCTATATTATGATAGATTAGCATATTTACCTTGGCATATCTATGTGTGTAACCTATTTATCTATCTATGTATCTATTTCTACAAGTACCTTTCACTCATCTTATACCATGTAAGGTTCTACACGAAACTTATTTTTATGTTAGACACAAACATAAAGTGGAAAAAAGCAATGTAATTTTTAGGAACAATACTATGTATCATAAATTGAAAGAATAGTGTATGTAAAAGTAAATACCCTCAAACCCTACCTAATTATTTTTCCAAGATATAAACATGATATGACAACATGAATTAACTCCTCTATCGTAACTTTTAGTTATTGAAAAATATCATTAGATATGTTAAGTTGCAAAATCCATAAGGAGAAATAGATTCAGTTTTATTACTTCTTTGATGATTTTCTTAGACTTTTTTTATATTAAGGACCTAAGGAATTTGTTAAAGTACCATATCATCAATTTAAGAAACTTCTTAAATTTTATCCACATGAACCCCATGTTATAGGCCTTTCTACCCCTCCCATCCCACCACCTAATTTATTCAATAGTTAAAAGTAGTAGCTTTTGGCTCATAAATCCAAAACGAAAAGGATTAAGCAAGAAACAATCCTTGATGAATGAATGATTACTTGCTAATAGCTAGTATTTATCACTTTAAAGATTAAGGCATTCCTTCGAAAAAAGTTTTAGCTTGAAAAGGTTGGTTATAAACCTACAAATAGTCATAAAGAGAACTCTAAGAATAAGCAACCCTTAAAAAACTTTTTAATTATTAAAGTAACTTTTTTCTAAGGGTAAAGTATATTTTTTATTCTTTACATTTCACTATTTTTCTATTTGAAAACCACAACCTATTTTTTCTATTTTTTTTTTTTCTATTCAAGGTTCAACTTTTTCTAGCTTTTACAAAATAGAACTTTCATTGATGCTATTAACTTTTTCACCTACACCTAACATGTAGCAACTCTTAATTAGTCTAAATAACAATTTAAATGATATATGTATATAAATTAAAGGAAAATAAAAGAAATAAAAAAAAACAAAAGGAAAAAGGGCTTGAAAATGAATCTTTTCTAGTGAAGCCAAAACTGATAGTAATAATAATTCATAATTAGTAATATCTAAATAAATTTAAAGAAAAATATTTCAAACCCAATGGTATATTAGTAAATAATGAAATGGGCTTAAACATTCCCTTAACCCTAACCCAGATGTATATTGCTTAAAACCTTATCCATTTTTGTTAAAACCTATCAACCATAATCATTTCACTCTAAAACCCCTTTTTTTAGGAGTTTTGGTGGGATTTTGCTTCAATCATAGTTTAAGGTTGAGTGTTTGGTGTAGCTACTCGATGGTTTTCATCTTTATTTCGGATTTTTAAGGTGTATGCTCCATTGTATGTGAGTTTCTCTTGCATTACCCTTGTTTATTTTATATTCTACTTAGTTATGTTGAAGTTGGTAGAAGGTTGATGTAATATGGAGCTTAGGATAGGTATAATAATCTATTAGTGATTTCATTAGTTTATTGATGTGTTTTAGAGTTGAGTTGACGAGTGGTGGAGACTTAAGTTTAGTTCAAGGGTCATTGTTATGCAAAAAACTATAGAATAGCTGTTAGCATCCTGCCTATAGGGTTAGCATCCAAATGTCAAGGGGTCAAAAATTGACCTAAGAGCAATTTGGTTATAGCATTTGGATGCTGATTCTCTTAAACTCTAGATGCTATTCTTTGTCTTAAAGAAGCTTGATTTTGTAACTTATTGCAAAAACCAACTTTTAACTAAGTTTTTCCATGAGCCTTCTTTTGTAAAAAAGTTTCAACTTTAAGATTCCTAAGTTTTCCTTAGATTATTATTAGGTGAGCTCTTGGTTTGCATGAAGGGTATATGGGGATATAATTAAAAATTGTTCAGAATCTTGATTCAAATTAAATTGAATTAATTAAAGGTATGAACAAAGAACACTTAAAGACATTTGGGTGTTAATTAAGGAATAGTTTGGGGTAAGGAATGAGGTTTAGAGTTGAGTTGCAAGAAGCCAGATAAAAGATTATCTCAAATAGGATATGGAATTATGTTGAGATGTAACTAAGAAGTTATTGATTTTGGATTTAGCTAAGGTAGTGAATTAAATTGAGCTCATAGTTTGATATCAAGTCCTTATTTACAAGTTACTTTTGATCAGGATTTGAACTTAGTAGTGATTTATCTAGCTATTCAGGTACGTGATGCTTATGTGTTGTTTGTACGTATTAGGATAGAGTGAAACTGGACTAATATATATCTAACCTTAAAATATGATTTGTTGTTTGTGCTTTCCTCATCTTAGGGGCTGATAGTAATAGTTCCTTAAGAAGGTACCTACTAATCTAATGTGAAGATTTCCTAGTGAACTTGCATAATGAGACAACATATTAAATTAGGTATCATGGACTTTGGACTTAACGACTCTTGGGTGCTGGGGTTGAGGGTAGTCATTTTGAGCATTGCATATAGGCACACACACACATACATATTGAAGTAAAGGAAAACTTACATACTTATATATATATATATATATATATATATACATACATATAAGACACCATGATCTAGCGAGGTCATAAGTATCCCTTTGATAGTTGTTGACATGAAACTAAAGATAATAATCAGATGTTGTTGTTGTTCTTCCATGATTTGCATGTGAATGACTTAACTTGACGTCCATGTATACTTATGCATTACGTTTTGGGATTCATCTGATCCTTTTCTTTTTTAGGTCTAAGTACTGATGATAATGCTATATATGAAGAGCCATTTGTAGAAGAAATTTAGGAGGAGTATGAAGTTGATTATTTATATTTCTTTGATGATTAAAGCTATGATTAAGTTGATTGAGTTAATTGTTAATGGATTTGGCTGTTGTTGATGGCATAGATGGATTCCATAAGAGATACAGGATTTTGCATTGATGTTTATCTAGTTGAGTAGGATGATGATCTATGGTTCTATTAAAACTTTGGTTGTTTTCTATGGGGAACATACTTTTTTTAAAGATTTATTTAATCATTTTGTATTTTAGAGCGTGATAAACTCCTTAATGACACTCATGGGTTGTTTTTATGATTGAGAGAGTGTTATACTCCTAAATACATGAATACTATGTTTTTCCTCAAGTTTTTTATGTGTGAAGTGGAAGGTCATTTCTACCCATATTTGAGACTATGGATATGGAATATGATATTGGTTAAAGATTTTGCGAATATTTGATGGATTTTAGAGCCTTAATATATTCCTAAATAGGAGGAACACATGGCAAGTTGTGATGCCTATAGGTTTTGGCCCATTAGATAACCTCCAAAACAAAACTCAAAAGACCTATAAGTTACACCTAAATTTAATTCATAAAAGACTTTGAATTCAAAAAGACTTTAGCTATTTTTTATTGGGGAGATATCCTTTTTAAGGACTTATTTGATCATTTAGTATTCTGGAGCATGATAGACTCTTTGATGATACTCGTGGGTGATTTTCGTAATTGAGAGAGTGTTATACTCCTCAATATGTAGATACCATGTTTTTCCTCAACTCTCTGATGTGTGAAGTAAAAGGTTATTTCCACTCACATTTGAGACTATGGAGGCATTATATAGAATATGACATTGGTTACAGGTTTTGTGAATGTTTGGTGGATTTTAGAGTCTTAATGTATTCTTAAATGGTAGGAACACGTGCCAAGTTGTGATGCTTATAAGTTTTGAGGCGTTGCATAACCTCCAAAACAAAACTCAAAAGGCTTACAAGTTATACGTAAATTCAATTCATAAAAGACTTTGAATTCAAATTCATCAAGACTTTTGCTTGTTTACAAACAAAATTAGTAACTTCACCTAAAGCTTGAGTTAAAAGATGGTCACACTCTTAGTTTTGAAGAGATAGGTAGAGTTTTACTTCACCGAAATAAACATGAGTTCTCAAGACTTGAGAATGAAACTTATTATCACACATCACCATTAGGTTGTAAATTCTACGTCAATAGGTAGTATAAGGTGAGGAAGGCACTAATATAATTAAGGTTAGTGTAAGATCAAAGCACATTATCTTATAAAAAAGAAAATGTATTCTAATCTTATAGCTTGCTCTCAATTTATGTGTCTTCTTAATGTGTTTTTTTGTTCTTTAATCCTTTTTTTTTTTTTAAGTTAAGTATATTTCTCTTATAGTTAGTACAATGTTGGTGCTTCTTTTTCTTTATTCACCTAGATTTGTGTTTTTTTCCTAGTGTTTTAATTGTCTAGACTTTTTTTATTATATTTAATATATATATTTAATTGTATTACTTTATTTAAATTAAATATTTGAATTAATCAAGTGCTATTATGAATTAAGTGTAGATGGAAAAATTAAACATGTTAAGAAAAGTCCTAGTTTGTAAACATTGGAAAATGCTAAGGATGAATAGAAAAAGTAGGTTGAGAACTCAAATAGAAAAATGTTGAGTGTTAGGATTGAAAAAATGTATTTTTGTAACTCTCCTAATTGATGGAAATCATAATTGAGTATGTTGAGCAAGAAAGGAACCAAATAGCAAATTGCTTAGCTCGATTGATGCAATAGAAAGAAAAGGAAAGCAAGTTTTTTTAGTTACCCCTTATGCAAACTATGAACATATTAAGATAAGACCATGTTCACTATGATATGAGTAAAGAGCATGAGACTCTTAGGACTAAATTTGGAAATTTAAGCTTCATTGATCCTTTTATATTAAGTATTTAATGGCTTTCTTTTGTTTATGTTAAGATTATGCAAGATCTATTTACTAAAAAAGAGAAATCAAGTAGGCTCATATGGATACATGTCCAATGTTGTCCTTTTTTCCCTTCTACATATGTTGTACTAAAAAAAATGGTTAAAAAATCATCCTCATATATTAATCTTTGTATTTCCAATTGGTGCAAATATAGGAATATCTATTTGTCATTATCTAGCCTACTTTAAACAATGTCTTTGGTTCAAACATTGGTCACTTGATTAGGATAGTGGATTTAACATAACTTTAAGAGAAAAGTATAAATTTAGTCCTTAACATTTGTGATTTTTTTTTCTATTTCGGTCTTAAATGTTTATTTTATTTTAAATTTCAATCATCTACATTTGCAATTGTTGACAAAGAATGTCACATCCATTATTCTATCAGTTTTTCCTGTAAACCTTAGGAAAATTAGTAGTTGAACCCTAATTCAAGTCCGAGTATCCTAATTGGTGCAAATATAGGAATATCTATTTGTCATTATCTAGCCTACTTTAAACAATGTCTTTGGTTCAAACATTGGTCACTTGATTAGGATAGTGGATTTAACATAACTTTAAGAGAAAAGTATAAATTTAGTCCTTAACATTTGTGATTTTTTTTTCTATTTCGGTCTTAAATGTTTATTTTATTTTAAATTTCAATCATCTACATTTGCAATTGTTGACAAAGAATGTCACATCCATTATTCTATCAGTTTTTCCTGTAAACCTTAGGAAAATTAGTAGTTGAACCCTAATTCAAGTCCGAGTATCCTAATTGGTGCAAATATAGGAATATCTATTTGTCATTATCTAGCCTACTTTAAACAATGTCTTTGGTTCAAACATTGGTCACTTGATTAGGATAGTGGATTTAACATAACTTTAAGAGAAAAGTATAAATTTAGTCCTTAACATTTGTGATTTTTTTTTCTATTTCAGTCTTAAATGTTTATTTTATTTTAAATTTCAATCATCTACATTTGCAATTGTTGACAAAGAATGTCACATCCATTATTCTATCAGTTTTTCCTGTAAACCTTAGGAAAATTAGTAGTTGAACCCTAATTCAAGTCCGAGTATCCTAATTGGTGCAAATATAGGAATATCTATTTGTCATTATCTAGCCTACTTTAAACAATGTCTTTGGTTCAAACATTGGTCACTTGATTAGGATAGTGGATTTAACATAACTTTAAGAGAAAAGTATAAATTTAGTCCTTAACATTTGTGATTTTTTTTTCTATTTCAGTCTTAAATGTTTATTTTATTTTAAATTTCAATCATCTACATTTGCAATTGTTGACAAAGAATGTCACATCCATTATTCTATCAGTTTTTCCTGTAAACCTTAGGAAAATTAGTAGTTGAACCCTAATTCAAGTCCGAGTATCCTAATTGGTGCAAATATAGGAATATCTATTTGTCATTATCTAGCCTACTTTAAACAATGTCTTTGGTTCAAACATTGGTCACTTGATTAGGATAGTGGATTTAACATAACTTTAAGAGAAAAGTATAAATTTAGTCCTTAACATTTGTGATTTTTTTTTCTATTTCAGTCTTAAATGTTTATTTTATTTTAAATTTCAATCATCTACATTTGCAATTGTTGACAAAGAATGTCACATCCATTATTCTATCAGTTTTTCCTGTAAACCTTAGGAAAATTAGTAGTTGAACCCTAATTCAAGTCCGAGTATCCTAATTGGTGCAAATATAGGAATATCTATTTGTCATTATCTAGCCTACTTTAAACAATGTCTTTGGTTCAAACATTGGTCACTTGATTAGGATAGTGGATTTAACATAACTTTAAGAGAAAAGTATAAATTTAGTCCTTAACATTTGTGATTTTTTTTTCTATTTCAGTCTTAAATGTTTATTTTATTTTAAATTTCAATCATCTACATTTGCAATTGTTGACAAAGAATGTCACATCCATTATTCTATCAGTTTTTCCTGTAAACCTTAGGAAAATTAGTAGTTGAACCCTAATTCAAGTCCGAGTATCCTAATTGGTGCAAATATAGGAATATCTATTTGTCATTATCTAGCCTACTTTAAACAATGTCTTTGGTTCAAACATTGGTCACTTGATTAGGATAGTGGATTTAACATAACTTTAAGAGAAAAGTATAAATTTAGTCCTTAACATTTGTGATTTTTTTTTCTATTTCAGTCTTAAATGTTTATTTTATTTTAAATTTCAATCATCTACATTTGCAATTGTTGACAAAGAATGTCACATCCATTATTCTATCAGTTTTTCCTGTAAACCTTAGGAAAATTAGTAGTTGAACCCTAATTCAAGTCCGAGTATCCTAATTGGTGCAAATATAGGAATATCTATTTGTCATTATCTAGCCTACTTTAAACAATGTCTTTGGTTCAAACATTGGTCACTTGATTAGGATAGTGGATTTAACATAACTTTAAGAGAAAAGTATAAATTTAGTCCTTAACATTTGTGATTTTTTTTTCTATTTCAGTCTTAAATGTTTATTTTATTTTAAATTTCAATCATCTACATTTGCAATTGTTGACAAAGAATGTCACATCCATTATTCTATCAGTTTTTCCTGTAAACCTTAGGAAAATTAGTAGTTGAACCCTAATTCAAGTCCGAGTATCCTAATTGGTGCAAATATAGGAATATCTATTTGTCATTATCTAGCCTACTTTAAACAATGTCTTTGGTTCAAACATTGGTCACTTGATTAGGATAGTGGATTTAACATAACTTTAAGAGAAAAGTATAAATTTAGTCCTTAACATTTGTGATTTTTTTTTCTATTTCAGTCTTAAATGTTTATTTTATTTTAAATTTCAATCATCTACATTTGCAATTGTTGACAAAGAATGTCACATCCATTATTCTATCAGTTTTTCCTGTAAACCTTAGGAAAATTAGTAGTTGAACCCTAATTCAAGTCCGAGTATCCTAATTGGTGCAAATATAGGAATATCTATTTGTCATTATCTAGCCTACTTTAAACAATGTCTTTGGTTCAAACATTGGTCACTTGATTAGGATAGTGGATTTAACATAACTTTAAGAGAAAAGTATAAATTTAGTCCTTAACATTTGTGATTTTTTTTTCTATTTCAGTCTTAAATGTTTATTTTATTTTAAATTTCAATCATCTACATTTGCAATTGTTGACAAAGAATGTCACATCCATTATTCTATCAGTTTTTCCTGTAAACCTTAGGAAAATTAGTAGTTGAACCCTAATTCAAGTCCGAGTATCCTAATTGGTGCAAATATAGGAATATCTATTTGTCATTATCTAGCCTACTTTAAACAATGTCTTTGGTTCAAACATTGGTCACTTGATTAGGATAGTGGATTTAACATAACTTTAAGAGAAAAGTATAAATTTAGTCCTTAACATTTGTGATTTTTTTTTCTATTTCAGTCTTAAATGTTTATTTTATTTTAAATTTCAATCATCTACATTTGCAATTGTTGACAAAGAATGTCACATCCATTATTCTATCAGTTTTTCCTGTAAACCTTAGGAAAATTAGTAGTTGAACCCTAATTCAAGTCCGAGTATCCTAATTGGTGCAAATATAGGAATATCTATTTGTCATTATCTAGCCTACTTTAAACAATGTCTTTGGTTCAAACATTGGTCACTTGATTAGGATAGTGGATTTAACATAACTTTAAGAGAAAAGTATAAATTTAGTCCTTAACATTTGTGATTTTTTTTTCTATTTCAGTCTTAAATGTTTATTTTATTTTAAATTTCAATCATCTACATTTGCAATTGTTGACAAAGAATGTCACATCCATTATTCTATCAGTTTTTCCTGTAAACCTTAGGAAAATTAGTAGTTGAACCCTAATTCAAGTCCGAGTATCCTAATTGGTGCAAATATAGGAATATCTATTTGTCATTATCTAGCCTACTTTAAACAATGTCTTTGGTTCAAACATTGGTCACTTGATTAGGATAGTGGATTTAACATAACTTTAAGAGAAAAGTATAAATTTAGTCCTTAACATTTGTGATTTTTTTTTCTATTTCAGTCTTAAATGTTTATTTTATTTTAAATTTCAATCATCTACATTTGCAATTGTTGACAAAGAATGTCACATCCATTATTCTATCAGTTTTTCCTGTAAACCTTAGGAAAATTAGTAGTTGAACCCTAATTCAAGTCCGAGTATCCTAATTGGTGCAAATATAGGAATATCTATTTGTCATTATCTAGCCTACTTTAAACAATGTCTTTGGTTCAAACATTGGTCACTTGATTAGGATAGTGGATTTAACATAACTTTAAGAGAAAAGTATAAATTTAGTCCTTAACATTTGTGATTTTTTTTTCTATTTCAGTCTTAAATGTTTATTTTATTTTAAATTTCAATCATCTACATTTGCAATTGTTGACAAAGAATGTCACATCCATTATTCTATCAGTTTTTCCTGTAAACCTTAGGAAAATTAGTAGTTGAACCCTAATTCAAGTCCGAGTATCCTAATTGGTGCAAATATAGGAATATCTATTTGTCATTATCTAGCCTACTTTAAACAATGTCTTTGGTTCAAACATTGGTCACTTGATTAGGATAGTGGATTTAACATAACTTTAAGAGAAAAGTATAAATTTAGTCCTTAACATTTGTGATTTTTTTTTCTATTTCAGTCTTAAATGTTTATTTTATTTTAAATTTCAATCATCTACATTTGCAATTGTTGACAAAGAATGTCACATCCATTATTCTATCAGTTTTTCCTGTAAACCTTAGGAAAATTAGTAGTTGAACCCTAATTCAAGTCCGAGTATCCTAATTGGTGCAAATATAGGAATATCTATTTGTCATTATCTAGCCTACTTTAAACAATGTCTTTGGTTCAAACATTGGTCACTTGATTAGGATAGTGGATTTAACATAACTTTAAGAGAAAAGTATAAATTTAGTCCTTAACATTTGTGATTTTTTTTTCTATTTCAGTCTTAAATGTTTATTTTATTTTAAATTTCAATCATCTACATTTGCAATTGTTGACAAAGAATGTCACATCCATTATTCTATCAGTTTTTCCTGTAAACCTTAGGAAAATTAGTAGTTGAACCCTAATTCAAGTCCGAGTATCCTAATTGGTGCAAATATAGGAATATCTATTTGTCATTATCTAGCCTACTTTAAACAATGTCTTTGGTTCAAACATTGGTCACTTGATTAGGATAGTGGATTTAACATAACTTTAAGAGAAAAGTATAAATTTAGTCCTTAACATTTGTGATTTTTTTTTCTATTTCAGTCTTAAATGTTTATTTTATTTTAAATTTCAATCATCTACATTTGCAATTGTTGACAAAGAATGTCACATCCATTATTCTATCAGTTTTTCCTGTAAACCTTAGGAAAATTAGTAGTTGAACCCTAATTCAAGTCCGAGTATCCTAATTGGTGCAAATATAGGAATATCTATTTGTCATTATCTAGCCTACTTTAAACAATGTCTTTGGTTCAAACATTGGTCACTTGATTAGGATAGTGGATTTAACATAACTTTAAGAGAAAAGTATAAATTTAGTCCTTAACATTTGTGATTTTTTTTTCTATTTCAGTCTTAAATGTTTATTTTATTTTAAATTTCAATCATCTACATTTGCAATTGTTGACAAAGAATGTCACATCCATTATTCTATCAGTTTTTCCTGTAAACCTTAGGAAAATTAGTAGTTGAACCCTAATTCAAGTCCGAGTATCCTAATTGGTGCAAATATAGGAATATCTATTTGTCATTATCTAGCCTACTTTAAACAATGTCTTTGGTTCAAACATTGGTCACTTGATTAGGATAGTGGATTTAACATAACTTTAAGAGAAAAGTATAAATTTAGTCCTTAACATTTGTGATTTTTTTTTCTATTTCAGTCTTAAATGTTTATTTTATTTTAAATTTCAATCATCTACATTTGCAATTGTTGACAAAGAATGTCACATCCATTATTCTATCAGTTTTTCCTGTAAACCTTAGGAAAATTAGTAGTTGAACCCTAATTCAAGTCCGAGTATCCTAATTGGTGCAAATATAGGAATATCTATTTGTCATTATCTAGCCTACTTTAAACAATGTCTTTGGTTCAAACATTGGTCACTTGATTAGGATAGTGGATTTAACATAACTTTAAGAGAAAAGTATAAATTTAGTCCTTAACATTTGTGATTTTTTTTTCTATTTCAGTCTTAAATGTTTATTTTATTTTAAATTTCAATCATCTACATTTGCAATTGTTGACAAAGAATGTCACATCCATTATTCTATCAGTTTTTCCTGTAAACCTTAGGAAAATTAGTAGTTGAACCCTAATTCAAGTCCGAGTATCCTAATTGGTGCAAATATAGGAATATCTATTTGTCATTATCTAGCCTACTTTAAACAATGTCTTTGGTTCAAACATTGGTCACTTGATTAGGATAGTGGATTTAACATAACTTTAAGAGAAAAGTATAAATTTAGTCCTTAACATTTGTGATTTTTTTTTCTATTTCAGTCTTAAATGTTTATTTTATTTTAAATTTCAATCATCTACATTTGCAATTGTTGACAAAGAATGTCACATCCATTATTCTATCAGTTTTTCCTGTAAACCTTAGGAAAATTAGTAGTTGAACCCTAATTCAAGTCCGAGTATCCTAATTGGTGCAAATATAGGAATATCTATTTGTCATTATCTAGCCTACTTTAAACAATGTCTTTGGTTCAAACATTGGTCACTTGATTAGGATAGTGGATTTAACATAACTTTAAGAGAAAAGTATAAATTTAGTCCTTAACATTTGTGATTTTTTTTTCTATTTCAGTCTTAAATGTTTATTTTATTTTAAATTTCAATCATCTACATTTGCAATTGTTGACAAAGAATGTCACATCCATTATTCTATCAGTTTTTCCTGTAAACCTTAGGAAAATTAGTAGTTGAACCCTAATTCAAGTCCGAGTATCCTAATTGGTGCAAATATAGGAATATCTATTTGTCATTATCTAGCCTACTTTAAACAATGTCTTTGGTTCAAACATTGGTCACTTGATTAGGATAGTGGATTTAACATAACTTTAAGAGAAAAGTATAAATTTAGTCCTTAACATTTGTGATTTTTTTTTCTATTTCAGTCTTAAATGTTTATTTTATTTTAAATTTCAATCATCTACATTTGCAATTGTTGACAAAGAATGTCACATCCATTATTCTATCAGTTTTTCCTGTAAACCTTAGGAAAATTAGTAGTTGAACCCTAATTCAAGTCCGAGTATCCTAATTGGTGCAAATATAGGAATATCTATTTGTCATTATCTAGCCTACTTTAAACAATGTCTTTGGTTCAAACATTGGTCACTTGATTAGGATAGTGGATTTAACATAACTTTAAGAGAAAAGTATAAATTTAGTCCTTAACATTTGTGATTTTTTTTTCTATTTCAGTCTTAAATGTTTATTTTATTTTAAATTTCAATCATCTACATTTGCAATTGTTGACAAAGAATGTCACATCCATTATTCTATCAGTTTTTCCTGTAAACCTTAGGAAAATTAGTAGTTGAACCCTAATTCAAGTCCGAGTATCCTAATTGGTGCAAATATAGGAATATCTATTTGTCATTATCTAGCCTACTTTAAACAATGTCTTTGGTTCAAACATTGGTCACTTGATTAGGATAGTGGATTTAACATAACTTTAAGAGAAAAGTATAAATTTAGTCCTTAACATTTGTGATTTTTTTTTCTATTTCAGTCTTAAATGTTTATTTTATTTTAAATTTCAATCATCTACATTTGCAATTGTTGACAAAGAATGTCACATCCATTATTCTATCAGTTTTTCCTGTAAACCTTAGGAAAATTAGTAGTTGAACCCTAATTCAAGTCCGAGTATCCTAATTGGTGCAAATATAGGAATATCTATTTGTCATTATCTAGCCTACTTTAAACAATGTCTTTGGTTCAAACATTGGTCACTTGATTAGGATAGTGGATTTAACATAACTTTAAGAGAAAAGTATAAATTTAGTCCTTAACATTTGTGATTTTTTTTTCTATTTCAGTCTTAAATGTTTATTTTATTTTAAATTTCAATCATCTACATTTGCAATTGTTGACAAAGAATGTCACATCCATTATTCTATCAGTTTTTCCTGTAAACCTTAGGAAAATTAGTAGTTGAACCCTAATTCAAGTCCGAGTATCCTAATTGGTGCAAATATAGGAATATCT
Source organism: Lumnitzera littorea (assembly GCA_024138015.1). Taxonomy (NCBI): domain Eukaryota; kingdom Viridiplantae; phylum Streptophyta; class Magnoliopsida; order Myrtales; family Combretaceae; genus Lumnitzera; species Lumnitzera littorea. The sequence continues at coordinate 97,461,727 of JAMXBB010000003.1, forward strand.
ATTTGTCATTATCTAGCCTACTTTAAACAATGTCTTTGGTTCAAACATTGGTCACTTGATTAGGATAGTGGATTTAACATAACTTTAAGAGAAAAGTATAAATTTAGTCCTTAACATTTGTGATTTTTTTTTCTATTTCAGTCTTAAATGTTTATTTTATTTTAAATTTCAATCATCTACATTTGCAATTGTTGACAAAGAATGTCACATCCATTATTCTATCAGTTTTTCCTGTAAACCTTAGGAAAATTAGTAGTTGAACCCTAATTCAAGTCCGAGTATCCTAATTGGTGCAAATATAGGAATATCTATTTGTCATTATCTAGCCTACTTTAAACAATGTCTTTGGTTCAAACATTGGTCACTTGATTAGGATAGTGGATTTAACATAACTTTAAGAGAAAAGTATAAATTTAGTCCTTAACATTTGTGATTTTTTTTTCTATTTCAGTCTTAAATGTTTATTTTATTTTAAATTTCAATCATCTACATTTGCAATTGTTGACAAAGAATGTCACATCCATTATTCTATCAGTTTTTCCTGTAAACCTTAGGAAAATTAGTAGTTGAACCCTAATTCAAGTCCGAGTATCCTAATTGGTGCAAATATAGGAATATCTATTTGTCATTATCTAGCCTACTTTAAACAATGTCTTTGGTTCAAACATTGGTCACTTGATTAGGATAGTGGATTTAACATAACTTTAAGAGAAAAGTATAAATTTAGTCCTTAACATTTGTGATTTTTTTTTCTATTTCAGTCTTAAATGTTTATTTTATTTTAAATTTCAATCATCTACATTTGCAATTGTTGACAAAGAATGTCACATCCATTATTCTATCAGTTTTTCCTGTAAACCTTAGGAAAATTAGTAGTTGAACCCTAATTCAAGTCCGAGTATCCTAATTGGTGCAAATATAGGAATATCTATTTGTCATTATCTAGCCTACTTTAAACAATGTCTTTGGTTCAAACATTGGTCACTTGATTAGGATAGTGGATTTAACATAACTTTAAGAGAAAAGTATAAATTTAGTCCTTAACATTTGTGATTTTTTTTTCTATTTCAGTCTTAAATGTTTATTTTATTTTAAATTTCAATCATCTACATTTGCAATTGTTGACAAAGAATGTCACATCCATTATTCTATCAGTTTTTCCTGTAAACCTTAGGAAAATTAGTAGTTGAACCCTAATTCAAGTCCGAGTATCCTAATTGGTGCAAATATAGGAATATCTATTTGTCATTATCTAGCCTACTTTAAACAATGTCTTTGGTTCAAACATTGGTCACTTGATTAGGATAGTGGATTTAACATAACTTTAAGAGAAAAGTATAAATTTAGTCCTTAACATTTGTGATTTTTTTTTCTATTTCAGTCTTAAATGTTTATTTTATTTTAAATTTCAATCATCTACATTTGCAATTGTTGACAAAGAATGTCACATCCATTATTCTATCAGTTTTTCCTGTAAACCTTAGGAAAATTAGTAGTTGAACCCTAATTCAAGTCCGAGTATCCTAATTGGTGCAAATATAGGAATATCTATTTGTCATTATCTAGCCTACTTTAAACAATGTCTTTGGTTCAAACATTGGTCACTTGATTAGGATAGTGGATTTAACATAACTTTAAGAGAAAAGTATAAATTTAGTCCTTAACATTTGTGATTTTTTTTTCTATTTCAGTCTTAAATGTTTATTTTATTTTAAATTTCAATCATCTACATTTGCAATTGTTGACAAAGAATGTCACATCCATTATTCTATCAGTTTTTCCTGTAAACCTTAGGAAAATTAGTAGTTGAACCCTAATTCAAGTCCGAGTATCCTAATTGGTGCAAATATAGGAATATCTATTTGTCATTATCTAGCCTACTTTAAACAATGTCTTTGGTTCAAACATTGGTCACTTGATTAGGATAGTGGATTTAACATAACTTTAAGAGAAAAGTATAAATTTAGTCCTTAACATTTGTGATTTTTTTTTCTATTTCAGTCTTAAATGTTTATTTTATTTTAAATTTCAATCATCTACATTTGCAATTGTTGACAAAGAATGTCACATCCATTATTCTATCAGTTTTTCCTGTAAACCTTAGGAAAATTAGTAGTTGAACCCTAATTCAAGTCCGAGTATCCTAATTGGTGCAAATATAGGAATATCTATTTGTCATTATCTAGCCTACTTTAAACAATGTCTTTGGTTCAAACATTGGTCACTTGATTAGGATAGTGGATTTAACATAACTTTAAGAGAAAAGTATAAATTTAGTCCTTAACATTTGTGATTTTTTTTTCTATTTCAGTCTTAAATGTTTATTTTATTTTAAATTTCAATCATCTACATTTGCAATTGTTGACAAAGAATGTCACATCCATTATTCTATCAGTTTTTCCTGTAAACCTTAGGAAAATTAGTAGTTGAACCCTAATTCAAGTCCGAGTATCCTAATTGGTGCAAATATAGGAATATCTATTTGTCATTATCTAGCCTACTTTAAACAATGTCTTTGGTTCAAACATTGGTCACTTGATTAGGATAGTGGATTTAACATAACTTTAAGAGAAAAGTATAAATTTAGTCCTTAACATTTGTGATTTTTTTTTCTATTTCAGTCTTAAATGTTTATTTTATTTTAAATTTCAATCATCTACATTTGCAATTGTTGACAAAGAATGTCACATCCATTATTCTATCAGTTTTTCCTGTAAACCTTAGGAAAATTAGTAGTTGAACCCTAATTCAAGTCCGAGTATCCTAATTGGTGCAAATATAGGAATATCTATTTGTCATTATCTAGCCTACTTTAAACAATGTCTTTGGTTCAAACATTGGTCACTTGATTAGGATAGTGGATTTAACATAACTTTAAGAGAAAAGTATAAATTTAGTCCTTAACATTTGTGATTTTTTTTTCTATTTCAGTCTTAAATGTTTATTTTATTTTAAATTTCAATCATCTACATTTGCAATTGTTGACAAAGAATGTCACATCCATTATTCTATCAGTTTTTCCTGTAAACCTTAGGAAAATTAGTAGTTGAACCCTAATTCAAGTCCGAGTATCCTAATTGGTGCAAATATAGGAATATCTATTTGTCATTATCTAGCCTACTTTAAACAATGTCTTTGGTTCAAACATTGGTCACTTGATTAGGATAGTGGATTTAACATAACTTTAAGAGAAAAGTATAAATTTAGTCCTTAACATTTGTGATTTTTTTTTCTATTTCAGTCTTAAATGTTTATTTTATTTTAAATTTCAATCATCTACATTTGCAATTGTTGACAAAGAATGTCACATCCATTATTCTATCAGTTTTTCCTGTAAACCTTAGGAAAATTAGTAGTTGAACCCTAATTCAAGTCCGAGTATCCTAATTGGTGCAAATATAGGAATATCTATTTGTCATTATCTAGCCTACTTTAAACAATGTCTTTGGTTCAAACATTGGTCACTTGATTAGGATAGTGGATTTAACATAACTTTAAGAGAAAAGTATAAATTTAGTCCTTAACATTTGTGATTTTTTTTTCTATTTCAGTCTTAAATGTTTATTTTATTTTAAATTTCAATCATCTACATTTGCAATTGTTGACAAAGAATGTCACATCCATTATTCTATCAGTTTTTCCTGTAAACCTTAGGAAAATTAGTAGTTGAACCCTAATTCAAGTCCGAGTATCCTAATTGGTGCAAATATAGGAATATCTATTTGTCATTATCTAGCCTACTTTAAACAATGTCTTTGGTTCAAACATTGGTCACTTGATTAGGATAGTGGATTTAACATAACTTTAAGAGAAAAGTATAAATTTAGTCCTTAACATTTGTGATTTTTTTTTCTATTTCAGTCTTAAATGTTTATTTTATTTTAAATTTCAATCATCTACATTTGCAATTGTTGACAAAGAATGTCACATCCATTATTCTATCAGTTTTTCCTGTAAACCTTAGGAAAATTAGTAGTTGAACCCTAATTCAAGTCCGAGTATCCTAATTGGTGCAAATATAGGAATATCTATTTGTCATTATCTAGCCTACTTTAAACAATGTCTTTGGTTCAAACATTGGTCACTTGATTAGGATAGTGGATTTAACATAACTTTAAGAGAAAAGTATAAATTTAGTCCTTAACATTTGTGATTTTTTTTTCTATTTCAGTCTTAAATGTTTATTTTATTTTAAATTTCAATCATCTACATTTGCAATTGTTGACAAAGAATGTCACATCCATTATTCTATCAGTTTTTCCTGTAAACCTTAGGAAAATTAGTAGTTGAACCCTAATTCAAGTCCGAGTATCCTAATTGGTGCAAATATAGGAATATCTATTTGTCATTATCTAGCCTACTTTAAACAATGTCTTTGGTTCAAACATTGGTCACTTGATTAGGATAGTGGATTTAACATAACTTTAAGAGAAAAGTATAAATTTAGTCCTTAACATTTGTGATTTTTTTTTCTATTTCAGTCTTAAATGTTTATTTTATTTTAAATTTCAATCATCTACATTTGCAATTGTTGACAAAGAATGTCACATCCATTATTCTATCAGTTTTTCCTGTAAACCTTAGGAAAATTAGTAGTTGAACCCTAATTCAAGTCCGAGTATCCTAATTGGTGCAAATATAGGAATATCTATTTGTCATTATCTAGCCTACTTTAAACAATGTCTTTGGTTCAAACATTGGTCACTTGATTAGGATAGTGGATTTAACATAACTTTAAGAGAAAAGTATAAATTTAGTCCTTAACATTTGTGATTTTTTTTTCTATTTCAGTCTTAAATGTTTATTTTATTTTAAATTTCAATCATCTACATTTGCAATTGTTGACAAAGAATGTCACATCCATTATTCTATCAGTTTTTCCTGTAAACCTTAGGAAAATTAGTAGTTGAACCCTAATTCAAGTCCGAGTATCCTAATTGGTGCAAATATAGGAATATCTATTTGTCATTATCTAGCCTACTTTAAACAATGTCTTTGGTTCAAACATTGGTCACTTGATTAGGATAGTGGATTTAACATAACTTTAAGAGAAAAGTATAAATTTAGTCCTTAACATTTGTGATTTTTTTTTCTATTTCAGTCTTAAATGTTTATTTTATTTTAAATTTCAATCATCTACATTTGCAATTGTTGACAAAGAATGTCACATCCATTATTCTATCAGTTTTTCCTGTAAACCTTAGGAAAATTAGTAGTTGAACCCTAATTCAAGTCCGAGTATCCTAATTGGTGCAAATATAGGAATATCTATTTGTCATTATCTAGCCTACTTTAAACAATGTCTTTGGTTCAAACATTGGTCACTTGATTAGGATAGTGGATTTAACATAACTTTAAGAGAAAAGTATAAATTTAGTCCTTAACATTTGTGATTTTTTTTTCTATTTCAGTCTTAAATGTTTATTTTATTTTAAATTTCAATCATCTACATTTGCAATTGTTGACAAAGAATGTCACATCCATTATTCTATCAGTTTTTCCTGTAAACCTTAGGAAAATTAGTAGTTGAACCCTAATTCAAGTCCGAGTATCCTAATTGGTGCAAATATAGGAATATCTATTTGTCATTATCTAGCCTACTTTAAACAATGTCTTTGGTTCAAACATTGGTCACTTGATTAGGATAGTGGATTTAACATAACTTTAAGAGAAAAGTATAAATTTAGTCCTTAACATTTGTGATTTTTTTTTCTATTTCAGTCTTAAATGTTTATTTTATTTTAAATTTCAATCATCTACATTTGCAATTGTTGACAAAGAATGTCACATCCATTATTCTATCAGTTTTTCCTGTAAACCTTAGGAAAATTAGTAGTTGAACCCTAATTCAAGTCCGAGTATCCTAATTGGTGCAAATATAGGAATATCTATTTGTCATTATCTAGCCTACTTTAAACAATGTCTTTGGTTCAAACATTGGTCACTTGATTAGGATAGTGGATTTAACATAACTTTAAGAGAAAAGTATAAATTTAGTCCTTAACATTTGTGATTTTTTTTTCTATTTCAGTCTTAAATGTTTATTTTATTTTAAATTTCAATCATCTACATTTGCAATTGTTGACAAAGAATGTCACATCCATTATTCTATCAGTTTTTCCTGTAAACCTTAGGAAAATTAGTAGTTGAACCCTAATTCAAGTCCGAGTATCCTAATTGGTGCAAATATAGGAATATCTATTTGTCATTATCTAGCCTACTTTAAACAATGTCTTTGGTTCAAACATTGGTCACTTGATTAGGATAGTGGATTTAACATAACTTTAAGAGAAAAGTATAAATTTAGTCCTTAACATTTGTGATTTTTTTTTCTATTTCAGTCTTAAATGTTTATTTTATTTTAAATTTCAATCATCTACATTTGCAATTGTTGACAAAGAATGTCACATCCATTATTCTATCAGTTTTTCCTGTAAACCTTAGGAAAATTAGTAGTTGAACCCTAATTCAAGTCCGAGTATCCTAATTGGTGCAAATATAGGAATATCTATTTGTCATTATCTAGCCTACTTTAAACAATGTCTTTGGTTCAAACATTGGTCACTTGATTAGGATAGTGGATTTAACATAACTTTAAGAGAAAAGTATAAATTTAGTCCTTAACATTTGTGATTTTTTTTTCTATTTCAGTCTTAAATGTTTATTTTATTTTAAATTTCAATCATCTACATTTGCAATTGTTGACAAAGAATGTCACATCCATTATTCTATCAGTTTTTCCTGTAAACCTTAGGAAAATTAGTAGTTGAACCCTAATTCAAGTCCGAGTATCCTAATTGGTGCAAATATAGGAATATCTATTTGTCATTATCTAGCCTACTTTAAACAATGTCTTTGGTTCAAACATTGGTCACTTGATTAGGATAGTGGATTTAACATAACTTTAAGAGAAAAGTATAAATTTAGTCCTTAACATTTGTGATTTTTTTTTCTATTTCAGTCTTAAATGTTTATTTTATTTTAAATTTCAATCATCTACATTTGCAATTGTTGACAAAGAATGTCACATCCATTATTCTATCAGTTTTTCCTGTAAACCTTAGGAAAATTAGTAGTTGAACCCTAATTCAAGTCCGAGTATCCTAATTGGTGCAAATATAGGAATATCTATTTGTCATTATCTAGCCTACTTTAAACAATGTCTTTGGTTCAAACATTGGTCACTTGATTAGGATAGTGGATTTAACATAACTTTAAGAGAAAAGTATAAATTTAGTCCTTAACATTTGTGATTTTTTTTTCTATTTCAGTCTTAAATGTTTATTTTATTTTAAATTTCAATCATCTACATTTGCAATTGTTGACAAAGAATGTCACATCCATTATTCTATCAGTTTTTCCTGTAAACCTTAGGAAAATTAGTAGTTGAACCCTAATTCAAGTCCGAGTATCCTAATTGGTGCAAATATAGGAATATCTATTTGTCATTATCTAGCCTACTTTAAACAATGTCTTTGGTTCAAACATTGGTCACTTGATTAGGATAGTGGATTTAACATAACTTTAAGAGAAAAGTATAAATTTAGTCCTTAACATTTGTGATTTTTTTTTCTATTTCAGTCTTAAATGTTTATTTTATTTTAAATTTCAATCATCTACATTTGCAATTGTTGACAAAGAATGTCACATCCATTATTCTATCAGTTTTTCCTGTAAACCTTAGGAAAATTAGTAGTTGAACCCTAATTCAAGTCCGAGTATCCTAATTGGTGCAAATATAGGAATATCTATTTGTCATTATCTAGCCTACTTTAAACAATGTCTTTGGTTCAAACATTGGTCACTTGATTAGGATAGTGGATTTAACATAACTTTAAGAGAAAAGTATAAATTTAGTCCTTAACATTTGTGATTTTTTTTTCTATTTCAGTCTTAAATGTTTATTTTATTTTAAATTTCAATCATCTACATTTGCAATTGTTGACAAAGAATGTCACATCCATTATTCTATCAGTTTTTCCTGTAAACCTTAGGAAAATTAGTAGTTGAACCCTAATTCAAGTCCGAGTATCCTAATTGGTGCAAATATAGGAATATCTATTTGTCATTATCTAGCCTACTTTAAACAATGTCTTTGGTTCAAACATTGGTCACTTGATTAGGATAGTGGATTTAACATAACTTTAAGAGAAAAGTATAAATTTAGTCCTTAACATTTGTGATTTTTTTTTCTATTTCAGTCTTAAATGTTTATTTTATTTTAAATTTCAATCATCTACATTTGCAATTGTTGACAAAGAATGTCACATCCATTATTCTATCAGTTTTTCCTGTAAACCTTAGGAAAATTAGTAGTTGAACCCTAATTCAAGTCCGAGTATCCTAATTGGTGCAAATATAGGAATATCTATTTGTCATTATCTAGCCTACTTTAAACAATGTCTTTGGTTCAAACATTGGTCACTTGATTAGGATAGTGGATTTAACATAACTTTAAGAGAAAAGTATAAATTTAGTCCTTAACATTTGTGATTTTTTTTTCTATTTCAGTCTTAAATGTTTATTTTATTTTAAATTTCAATCATCTACATTTGCAATTGTTGACAAAGAATGTCACATCCATTATTCTATCAGTTTTTCCTGTAAACCTTAGGAAAATTAGTAGTTGAACCCTAATTCAAGTCCGAGTATCCTAATTGGTGCAAATATAGGAATATCTATTTGTCATTATCTAGCCTACTTTAAACAATGTCTTTGGTTCAAACATTGGTCACTTGATTAGGATAGTGGATTTAACATAACTTTAAGAGAAAAGTATAAATTTAGTCCTTAACATTTGTGATTTTTTTTTCTATTTCAGTCTTAAATGTTTATTTTATTTTAAATTTCAATCATCTACATTTGCAATTGTTGACAAAGAATGTCACATCCATTATTCTATCAGTTTTTCCTGTAAACCTTAGGAAAATTAGTAGTTGAACCCTAATTCAAGTCCGAGTATCCTAATTGGTGCAAATATAGGAATATCTATTTGTCATTATCTAGCCTACTTTAAACAATGTCTTTGGTTCAAACATTGGTCACTTGATTAGGATAGTGGATTTAACATAACTTTAAGAGAAAAGTATAAATTTAGTCCTTAACATTTGTGATTTTTTTTTCTATTTCAGTCTTAAATGTTTATTTTATTTTAAATTTCAATCATCTACATTTGCAATTGTTGACAAAGAATGTCACATCCATTATTCTATCAGTTTTTCCTGTAAACCTTAGGAAAATTAGTAGTTGAACCCTAATTCAAGTCCGAGTATCCTAATTGGTGCAAATATAGGAATATCTATTTGTCATTATCTAGCCTACTTTAAACAATGTCTTTGGTTCAAACATTGGTCACTTGATTAGGATAGTGGATTTAACATAACTTTAAGAGAAAAGTATAAATTTAGTCCTTAACATTTGTGATTTTTTTTTCTATTTCAGTCTTAAATGTTTATTTTATTTTAAATTTCAATCATCTACATTTGCAATTGTTGACAAAGAATGTCACATCCATTATTCTATCAGTTTTTCCTGTAAACCTTAGGAAAATTAGTAGTTGAACCCTAATTCAAGTCCGAGTATCCTAATTGGTGCAAATATAGGAATATCTATTTGTCATTATCTAGCCTACTTTAAACAATGTCTTTGGTTCAAACATTGGTCACTTGATTAGGATAGTGGATTTAACATAACTTTAAGAGAAAAGTATAAATTTAGTCCTTAACATTTGTGATTTTTTTTTCTATTTCAGTCTTAAATGTTTATTTTATTTTAAATTTCAATCATCTACATTTGCAATTGTTGACAAAGAATGTCACATCCATTATTCTATCAGTTTTTCCTGTAAACCTTAGGAAAATTAGTAGTTGAACCCTAATTCAAGTCCGAGTATCCTAATTGGTGCAAATATAGGAATATCTATTTGTCATTATCTAGCCTACTTTAAACAATGTCTTTGGTTCAAACATTGGTCACTTGATTAGGATAGTGGATTTAACATAACTTTAAGAGAAAAGTATAAATTTAGTCCTTAACATTTGTGATTTTTTTTTCTATTTCAGTCTTAAATGTTTATTTTATTTTAAATTTCAATCATCTACATTTGCAATTGTTGACAAAGAATGTCACATCCATTATTCTATCAGTTTTTCCTGTAAACCTTAGGAAAATTAGTAGTTGAACCCTAATTCAAGTCCGAGTATCCTAATTGGTGCAAATATAGGAATATCTATTTGTCATTATCTAGCCTACTTTAAACAATGTCTTTGGTTCAAACATTGGTCACTTGATTAGGATAGTGGATTTAACATAACTTTAAGAGAAAAGTATAAATTTAGTCCTTAACATTTGTGATTTTTTTTTCTATTTCAGTCTTAAATGTTTATTTTATTTTAAATTTCAATCATCTACATTTGCAATTGTTGACAAAGAATGTCACATCCATTATTCTATCAGTTTTTCCTGTAAACCTTAGGAAAATTAGTAGTTGAACCCTAATTCAAGTCCGAGTATCCTAATTGGTGCAAATATAGGAATATCTATTTGTCATTATCTAGCCTACTTTAAACAATGTCTTTGGTTCAAACATTGGTCACTTGATTAGGATAGTGGATTTAACATAACTTTAAGAGAAAAGTATAAATTTAGTCCTTAACATTTGTGATTTTTTTTTCTATTTCAGTCTTAAATGTTTATTTTATTTTAAATTTCAATCATCTACATTTGCAATTGTTGACAAAGAATGTCACATCCATTATTCTATCAGTTTTTCCTGTAAACCTTAGGAAAATTAGTAGTTGAACCCTAATTCAAGTCCGAGTATCCTAATTGGTGCAAATATAGGAATATCTATTTGTCATTATCTAGCCTACTTTAAACAATGTCTTTGGTTCAAACATTGGTCACTTGATTAGGATAGTGGATTTAACATAACTTTAAGAGAAAAGTATAAATTTAGTCCTTAACATTTGTGATTTTTTTTTCTATTTCAGTCTTAAATGTTTATTTTATTTTAAATTTCAATCATCTACATTTGCAATTGTTGACAAAGAATGTCACATCCATTATTCTATCAGTTTTTCCTGTAAACCTTAGGAAAATTAGTAGTTGAACCCTAATTCAAGTCCGAGTATCCTAATTGGTGCAAATATAGGAATATCTATTTGTCATTATCTAGCCTACTTTAAACAATGTCTTTGGTTCAAACATTGGTCACTTGATTAGGATAGTGGATTTAACATAACTTTAAGAGAAAAGTATAAATTTAGTCCTTAACATTTGTGATTTTTTTTTCTATTTCAGTCTTAAATGTTTATTTTATTTTAAATTTCAATCATCTACATTTGCAATTGTTGACAAAGAATGTCACATCCATTATTCTATCAGTTTTTCCTGTAAACCTTAGGAAAATTAGTAGTTGAACCCTAATTCAAGTCCGAGTATCCTAATTGGTGCAAATATAGGAATATCTATTTGTCATTATCTAGCCTACTTTAAACAATGTCTTTGGTTCAAACATTGGTCACTTGATTAGGATAGTGGATTTAACATAACTTTAAGAGAAAAGTATAAATTTAGTCCTTAACATTTGTGATTTTTTTTTCTATTTCAGTCTTAAATGTTTATTTTATTTTAAATTTCAATCATCTACATTTGCAATTGTTGACAAAGAATGTCACATCCATTATTCTATCAGTTTTTCCTGTAAACCTTAGGAAAATTAGTAGTTGAACCCTAATTCAAGTCCGAGTATCCTAATTGGTGCAAATATAGGAATATCTATTTGTCATTATCTAGCCTACTTTAAACAATGTCTTTGGTTCAAACATTGGTCACTTGATTAGGATAGTGGATTTAACATAACTTTAAGAGAAAAGTATAAATTTAGTCCTTAACATTTGTGATTTTTTTTTCTATTTCAGTCTTAAATGTTTATTTTATTTTAAATTTCAATCATCTACATTTGCAATTGTTGACAAAGAATGTCACATCCATTATTCTATCAGTTTTTCCTGTAAACCTTAGGAAAATTAGTAGTTGAACCCTAATTCAAGTCCGAGTATCCTAATTGGTGCAAATATAGGAATATCTATTTGTCATTATCTAGCCTACTTTAAACAATGTCTTTGGTTCAAACATTGGTCACTTGATTAGGATAGTGGATTTAACATAACTTTAAGAGAAAAGTATAAATTTAGTCCTTAACATTTGTGATTTTTTTTTCTATTTCAGTCTTAAATGTTTATTTTATTTTAAATTTCAATCATCTACATTTGCAATTGTTGACAAAGAATGTCACATCCATTATTCTATCAGTTTTTCCTGTAAACCTTAGGAAAATTAGTAGTTGAACCCTAATTCAAGTCCGAGTATCCTAATTGGTGCAAATATAGGAATATCTATTTGTCATTATCTAGCCTACTTTAAACAATGTCTTTGGTTCAAACATTGGTCACTTGATTAGGATAGTGGATTTAACATAACTTTAAGAGAAAAGTATAAATTTAGTCCTTAACATTTGTGATTTTTTTTTCTATTTCAGTCTTAAATGTTTATTTTATTTTAAATTTCAATCATCTACATTTGCAATTGTTGACAAAGAATGTCACATCCATTATTCTATCAGTTTTTCCTGTAAACCTTAGGAAAATTAGTAGTTGAACCCTAATTCAAGTCCGAGTATCCTAATTGGTGCAAATATAGGAATATCTATTTGTCATTATCTAGCCTACTTTAAACAATGTCTTTGGTTCAAACATTGGTCACTTGATTAGGATAGTGGATTTAACATAACTTTAAGAGAAAAGTATAAATTTAGTCCTTAACATTTGTGATTTTTTTTTCTATTTCAGTCTTAAATGTTTATTTTATTTTAAATTTCAATCATCTACATTTGCAATTGTTGACAAAGAATGTCACATCCATTATTCTATCAGTTTTTCCTGTAAACCTTAGGAAAATTAGTAGTTGAACCCTAATTCAAGTCCGAGTATCCTAATTGGTGCAAATATAGGAATATCTATTTGTCATTATCTAGCCTACTTTAAACAATGTCTTTGGTTCAAACATTGGTCACTTGATTAGGATAGTGGATTTAACATAACTTTAAGAGAAAAGTATAAATTTAGTCCTTAACATTTGTGATTTTTTTTTCTATTTCAGTCTTAAATGTTTATTTTATTTTAAATTTCAATCATCTACATTTGCAATTGTTGACAAAGAATGTCACATCCATTATTCTATCAGTTTTTCCTGTAAACCTTAGGAAAATTAGTAGTTGAACCCTAATTCAAGTCCGAGTATCCTAATTGGTGCAAATATAGGAATATCTATTTGTCATTATCTAGCCTACTTTAAACAATGTCTTTGGTTCAAACATTGGTCACTTGATTAGGATAGTGGATTTAACATAACTTTAAGAGAAAAGTATAAATTTAGTCCTTAACATTTGTGATTTTTTTTTCTATTTCAGTCTTAAATGTTTATTTTATTTTAAATTTCAATCATCTACATTTGCAATTGTTGACAAAGAATGTCACATCCATTATTCTATCAGTTTTTCCTGTAAACCTTAGGAAAATTAGTAGTTGAACCCTAATTCAAGTCCGAGTATCCTAATTGGTGCAAATATAGGAATATCTATTTGTCATTATCTAGCCTACTTTAAACAATGTCTTTGGTTCAAACATTGGTCACTTGATTAGGATAGTGGATTTAACATAACTTTAAGAGAAAAGTATAAATTTAGTCCTTAACATTTGTGATTTTTTTTTCTATTTCAGTCTTAAATGTTTATTTTATTTTAAATTTCAATCATCTACATTTGCAATTGTTGACAAAGAATGTCACATCCATTATTCTATCAGTTTTTCCTGTAAACCTTAGGAAAATTAGTAGTTGAACCCTAATTCAAGTCCGAGTATCCTAATTGGTGCAAATATAGGAATATCTATTTGTCATTATCTAGCCTACTTTAAACAATGTCTTTGGTTCAAACATTGGTCACTTGATTAGGATAGTGGATTTAACATAACTTTAAGAGAAAAGTATAAATTTAGTCCTTAACATTTGTGATTTTTTTTTCTATTTCAGTCTTAAATGTTTATTTTATTTTAAATTTCAATCATCTACATTTGCAATTGTTGACAAAGAATGTCACATCCATTATTCTATCAGTTTTTCCTGTAAACCTTAGGAAAATTAGTAGTTGAACCCTAATTCAAGTCCGAGTATCCTAATTGGTGCAAATATAGGAATATCTATTTGTCATTATCTAGCCTACTTTAAACAATGTCTTTGGTTCAAACATTGGTCACTTGATTAGGATAGTGGATTTAACATAACTTTAAGAGAAAAGTATAAATTTAGTCCTTAACATTTGTGATTTTTTTTTCTATTTCAGTCTTAAATGTTTATTTTATTTTAAATTTCAATCATCTACATTTGCAATTGTTGACAAAGAATGTCACATCCATTATTCTATCAGTTTTTCCTGTAAACCTTAGGAAAATTAGTAGTTGAACCCTAATTCAAGTCCGAGTATCCTAATTGGTGCAAATATAGGAATATCTATTTGTCATTATCTAGCCTACTTTAAACAATGTCTTTGGTTCAAACATTGGTCACTTGATTAGGATAGTGGATTTAACATAACTTTAAGAGAAAAGTATAAATTTAGTCCTTAACATTTGTGATTTTTTTTTCTATTTCAGTCTTAAATGTTTATTTTATTTTAAATTTCAATCATCTACATTTGCAATTGTTGACAAAGAATGTCACATCCATTATTCTATCAGTTTTTCCTGTAAACCTTAGGAAAATTAGTAGTTGAACCCTAATTCAAGTCCGAGTATCCTAATTGGTGCAAATATAGGAATATCTATTTGTCATTATCTAGCCTACTTTAAACAATGTCTTTGGTTCAAACATTGGTCACTTGATTAGGATAGTGGATTTAACATAACTTTAAGAGAAAAGTATAAATTTAGTCCTTAACATTTGTGATTTTTTTTTCTATTTCAGTCTTAAATGTTTATTTTATTTTAAATTTCAATCATCTACATTTGCAATTGTTGACAAAGAATGTCACATCCATTATTCTATCAGTTTTTCCTGTAAACCTTAGGAAAATTAGTAGTTGAACCCTAATTCAAGTCCGAGTATCCTAATTGGTGCAAATATAGGAATATCTATTTGTCATTATCTAGCCTACTTTAAACAATGTCTTTGGTTCAAACATTGGTCACTTGATTAGGATAGTGGATTTAACATAACTTTAAGAGAAAAGTATAAATTTAGTCCTTAACATTTGTGATTTTTTTTTCTATTTCAGTCTTAAATGTTTATTTTATTTTAAATTTCAATCATCTACATTTGCAATTGTTGACAAAGAATGTCACATCCATTATTCTATCAGTTTTTCCTGTAAACCTTAGGAAAATTAGTAGTTGAACCCTAATTCAAGTCCGAGTATCCTAATTGGTGCAAATATAGGAATATCTATTTGTCATTATCTAGCCTACTTTAAACAATGTCTTTGGTTCAAACATTGGTCACTTGATTAGGATAGTGGATTTAACATAACTTTAAGAGAAAAGTATAAATTTAGTCCTTAACATTTGTGATTTTTTTTTCTATTTCAGTCTTAAATGTTTATTTTATTTTAAATTTCAATCATCTACATTTGCAATTGTTGACAAAGAATGTCACATCCATTATTCTATCAGTTTTTCCTGTAAACCTTAGGAAAATTAGTAGTTGAACCCTAATTCAAGTCCGAGTATCCTAATTGGTGCAAATATAGGAATATCTATTTGTCATTATCTAGCCTACTTTAAACAATGTCTTTGGTTCAAACATTGGTCACTTGATTAGGATAGTGGATTTAACATAACTTTAAGAGAAAAGTATAAATTTAGTCCTTAACATTTGTGATTTTTTTTTCTATTTCAGTCTTAAATGTTTATTTTATTTTAAATTTCAATCATCTACATTTGCAATTGTTGACAAAGAATGTCACATCCATTATTCTATCAGTTTTTCCTGTAAACCTTAGGAAAATTAGTAGTTGAACCCTAATTCAAGTCCGAGTATCCTAATTGGTGCAAATATAGGAATATCTATTTGTCATTATCTAGCCTACTTTAAACAATGTCTTTGGTTCAAACATTGGTCACTTGATTAGGATAGTGGATTTAACATAACTTTAAGAGAAAAGTATAAATTTAGTCCTTAACATTTGTGATTTTTTTTTCTATTTCAGTCTTAAATGTTTATTTTATTTTAAATTTCAATCATCTACATTTGCAATTGTTGACAAAGAATGTCACATCCATTATTCTATCAGTTTTTCCTGTAAACCTTAGGAAAATTAGTAGTTGAACCCTAATTCAAGTCCGAGTATCCTAATTGGTGCAAATATAGGAATATCTATTTGTCATTATCTAGCCTACTTTAAACAATGTCTTTGGTTCAAACATTGGTCACTTGATTAGGATAGTGGATTTAACATAACTTTAAGAGAAAAGTATAAATTTAGTCCTTAACATTTGTGATTTTTTTTTCTATTTCAGTCTTAAATGTTTATTTTATTTTAAATTTCAATCATCTACATTTGCAATTGTTGACAAAGAATGTCACATCCATTATTCTATCAGTTTTTCCTGTAAACCTTAGGAAAATTAGTAGTTGAACCCTAATTCAAGTCCGAGTATCCTAATTGGTGCAAATATAGGAATATCTATTTGTCATTATCTAGCCTACTTTAAACAATGTCTTTGGTTCAAACATTGGTCACTTGATTAGGATAGTGGATTTAACATAACTTTAAGAGAAAAGTATAAATTTAGTCCTTAACATTTGTGATTTTTTTTTCTATTTCAGTCTTAAATGTTTATTTTATTTTAAATTTCAATCATCTACATTTGCAATTGTTGACAAAGAATGTCACATCCATTATTCTATCAGTTTTTCCTGTAAACCTTAGGAAAATTAGTAGTTGAACCCTAATTCAAGTCCGAGTATCCTAATTGGTGCAAATATAGGAATATCTATTTGTCATTATCTAGCCTACTTTAAACAATGTCTTTGGTTCAAACATTGGTCACTTGATTAGGATAGTGGATTTAACATAACTTTAAGAGAAAAGTATAAATTTAGTCCTTAACATTTGTGATTTTTTTTTCTATTTCAGTCTTAAATGTTTATTTTATTTTAAATTTCAATCATCTACATTTGCAATTGTTGACAAAGAATGTCACATCCATTATTCTATCAGTTTTTCCTGTAAACCTTAGGAAAATTAGTAGTTGAACCCTAATTCAAGTCCGAGTATCCTAATTGGTGCAAATATAGGAATATCTATTTGTCATTATCTAGCCTACTTTAAACAATGTCTTTGGTTCAAACATTGGTCACTTGATTAGGATAGTGGATTTAACATAACTTTAAGAGAAAAGTATAAATTTAGTCCTTAACATTTGTGATTTTTTTTTCTATTTCAGTCTTAAATGTTTATTTTATTTTAAATTTCAATCATCTACATTTGCAATTGTTGACAAAGAATGTCACATCCATTATTCTATCAGTTTTTCCTGTAAACCTTAGGAAAATTAGTAGTTGAACCCTAATTCAAGTCCGAGTATCCTAATTGGTGCAAATATAGGAATATCTATTTGTCATTATCTAGCCTACTTTAAACAATGTCTTTGGTTCAAACATTGGTCACTTGATTAGGATAGTGGATTTAACATAACTTTAAGAGAAAAGTATAAATTTAGTCCTTAACATTTGTGATTTTTTTTTCTATTTCAGTCTTAAATGTTTATTTTATTTTAAATTTCAATCATCTACATTTGCAATTGTTGACAAAGAATGTCACATCCATTATTCTATCAGTTTTTCCTGTAAACCTTAGGAAAATTAGTAGTTGAACCCTAATTCAAGTCCGAGTATCCTAATTGGTGCAAATATAGGAATATCTATTTGTCATTATCTAGCCTACTTTAAACAATGTCTTTGGTTCAAACATTGGTCACTTGATTAGGATAGTGGATTTAACATAACTTTAAGAGAAAAGTATAAATTTAGTCCTTAACATTTGTGATTTTTTTTTCTATTTCAGTCTTAAATGTTTATTTTATTTTAAATTTCAATCATCTACATTTGCAATTGTTGACAAAGAATGTCACATCCATTATTCTATCAGTTTTTCCTGTAAACCTTAGGAAAATTAGTAGTTGAACCCTAATTCAAGTCCGAGTATCCTAATTGGTGCAAATATAGGAATATCTATTTGTCATTATCTAGCCTACTTTAAACAATGTCTTTGGTTCAAACATTGGTCACTTGATTAGGATAGTGGATTTAACATAACTTTAAGAGAAAAGTATAAATTTAGTCCTTAACATTTGTGATTTTTTTTTCTATTTCAGTCTTAAATGTTTATTTTATTTTAAATTTCAATCATCTACATTTGCAATTGTTGACAAAGAATGTCACATCCATTATTCTATCAGTTTTTCCTGTAAACCTTAGGAAAATTAGTAGTTGAACCCTAATTCAAGTCCGAGTATCCTAATTGGTGCAAATATAGGAATATCTATTTGTCATTATCTAGCCTACTTTAAACAATGTCTTTGGTTCAAACATTGGTC
The DNA here is from genome assembly GCA_024138015.1 of Lumnitzera littorea. Taxonomy (NCBI): domain Eukaryota; kingdom Viridiplantae; phylum Streptophyta; class Magnoliopsida; order Myrtales; family Combretaceae; genus Lumnitzera; species Lumnitzera littorea. The sequence continues at coordinate 97,480,380 of JAMXBB010000003.1, forward strand.
ACTTGATTAGGATAGTGGATTTAACATAACTTTAAGAGAAAAGTATAAATTTAGTCCTTAACATTTGTGATTTTTTTTTCTATTTCAGTCTTAAATGTTTATTTTATTTTAAATTTCAATCATCTACATTTGCAATTGTTGACAAAGAATGTCACATCCATTATTCTATCAGTTTTTCCTGTAAACCTTAGGAAAATTAGTAGTTGAACCCTAATTCAAGTCCGAGTATCCTAATTGGTGCAAATATAGGAATATCTATTTGTCATTATCTAGCCTACTTTAAACAATGTCTTTGGTTCAAACATTGGTCACTTGATTAGGATAGTGGATTTAACATAACTTTAAGAGAAAAGTATAAATTTAGTCCTTAACATTTGTGATTTTTTTTTCTATTTCAGTCTTAAATGTTTATTTTATTTTAAATTTCAATCATCTACATTTGCAATTGTTGACAAAGAATGTCACATCCATTATTCTATCAGTTTTTCCTGTAAACCTTAGGAAAATTAGTAGTTGAACCCTAATTCAAGTCCGAGTATCCTAATTGGTGCAAATATAGGAATATCTATTTGTCATTATCTAGCCTACTTTAAACAATGTCTTTGGTTCAAACATTGGTCACTTGATTAGGATAGTGGATTTAACATAACTTTAAGAGAAAAGTATAAATTTAGTCCTTAACATTTGTGATTTTTTTTTCTATTTCAGTCTTAAATGTTTATTTTATTTTAAATTTCAATCATCTACATTTGCAATTGTTGACAAAGAATGTCACATCCATTATTCTATCAGTTTTTCCTGTAAACCTTAGGAAAATTAGTAGTTGAACCCTAATTCAAGTCCGAGTATCCTAATTGGTGCAAATATAGGAATATCTATTTGTCATTATCTAGCCTACTTTAAACAATGTCTTTGGTTCAAACATTGGTCACTTGATTAGGATAGTGGATTTAACATAACTTTAAGAGAAAAGTATAAATTTAGTCCTTAACATTTGTGATTTTTTTTTCTATTTCAGTCTTAAATGTTTATTTTATTTTAAATTTCAATCATCTACATTTGCAATTGTTGACAAAGAATGTCACATCCATTATTCTATCAGTTTTTCCTGTAAACCTTAGGAAAATTAGTAGTTGAACCCTAATTCAAGTCCGAGTATCCTAATTGGTGCAAATATAGGAATATCTATTTGTCATTATCTAGCCTACTTTAAACAATGTCTTTGGTTCAAACATTGGTCACTTGATTAGGATAGTGGATTTAACATAACTTTAAGAGAAAAGTATAAATTTAGTCCTTAACATTTGTGATTTTTTTTTCTATTTCAGTCTTAAATGTTTATTTTATTTTAAATTTCAATCATCTACATTTGCAATTGTTGACAAAGAATGTCACATCCATTATTCTATCAGTTTTTCCTGTAAACCTTAGGAAAATTAGTAGTTGAACCCTAATTCAAGTCCGAGTATCCTAATTGGTGCAAATATAGGAATATCTATTTGTCATTATCTAGCCTACTTTAAACAATGTCTTTGGTTCAAACATTGGTCACTTGATTAGGATAGTGGATTTAACATAACTTTAAGAGAAAAGTATAAATTTAGTCCTTAACATTTGTGATTTTTTTTTCTATTTCAGTCTTAAATGTTTATTTTATTTTAAATTTCAATCATCTACATTTGCAATTGTTGACAAAGAATGTCACATCCATTATTCTATCAGTTTTTCCTGTAAACCTTAGGAAAATTAGTAGTTGAACCCTAATTCAAGTCCGAGTATCCTAATTGGTGCAAATATAGGAATATCTATTTGTCATTATCTAGCCTACTTTAAACAATGTCTTTGGTTCAAACATTGGTCACTTGATTAGGATAGTGGATTTAACATAACTTTAAGAGAAAAGTATAAATTTAGTCCTTAACATTTGTGATTTTTTTTTCTATTTCAGTCTTAAATGTTTATTTTATTTTAAATTTCAATCATCTACATTTGCAATTGTTGACAAAGAATGTCACATCCATTATTCTATCAGTTTTTCCTGTAAACCTTAGGAAAATTAGTAGTTGAACCCTAATTCAAGTCCGAGTATCCTAATTGGTGCAAATATAGGAATATCTATTTGTCATTATCTAGCCTACTTTAAACAATGTCTTTGGTTCAAACATTGGTCACTTGATTAGGATAGTGGATTTAACATAACTTTAAGAGAAAAGTATAAATTTAGTCCTTAACATTTGTGATTTTTTTTTCTATTTCAGTCTTAAATGTTTATTTTATTTTAAATTTCAATCATCTACATTTGCAATTGTTGACAAAGAATGTCACATCCATTATTCTATCAGTTTTTCCTGTAAACCTTAGGAAAATTAGTAGTTGAACCCTAATTCAAGTCCGAGTATCCTAATTGGTGCAAATATAGGAATATCTATTTGTCATTATCTAGCCTACTTTAAACAATGTCTTTGGTTCAAACATTGGTCACTTGATTAGGATAGTGGATTTAACATAACTTTAAGAGAAAAGTATAAATTTAGTCCTTAACATTTGTGATTTTTTTTTCTATTTCAGTCTTAAATGTTTATTTTATTTTAAATTTCAATCATCTACATTTGCAATTGTTGACAAAGAATGTCACATCCATTATTCTATCAGTTTTTCCTGTAAACCTTAGGAAAATTAGTAGTTGAACCCTAATTCAAGTCCGAGTATCCTAATTGGTGCAAATATAGGAATATCTATTTGTCATTATCTAGCCTACTTTAAACAATGTCTTTGGTTCAAACATTGGTCACTTGATTAGGATAGTGGATTTAACATAACTTTAAGAGAAAAGTATAAATTTAGTCCTTAACATTTGTGATTTTTTTTTCTATTTCAGTCTTAAATGTTTATTTTATTTTAAATTTCAATCATCTACATTTGCAATTGTTGACAAAGAATGTCACATCCATTATTCTATCAGTTTTTCCTGTAAACCTTAGGAAAATTAGTAGTTGAACCCTAATTCAAGTCCGAGTATCCTAATTGGTGCAAATATAGGAATATCTATTTGTCATTATCTAGCCTACTTTAAACAATGTCTTTGGTTCAAACATTGGTCACTTGATTAGGATAGTGGATTTAACATAACTTTAAGAGAAAAGTATAAATTTAGTCCTTAACATTTGTGATTTTTTTTTCTATTTCAGTCTTAAATGTTTATTTTATTTTAAATTTCAATCATCTACATTTGCAATTGTTGACAAAGAATGTCACATCCATTATTCTATCAGTTTTTCCTGTAAACCTTAGGAAAATTAGTAGTNTAATAGCAATAATAATAATAATAATTGTAATAAGACTAAAATCTCAAAAATAGGAAAAATATGCTTAAAATAATAAAAATATCAATTATATGATTTAAATAATTATTAAATCATAAATATATTAAGAAAAAGCTAAAATTAATATTTTATAATTTTTAAATTAAAATAATAAATTTTGTGATATTTTTATATGACAATTCAAATTGCGAGTCATAACGTCTAAAATGAACCTCGCTACAAGAAAATATACTCGAAAACGATCAAAATGGACTATAAGTTCATAACGATCCGAGCTAAAACGAAAAAGTTATGCGCGGTTCAATAAAAAACTCGAATCGATGATTTCACGTAAATCAATAACCAATTTAAGTAAATAGTACGATTTAGCATACTAATTTAATTATTTTCCCAAACTTACCATTTTCCATATTCCCCTAATGTTAGGTGATCTTGAGATCGAGACTGACTTACCTTTGGACTATTACAATCCCTAACATCATTTATGACTAAGTGAGTACTCCTAATGACTCTATATTTATTTTATGCTTATAGTTAGTGCACATGAATTAAATATTAATAACTTGATGCATGGGGATTCAGGTTATGCATGTGACTGATATTGATTGATTATTATGCAAAATACTGTTAAATGTGATAGTTGAAGATTTTGTTATATAATTGATTGTTACATTATTTGAATGATTTGTTGATAATGTTTGACCACCTCATAAATTGACTTAATCATATTTAACCTAACTAAAATTAAACAGTTCATGCATAGAGCACAAACATTGCATATAATGTTTCGACCGTCACCTCACGTGGTTGGTAATGAAGGGCCTTGGAGGGATGGATTCCCACATGATTTGATTAGTACAGTGCAGGAGCATTGGTATAATAAAACCTTACCCTTGGCTCGCGGGTTCTATTGCCGCTGGAGACGCTAACCGTGGGTGATTGGGGATCATGTCTAGAAACTATCGCTGTAGGGTGTGAGTGTGGACTGCGGGGGCCACCTCACCGCTAGACCTAGATATTTGTATATTATTAACCGTTGGAAATAGAAACTTGTTTTGTAAAATAGGGAATTCATATATGTATAATTATATAAGGTTAAAAAAACCCAGGTGCTAGAGCCCGATTGTGATTGGTGCCGATATATCTCTAACCTTTACTTCATAGGGCATTAAATCCGATATTGTATGCAGCACCAGTCAGTTGCATATATACTGTTTGGCATACTGCTTGTTCATGCATTCATATGTTTAGTAATAAACTGTTTGATAACCTGTTTGCTGGTACAGTACGAGGGATAACTCACTAAGCTCTTGTAGCTTACTCCTCAATAGTTTTCTCTTGTAGATTGCTGGATGATCAAGCACGGGTTAAGAACTAAGAGTTAAGTGTTAACATCAGGATGCATAGAAGTTAGACTTTGAGGATAGACTATATGATTTATTTAAATTATTATATATATAATTATTAATACTATATTTAAATTTTGTGACTTTAGTAAGTTTGAGTTTTAAAACTTTACTACCTAATCTTATTGTTTGGTAGGGGAAACCGATTCTCTGCGGTTCTGATGGACTGTAGCTTATCAGATATCCGTAGTCACATATATGTGGTCGAAAGTTAATTAAATTAAGAATAAATAAATAAATAAAAACTTTAGTGACTAATTGTTTAGAATCTTACAATCTCTAACTTGCAACATGATTTTCAAATCATGAGTGTATACATGATATGAAAATTTTAGGTCATCCTACTAGGTACCCTTTAGGGTCATGACAGTTCAAATTTTGTGACAGTAATGAAAGTATCAAGTATGGGAACGAAGAATATGCTATTTCCTTAGATATTGTGTTTGTCTTAAAAGAGAATCATTAAATTTTGGAAATAAAAATTACAAAAAATTTATAAAGGTAGGATGATGAATTGGTAAAAAGTCATCAATGTTAGAAGAATACATGTTCTTTTAAGTATGATTCGCATATACAAGAGGAATTGAAGATATTAAGGAACTTAGTAATACTATTCAAATTGTTCAAATACTTGTCATAGAAGACATGTTAGATAATGAAGAGAATTGTGCAAAAAGATAGAAGAATATTATCATAATGACTACATAATGATTTTGGGAGTTGAAGATAAAATCACAGCATTATTTATGACAAACAAGTATTCGAATTCCTAATTTTGAGGTAACAATTGAAATGTAAGTTGAACTCAATTATTTAGAATTCAAAGTTCTATGAACAAACGAATTGGTTGATAATCATATGAGTAACGTATAATTATTGCAAAATATATGTATATAAAAATGAATGAAATGCAATTGCAATATTAACACTAAGACGGTCATTTCTTGTAAGTCAAAAGCTTGTCGATTGAAAAGGATTTAAGGTGATTGTGATTATCAATATCTATCAAGTTAGAACTTACATGAGAGAAAGAATGCTAACTCGAAAATCTATAAATTATGGTTAAAGTGGAATTTAGGTAAAATTAAAAAAAAAAAAAAGATAGTAAGGGTAGGTAATCAAAAGTTTTATGGATACTTGCAAGTGAGAGATTAAGGAAAGTATCAACAAGTACTAGATCTACTAGAAGTATATAAATTCCCAAATGCATTTCTGAAGATTTGCTTGCTATAACTTGATCCTGAAAAATTAAAATTTTTGGTTAAGTTAGCCTAAGAACCAAATTTATAGCCTAAATCCTATATTGGATGTTGCAAATGAGACCTTAGAAGCTAAAGGAGTGGCTTTAAAGAACTATTGGATAAGCGTTTCATACGTGCAAGAAATTCTTTGCAAAGGACATATATTAATTGAAAGAGAAAATATGTATATGGTAATGTAAAGACGATGTAATAAATAAAGTGACTATTCAAAATATGTATCTTCAATTTTGAATTCATGAATTGTTTGTTTCGTTATAAAGAGTGATTGTGTTTTTCTAAAGCAACTTCAGGTTGGAATATTATCAATTTCGAATTAAGTTAGAGGAAGCTTCTATGTCCATGATATGATACAGACATTATGAATTCCAAATAATGTCTTTTAAATTAGCAATATGTAGGTTATATTTGTAAAATTGGAGAATCACATATATACCAACTATGTTAAGAGAAACTTGTGATATTTCTGATTTACTCAACAATTAAGAAGGAGTATATGGAGCATTTGTAGATCACATTATAGAAGTTAAGTGATGATAAGAAATATGTGAGATTGAAGAAGTGAAATTTTTGGATTACGTAAGATTTTTTTTGCTTAAACAAGTTGTATTTAGCAAAGAGATTATGTGGATATTGGGAGTGTCAAAGCAGTGATCCAATGGAGACAACTGATAAAAACTATCAAGAAAGAAGCTCCAATAAGGTAACTAGATGTACAAGAGAGATATGAGGTAATATGTATCCTTCATACGAACAATTACCATGGGTAGTCCAATAGAAGAATGACAAATCTACAACAACCAAATTTCTCATTTGTTGAGTCTCTTGTCATGTTAATTCTTAAAGTGCATTCTATTATGTCGAGTTTTGTCAAGAAATGAGTTCATATCGGTATCTCTTTCCTTAATGAGTTAGTTGGTCAAGAGTCATATTCATTCTAATTGAGTCAAGTTGAGTTGAGTTGATCCAAATTTGTTAATCATCTCATTTGAATCTAAGATAGAGAAAAGTTAAGATTTGTCAAATTTACTTATGTTAACCCAATGCTAAGTAATATGAAGAAACAAATGTTTAGTCATTGTGAGTTGAAAAGTATACATGGAAGAAAATGCTAGTCACATGTAGTGGACTAATACCATTGATGATCGTAAGTGAAATTTAAAAGTGAGTAATACAAAGAACAAGACAAGCGATAGGTCAATGGTAACATATGAATGGTTATGGAGCTAAGTTATAAGATGGACAGTATAATGTGATTGTAAGGTTGTAATAATAGAGTAAGATATAATTAATATCAAGTATGGATGTAAAGGAGGAAAAGGAAAATGGCACTAAGAATGTGAGAAGGATTAATTTAGAAGCTCAATCAAAAGATAATTCAAAGAAATCAAAGTGAACCGTAACCATAAGAATATATATTTGTGAGGAAAAATCTAGAGTATAATAGTTTCGAGGATTGAGTGAAAGTACTAGTTTACATAGTGCTAATGGATTGTAAATACGCATGCTAGCTTTGATAAGAGACAATCATTGAATAGTAATGAGGGATAAAATCATGGATATCAGTGTGATGCTTATGGTATCTTGATAAGAATATAACATAGTAATGGTGGTAGAGTAATAGCAATGAAAGAACGACTTAAAATAGAAAGGGGCTACGAAGAATATGACAAGTGGAGACTGTAATAGAAGATGAAGGGATGTTCAGAACTAACCATATTAAGCTTATGTTAAACAAGTTAAAGTACATAATGGAGAAAGTAATAAGATACAAAGGTTAAAGTAAGAAGTTTTCAAGTTAATATATTTGAGATCAAGATACAAAAGTCGGTTTAAAAGGATTTCTCCCTTAACAATAGTTTATGATTGTGATGTAATGTGAAAATAAGAGTTACACAATGGAAGCACAGTATTAGGTTCTAAACCTGAATGTCCTAGATTATGGAAATTTCAAAGACAAAACTTCTTATAAGTGAGGTATAATATAAGACACTGGTCTTTAACCTACTACTTAGGACTAAGGACAGTGATTACTTTTACTATACATAAGACTTGGAGAGTATAGTTGAGGAAAATAATAAAATGAACCTACTAAGGAATGCTTGAGAAATGAGTCTAGTTATGTAACGAGACCATAACTGCTTAGTATCAATTCAGGTTAGAGCGTTCAGTATGATTTAGGGCTTCTTGGAAAAATTGTTCGAACTAAGTTAAATTTTAATATTAGGTTATAAAAGTTAGATGAAAAATCTTAATAAGGTCAATTTCTCAAAATAAATTATAGAGAATATTTAATTTTAATAAAACATATTTTTACTAAGTATATTCTATAATTATCGGAAATGGAAAATTAGAGTTTTGAATTACCATGAAACCTTAAAGATAAATTATTTAACCTAATAAAAATAATTTTGGAAGTCAAATAACATGTAGTGTAATTATATAATTATGCTACATGCATTATATGTACTCCATATGTAAAAATATTACTAAAAAAATGATTAATTAGATAGAAAATGTAAAAAAAAATAATAAAAAATCATAAGAAAAATGCAACATACCTAAAAAGTCTAAAATGGGATTTGGTAAGCTATAGGTGTTGTTAAAAAAAATCTAAAAGCTAGTTATAAAGTGACACATAAAATAATAGGATATTATACCTCTTTTGATTAAAATTAGGATACATAGACTTACTTTTCTCATTCCACCAACCCAACTGCTTCTACGTAAAGGTGAAGTATCATTTTACATTCATTTTTACGGCTTAATCATTAAGAAATCCTCTCTAGAACTAGAAATTTCTCATTAAACCAAAAAATAGGAAAAAGAATAGAAAATCTAAGGGAAAATTGGTTTGGTTACCAAATGAAAACGTAAAACGGTGGCTATCGGGGTCCAAGGTCTAATATGATAATGGTTTTAGCCAACCTACCCTTGTCATAAGTGAAGCTCTAGTGGCTAAAGAACTGAAAACATTGGATTTTCACTTATAAGTTGCTATTTTATTAAAAATACCAAATGATGTCAAAAAATTATGAAATTTGGTTTTCCTTGGTATTTTTGAATGTAGAATCAAAATAATAAACCAAATTTTTAAAATTATAAGTGCTCATATAGGTTCCTCAAGAACATGCTTGATTCCAATGAACTTTTTATGAATTTTCAAAAATGGTAAATGATGTTATTTCGAGCTAATTTTTGGTATATATATTCCTCATATGATATATTTAATTTACATAAAAATAATTTTGATAATCTATATGTTTAGTATTTATTAAAATTATTTTGTTGAATCTATCATGTTTTTCATATAAAACAAATAATAGTTTTTTAATTAAATTCCTTAATAAATCTAATTTGTAATTATTTGTAGAACTTATTTATGATTTTAGGAATATTTATTTCAAATCTTATAATTTCATTTGGTCATTTACTTAATTTAAGCTAATTTTAATTTTTAGCAAAATCAAACCTAAAATCAATATTTCAAAAAATAATATATATTAAACTATCTTAGTACTTATCATGATCAAAATATAACAACCATAATTCATTGCATATAATGTATTTTCAATAGCTTCAATGGAGCTTGGATACTAAGTATTATATATTTCTTAGCATTTATGCATATTTTATTAGATATGAAAATATAAGATAGATTTATGTAATTGACATTGTAGCAAGAACAAGTTCTAGCTACTATTATAATTGACAAACACTTTGCTAGTCTTGGTTTTGTTTGAACTAAAGTGGAAATCAAATATATGATGAACTTTGAATCTGATTGTGAACTAAACTTATGAGTGTTTATGCAAAAATATGGAGTACCCTCAAACCAAAAACAAATTCAGGAGCTAAATTACAAATTTAATTAGAAGCTAATTTAGGAGAAAAATTAGAACCAGAGTGCCTATTAGTATACTAAGGGATTGATTAGAAACTAAACTAGATACCATTTTTAGTCGAGTTAAAGTTAGATAAACTTTGTGAAATAGGTTAGAAAGAATTCATGGGATTTATGAACACAAGAAATCGAGAGCTAATTAAAACTTGATTCAAATATTAAATCAAAAACAAAATCAGAAGCTAAATCATAACCTAGCTTAAAATGGAAATAATTGCAAGAGACTTAAAACCTAAATAATTAGATATAATAAAACCCTAAACTGAATATAATAATAAGAGTTATAGAATAAAGCTTATATAAAGTAGTTATATAAATACTAAAATGACCTATGTATTATATGGACTATTGGTGAAGGCTTGTTTTAAGTCGTACCTTAAGTGAGCAAGTGAGACATCCAGACAAGTTTAGGATCAATATATAACTGTATTTTGAAGTACTATTTCATAGTACTTGGAGGCTTAAGATTATACTTGGTTGTGCTCATAGATAGTTTGTTTGTACGCATGCCTGTATATGCGTGTTTTTGAATTTTGTTATATACTATGGCTTACTGTTCTTGTCTACAATTGGTTGAATTGCTTAACATTGATTGTTTGTCTTATGTTGGACTAAATGATATATGACTAATAAACTTAATCGGTCATGCATTGCAACTTATTAAAGGAGATGTTTAGGATTCTCCAACCAAATACCAATGCCTTTGAAAGCGATAGCACTGGAGCATAATGGTTCCTTCTTCATCTTTAGTCGAATTAAGTGATAGGAGAAGAGGTTGGTTGCAACATAAGTGAAGGCAATGGTTCGAAGGTTGTCACAAAAGGAGCGATATGTCCATTGCATGAGCCTAGGTTTGGTTGTAAGCTATTAAATGTGTGCTAAACTCTTTAATTCAGATTTAAGGGGGTATAATTTCTCTAATCACACTACGAACTAGATAATGTCATGCGATGGCATTCGTATGTCGGATTGCATTTAAATAATTAGCTGAAAACCTTGCCTATGCTTAATGTATAGTCTTATGTCTCTATCCCAACTTACTAAGCGGATGGTTGCTTATATCCCTATAGATGTTGTTATAAGTACTAATTAGGAAGCAACATTATAACCATCCTAAAGCAAGCAACTACTAGATCTTAAGGGAGTGATGATATAAAATTAAGGATCAATTACACTTTTAAAGTTTCAAGTCTTGTCATTAAATCTTCTAATATCAGGTTATGTACTACTTAAGTATAATTAGGTTATTAAATCATGTAAATATTACTTGGAATACTTGAATCTTAGTATATGTTTTTCATACTTCCACAAGCAAATAATCTATTTAATATGTGAACTGTTTACAGTAAAACAAGTTAGTCATGTACATCTTATGTAAATTAACCTTAAGATACCGATTGGAAGGTTAGCTTCTATCCTATAATGGTTTACATAACCGGACTCTTATGACTTTGCGGCTTTTGGATGTAACAGCCTGTTGCTTTAAGAATTTTGGTTGGCTCCTTAAGTAGAACAAACACTTTAGGTAAAAGATGGTGCTATCATACATGAAGACCTTAGATCAGCGCAAATAGCTATTTATCATACATTGAGTAGTTCAATTAAGCTCCTTTAAGCTTCTCACTTTGGTAGGCAACAATTTAGTTTTCTTACATGGGCATGGCATTTATGTTGACCCTTGAAGCATTGTGCTCTAGTTTGAAGATGGAGAGTGCTAAGACTAAGGTAGAGGTCAATCTATCCTTCACCTTAGTAAAGCTCTTCTCTTCTTTCTCTCCCCATCTGAACTCTATCTTCTTGGTTAGCTCGGTAAGAAGTACTATTGTTGTATTGAAGCCTTAAATAAACCTTCTGTACAAGGAAGCCAAACCATAAAAACTCCTCATGTTGGTATAAGATGCCGATGTCTACCATTCCACTGTTGCTCGAATCTTTTCTCCATCTACTTGCAAGCTTCTTTCACTTATGACATAGCTTAGGAAGACTACTTCCTTCTAGTAGAAACAATACTCCTTCAACTTACTAAATGGTATTTCAGCTTGGAGTACCTCAAAACAACTCAAAGGTGATCTAGATAGCTTGGTAGGTCGAGGTTATAGATCAGGATGTCATCAAAATACACCGTTACAAACTTCCCGATCCATTTCCTAAGTGTATGGTTCATCTATGTCATGAAAGTGCTTAATGCATAAGATAAGCTGAATGGCATGACCAACCATTCATAAAGGCCATGTCTATTCTTAAAGGTTGTTTTCTACTCACCATCAAGCTTCATTCTTATTTGGTGTTAGCCAGACGTAAGATCAATTTTAGAGAACACCCATGGTTTGTGTAGTTCGTCTAAGATATCATCAATTAAGGAATGGGGTATTGATACTCAATAGTAATTTTGTTGATACCTTGGCTGTCTATGCATACTTTTATATCTCATCCTTCTTCGACACCAATAACGCTAGGACAACACACAAACTAAGACTCTCTCTCACATATCCCATCTTTATCAACTCATTAACTTGCCTTTGCAGCTTAGCAGCCTACTCAAAGTTCATTCTATATGCCAGTTTGTTTAGCAAAGTAGCACCGGGCATCAAGTCAATGTAATGTTCTATCCCTTAGAATGGGGATAGATCTCTAGGTAATTCCTCAAGGAACAAGTCCTCAAACTCATTTATTAGTCCTTGGACTTCCTTAGGCAGATATTTGTTCCCTTAACTCCAACATCCTTCAGATCAACACAAAGGTTAGTATTTCTAACTTCATAGCTCTTCTCAACTCCAATCGACCTAACACCAAAGCTTTCTTTGAACCTTGAACTAGTTTAGTATGCAATTTGCTAACTTGGCTTGGTGTTGTTGAGCTTGAATTTTTCTCGATTTTTGATATTTTTCTTAACTCGGCCTATATTAAACCCTATACTCATTTAATATAGGTCCTTGACTAAGGATTAAAAATAAAAATTTGGTTTTCTTTTCAATTTTAAAAGGTTTTAAAGTCACCACCCGACCTAATTTAAATATTTTATTTGGAAAATTCTATAGGGAGTCCTAAATTTGAAAAGGAGTTGATTTGGTTTATCTATTTGAAAAGTAAAATTTTCTAAGTGATAATTTTTTTAAATTTTTTTATGATTTTTTCTTTTATTTTTATTATTTTTTACCAAAGCATTAAAAAGGAAAAAAAATGAATGGAAAAGGTTTCCTTTCTTTTTTCTCTTTTCTTTGGTTTTCTTTTCTTTTTTTTTTCTTTTGTTCCTTTTTTTTTTATTTTTTCATTTTTTTTCAATTACAATTAAATAAATAAATTTACCCAAAAAGAAAGAGGGTTAGACTAAAAGATGGACTAGGTGTGGGTCAAAGCTGGGTTCAATTGCAAAGCTTCGGAATGGGTGGGTCTAAATCTAGGTCGCTAAGAGAAGGAAGAAGCAACAGTAATGGCAGGTTGATCTAAGTTGTTCTAAACACCTAAATGAAGGGGTGATGGGTTTTATGTGCATTTCAGATTAGGGAATGGGGGTGTAGGGAGAGTACCGAGGTGTTTGGTGGTGATTTGAGAGGTGGTTGGAAGTGGTGGCCAATAGTGGTGTTGGGTGCCTTGCATGGTGCTTATTGGAGGTCAAAGGAGAGTCGGGTTGGCATTTTAGGGGTGTGTAGGAGCGTGTGGTGTTATTGTTTCAAGTTAAGGAATAATAAAGGTGGTGGTTCATGCTAAGCCATATAGTAGGGCTAGGGTTTAGTGGTAGCGATTTGAATGGATGAGCTGAGGCCATGATGGAGCTAGAGGTGAGTTAGTTTTAAATCCTCGGAGCTCGAGGGGTTTACTGGGGGTAATGGCTTTTCTCAAAAAAGCTTTGAGCATCTCTAACCTCATATAGAGAGAGCGAAGCGAGCAGTTAGAGAGAGAGAGGATGAGTGAGAGATAGCTTAAAAGGAACTAAGATGGATTTCCTTATACTAGAAACAAATCCCTATTGTCTAATTTATGCTAAACGAACTCCACATTAGCATGGAAAGTTCTTATCCACAATTGAATTCAAAATCAAAACTTAACGGGTTAATACAATTTAATTTGATCCTAATATAATTCTACTTGATTTCTGTTGAAATAAGTAGTCAAATGTGATCCCCAAATACTCCTTTTTGCTTAAAATACCCTTTAGAACCTTTGAATCACATTAACGAGCTTATATCATAGAAGTTGGCTTCAAATAAAAACGAGTTTTTTTTCCAATTTTTGTGTGCCAAATTCAATGGGTAAATGAATGTACTGGGACTCAATATTGGGTCAAATGTGTAGTATCCCATGCAATCTTCATGAATTCATCATTTATGTGATGAAATTGTGAAGAAAAAGGATCAAAGAGTAGCTTGAAATGTGGTACCGTAAGCTATTCTTGCAAGGGAAAGGAAGAGAAAGGGAAGGAAAAGGAAAAATGTCAGCCAATTATTAGCCAACACATGTTTACTAAGAAGGAAAAAAATAAAAAAACAAAAATGCCTAGCACCTTTCATAAGATTTAAACCCAAGTCTCCTCAATGAAAGTGCAAGTGTATTACCATAAGGCCATTGGCTTATGCCTCAAATGTTCATGTAAATATATTGCATATATTCACTAAATTGTTCTGGTCCATATTCAAATACTAAGCCCAGATGGTTGGACCCAAACAACCCCTTTATGAATTTTTATTTAAGACCAAACCCAAATGAAATTAAAATGCCCAAACCTTTTAACAAACAATTTTTTTCTAAAATTCTACTTTATCCTTCTAAAATCCTAAAAGTTTTCTTTTTATTTTCTTAATATAATTTCTTTTACTTTATATTTTTCCATTTCTTTGTGCTTTTTTCTAATTTTTCTAATTTTTTTTTGTATTTTTCTAGACTAGGTCCCTTTTTTCCTATTCTAAAAAAAAAAAAAACTCTAAAACTATAGGGAGTAAAAATAGAGTTTCTATAGCTACTTCTCTTTATAGTGAAGTTTGAGTAAAACTTTATCACAAAGACAAAAGAGATACCATTTTTACTTTGAAGATAAATTTACTCTAAGAAACGCTATAACTAGCTAACTGTAACAAGCTTAACCCATTAAGGATTTAGGTGAATAGTGAAAGATATGTCAAAAGAGAAAGAGGACACTCCAGGAATTAGCTAAGACACAAGAGTAAGTTTTTAAATGGTATAGTGCCCTACGAGATGACTATAACCAGCTATCTGGAAGCTTAAAGATGTCATCTTAGATGGACGATAACATAAAGTAAACCCTCAATAGCCATCTTGGACGGATGGTCTTTTCACTTTATTAAATTTAACACTAGTGAGCACCATCTTAAATTGATGGGCTTATCAAAAACTTGAATACCATCTTGAATTGATGGGTAAAAACTTTGTCACCATCTTGGATTGATGAGCTTGAAAATTTTATCACCATCTTAGATTGATGGGCCTAAACTTAAACACCAACTTAGATTAATGGGCTTAGCACCATCTTAAATTAATAGGCCTTAACTTGAACACCATCTTGGATTAATGATTTCAACGCCATCTTGGATTGATGGGCTTTTTTGTTCACTATATTGGAGTAATGGGTATAGCACCATCTTGGGTTAATGGGCCTTAACTTGAACACCATCTTGGATTGATGAGTATAGCATCATCTTGGATTGATGGGTTTTTTGTTCATTGTCTTAGATTGATGGTTATTGAAAAAAAGATCAGGTTTCTCAAAAAGTTTTCTCAACTGTGCAATTCACTTAGAATTGACAAAATTGATTTCAAAGGTTAATTTAAGAAGGAGACTGAGCTACTGGCTGCTAGGGGCAAGGCCCCTTTAAATTTTTTAAAAGAGATTTTGGATTAGATACTAAGGATTAGGTCCCTTTATTTGAATTTGGGTAAAACTCCTAAAACCGATGAAAATGGTTGCTAGGACTAAGTGGGAAGAAGAAAATTTACAAACAAGGGTAGCACTCATGTTGAAACAAAATGCTTGAAAAAAACTAGGCTCTAAGGCCAAACATAACTAAAGCTATGTAAAAAGACCAATGTGGAGAGAAAGACCAGTCTGGAATCGACTAAAAGAAAACTTATCCTTTTCTCTTCTCTTATTTTTCTCTTTCTTTTTTTCTTTCTTTTTTTTTTTAAAGAATTGCTAAGAGGTGTAGGTTCTTTATAAGTCCCAACGACACCAATATATGTAGGTCTTTGACAATTTACTTTTTTCTTGACTTTACTTAGATCACCTGACAATCTTGTCTTCGAGGGTAGATCCTCTTTTCTCAAGCTACTTAGGGTAAGAGATCTTTCAGTGTCACCTGGGGTGATCGCAAGGTAATAAATTTTCTTGAAGACCTTCCAAATGCCTTTCAGTCACAAGAATAATATCTCATAATTGATTAACTTAATCTAAGAGGGCTTTCTTGCCTTCTCTCAATTTAAATTATTACTCTTGACTACATTTCCAAAAATTATGGTTTATCTTGCAAGCAAAACACTTCAATCAATCTATTAAGTCTTTTCAAGTTGTAATATAATATCGGCTTTTGATCTTCAATTTCAAAATGGATAATAATGTATAGGCCTTTTTTTAAAAGAGTTCATTTACTCATCTCGGGTTTACAAGTCAAGAACCTTATAAGTGAAACTAAAATTGTACTTGCCTTAATTTCAAAAGTAACTTTTACCAAGGATAGATTATTTTCTTCAATTAGAAGGGCTTTTAAGAAAGGGTAGAATGGTGGGTAGGCCCTAGTTTGTTAGAGGACTAGATTTTGAGTCTTGGTTTTACCCCTACTCTTTTAGATTTAGGGGTTTTTACTTTGAAGGATGGGCTTCACTTTAGAATAGGCCTTTTAAGGTACATAATCCTAATCAATTTCAGGTTTCAGAGCTTTGGATTTCATCACCTTGTTTTTGTAGATTTCTTTCTAAGGCATACTTTTTATTTCCTCATTTTCCCTCACGACCCTTTTTTTGCCCTCTTTCCTTTCATCCTACTTCTTCCTTTTTTTTCTTCTTTCTTCCTCTTTTTCTTTTTTTTTTTTTCTTTTTTCAATTTGATCCAAGACAAATGTAATCATCTCCTTTTTTGATGTATGGGTCACAAGGTATACGGTTTGTGTATAGTGTTCAAAACAGAAGCCATTCTTCATCTTAAAGGAAATAGGTATCCAAAAGTAATAATTATAGTTGAATTGAGGCAACTGGAGCAAGCACAAAGAGTTTTAACCTTCTCTCCTTTTTAGTGACCTTAGCTTCTGAATTACCCCATTATGGGATGGTTCTTGATAGGGTTTAATTTTTTGAAATACTTCATTTAAAGGCTTAAGAGGGTTGACAAGGGATATTTTTTTAGGATAAAGAAATGAATGCTTAACATCATTGTGATTAACATGTCAATTTCAAGATGGACCTCCTTTAAGGATTATGTCTAAATCCTCACATTGATGACACTTGACACTTAAGTATTTAAGGTTAGTGTTTGGGGATTCAGTTTGCCTCTTTTCATTCTAAACTTTCAAAATGAGGTACCAAAAATGTAGATCCTTTTGCCCCAAAATTTTACTAGGATATATTCAAGAAATGAAGAACTATTATTTAGGAAACTCCTGATGTTACAAAGTACTTGAACTTTCTTAATAATTTCTCCTCATTCTCTAGTTCTATCAAAGTACCCTGGTTTCCCTTAGCTTAAATTCCTACTCATCTTCTATTTAGATGTTCATATTAGGTTGATCAATGAACCAGCGTACTATGTAGAAACATTTACATTAACCTCCGATCCATTTGTATTGGTAAAGTCTATTTGAAGAAAACTAGTATCAATTAGGTCTTGAATCTTACGCTTCAATTTCCAACAGTTTTCTGTAGAATGACTCATTGGGCACATGTGGTATTTACAAGGTAAGCCAGGATCTAACCTTTGGAGCTTATGTCCAAGTAGAGGAGGTGTATGGCTTAGCATTCCTACCTCTCTCAACTGATGAAGGAGTTGAGTTATTAGGATTCGGATTAGAGTAAGATGCTTTCTAAGCATCTTTATTTCAAAGTATGCTAAACTTATAGCCATTTTGGGACTTGTTGAGATAATTTGATCTTCAACCAATTTACCTATCCTTATTACTTCCTCTATGCAACTACTTACTAAAACTACATCCGCAAGGCCATTAGTTGATTTCCTTGGGGGACAATTAAAATATGGCCCATTCAGTGTTTGGATAAATGCTTCAATTAAGTCCTTCTCTGATAAGGGGGAAGTGATTTTAGCTACCATGCCCCTTCATATTTAGGCATATTCCTTAATGGACTCGTTGTCATCTTTCCTGCTGTTGCTCAAGTCCTATATAGATGATGCTATCTCTATATTGAATTTGTAATGTTCAAAGAACACTCGAGCTAACTTGTCCCATGTATCAACTTGCTTCAACTCTAATTAGGCGTGAAAAGACAAAGTTGGCCTAATAAGGCTGTCTTGAAATATTTGAACCAATAGTTGCTTGTTTTTAATGTAACGAGCCACCTTGCGTAGATATAACCTAATGTAGAGCTTGGGGTATCTAGTCCCGTCATAAATTCTAGTACTTTGAATTTTTCAGGATAAGCATCGATATCATATGAAAAAAAGTTGATGATGCCAACTTGTTCAAATCCGTTATGGCTCCTAAATGCCTTCATTCTATCATCAATTTGTTGGGTCAACTTCCTTTCCTACTCTTTAAGACTGTCTTGATTGGGCTCTAAGTTGATTGGTCCTAAATTGACCAACCTTGTATCATACTTAAAAGGATTAAGATCTAACACTAGATGCTTTTTATTTGCTAGCATTGTTGCTTTGAGCAAAGCTATGTTGTCAACCATGAAGTTCATATATTCGGTCACTTTTGCCACAGTTTGCTTTAATGAATGAAACCTCACTTCTGTAGGGTTGAAACCATCAAGGTTGCCGTTATTTTCACTATTAGTCATTGCTCCCAATAAGAATCCTCACTTGTAAGCAACTCCCAAATTTTATTTATTTTTATTTTTAAAAACTACTTTTCTTTTTGAGAGAGAAAAGGACATATTTAAAGTATAAGGCTTATCTACATAGTTTAGAAAGAGTAGAAAAACATTTCTAAGGGAATAGGAGCCTAAATATTTACAATCAGTCATTGATAACTTATAGATATTTAAAGATAACCTACAAGAAATATAATCCTAATGATGTATAAGTGAGAATTGACAAAAGATTGGAAAGAGTTAGAATGGAAGGCATTGAGAAAAGGACTTGTAAAAGAAATCAAATATATACAATTGGAAGCCTAAGGATACAACTCTTATGAGCCTACTAAAAAAAAAAAAAAAGCTTCCTCTTTATTTTTATTCCATAAGTTAACCAAGTCAATAATGACTATATATAGATAAAGACAAGAGAAATAAAAAACACAACATGAGTACATGTAGATGCAGAGAGGAGAGTTTGGCAAACTAATTATAATGTGGCAAGAAAATTAAAAAAAAAAAAGTTGACATTGCATCTTAAAAGTTTCCATTGCATTATTAAAATATTATAAACAATCCCTAAAGTCTAGATCCTCTTTCTCTTATGGTATTGTTGCTCTTCTTCCATCTTTTTCCTCTTCTTTAGTTCAACTACCTTAATCCATCTGGCCACCTAGGAGATATCTTTAATGCGAAACTTTTGGAAAGCTTTAATTGAATAATAGGTAGCAACATCTTTAGGGACAATGTTGTCAAAATTGCGAGTTAGATCATGGAATCGCATGATTTTACAATTCTACATGCATTTCCCTTGTTGACTCATTTACAAACTTATTGTAATTCAAAGTCAGAGTTGACTCACAAGTCAACTTGTCAAACTCACTAGAAACATAAGTCAGAATGCATTTCAATCGAATTCACCTCATCCTTCAATTTGTGTTGACTCAACAATGCTTTGTCCACTTTTACACAAGCCCAACCCATATGTGATTCTCATTTGTCTCAATTGGCACATGTACACTCTTAAACTCTAGTCAAAAGTAATATCATAACATTAGGGTTTATTTTGTTCTTCTCTTTTCTATGTGTCTTCTACACTCTACAATATAATCCAATTTTCTCTACTTCTGTTTGGGTAAGATCAAACATTTAAGAATTAAGAGAAAATATGTCCTTAAGGAAACTAGCAAGGTGTAGGCGTGTTGCTAATTTCTTCGATTGTTCACGTTCATAGATTCGTAGCAGCAAGTCGCACATCGAGACACAGGTTATTCTCTTTTTTTTCTTCTTCTTCTTCTTTTTTTTTTTTTTTTTTTAGGTTCCTTATCTTATGAGTTCTTTACATGTTCTATTTTCTATTTTCAAAAAACAAAGGACATTGTTTGCTTTGATTCTACTCTATGTAATCTTTGCAAAATCTTTAAGGATGCTTTACATGTTTTCGACTAGGTTTGGTAAATCATAAGATACTAAGATTATCTCATTTTGTTTTCAAAATGGATTTAAATTGTCAAGTTGATTAATGATGCTAGTTTTAGTTGCACACATATATATATATACTCATTAATCATATCCAATCATAAGATATAAACCATTTAAGTACTTGAGTTTGAGGGATTAAGGATTTCTATAAACAAGGGATATAAAGGGAGAAACTCATTTCTGAGGGTTCACATTCATAGCTTTTGCTTTAATTAATATGATAAACTTGAAATTTGAAATAACGAATAAGGGATATGTCAATTGTACCAAAAAAAGTTCAAAGATAATTAGGTCCTAAATTCAAAGGAAAATTAAAGAAAACTATAAATGAAATGATTAATGAATGTGAATTTAAATATATGGAGTATATAAATGTCTATTGAAGCCAAATGGCAAGTAACTTCGATATATTGTTTATAAAATTAAAATAACTAATAGGGAATAAGCTAAGTTTACATAATAGATTATGTTTTGGCTTAATGAACTTCCATCATTGCATGTGTTGCGATCCTCGTTTGGTTTTTGTTCTTACCATTTATTTTTTGTATAGGAACCCATCCTTTGGATTTGGTTTAACTAAATACATACATTATACTTAAACATGCAATAATTATTCCAAGTTGATTTGGAAGTAATAAGACAAAAGCCCTTAAACATATAAGGGCTTACTTCTAGTCATTTGCTTTCTTTATGATAATATAGTTAAGGGAATTAAATCTGGTAGTAGTGTATAAAATAACAACAAATAGAATTTAATAATCTCAATTGATCAATTCATTTACTCTATGAGTTAGTTACAACTAATTTTCTAAGTTGGTAAAGAGCAAGAAAATTTTCTTCTAGTCAGAATTTTGTATGCACCATTCATTACAACTAACCTTCTATGCAGGTAAAATTTTGTTTCTACCTTTGAAAAAGAGATTGTTCTTCCATATATTTAATAAGTTCTATTTTTTTATGTGAAGAAAGTTCTACTTTTTATATCTAAATTCTAATATTGACTTTATTTTATATTTCTATAGGAAATTGAGTAGTGGCTAAGCTATTTATATCAAGATCTCATCTTCCAAATCATCCATTAAGAGTTCCAAAAGAAAAAATGTATTTGGAAGCACATCTAACTCTAGTTGGGAGCATAGGATTGATGTTAATAATAATGGGAAAATGGTAAAATACAAGTATTGTAACAAAATTATCAGTAGAGGCACTTATAGATTTAAGAATCACTTGGCATATATACGTAAAGATGTAAGGCCATGCACAAGTGTATCGAAGGATGTCAAAAAGAAAATGTTAACAATTTTGGTGAAAACAACAGAAATATCAAAAAAGAAGAGAAAGCAAGTTTATGAGATTAAAGATTTTGATAATGATGAGGTAGAATAATTTTCTTCTAAGAAAAAGGAAAAGAAAGTCATGGATTTCTTTTTGAAGAAAAGCAGTAGTGGAAGTGGAACACGAGCAACCCAAGGAACCATTAACCAATTTATGAAGGAGCTAAGAGAAGAGTGCTGCCAACAAATTGCTCCTTTTTTTTATATTAGTGCCATCCCATTTAATTGTGTAAAAAATTCAAAAATTGTAAAGATAATTAAGGTGATTGGTTGATATGGTTGTAGGCTTAAACCTCCTTCTTATCATGAACTAAGGGTAACATAATTGAAAAAAGAAGTTGCTCAAACAATGGAATTGCTTAAGAAATATAAAGCTAAATGGAGAAAAATAGGTTGCTCAATTATGTTAGATTCATAGATTGATAGAAAAAGGCATTCCATATGCAATTTCTTAGTGAATAGCATTAAAGGAACTATGTTTTTATCATCCATTGATACTTTTGATATTTCTAAGATAATTGACAATGTTTTTGATATATTAGATGATATTGTGGAGAAGGTTGGAGAGAATAATGTTGTGCAAGTTATCACAAATAATGCTGCAAATTATAAAGCAACAAGAGAAAGATTGATGGAGGAATGAAAAAGTTTGTATTGGACATATTGTGCAGTATATTGTATTGATTTGATTTTAAAGGATTTTGATAAGCAATTGAAGATCCATCGAGGAAAATTGCAAAGGGGAGAAAAATCATTATGTACATTTACTCTAGGATTATACTTATCTCAATATTAAAGAATTACATAAAAGGGAAAGACTTGATTAGGCTTAATGTGACTCACTTTGCTACTTTTTATTTAACTTTAGGTTGCCTTAGTGAGTTGAGGGGTATACTGATGACTATATTCACTCTAAATCACTAGAAATCTTGTAAGTTTTCCAGTACACAAGATGGAAAGTGGATTCAACAGCTGGTCTTGGATAGTAGATTTTGAAAGAATGTTATTACTTGCCTGAAAGCTACATTTCCTCTAATTAAAGTGCTTAGATTGGTGGATGTAGATAAACAACCAATAATGGGCTTCATTTATCTCGAAATGGATCGTGTTAAGGAGAAGATTACAGCAAATTTCAACAAACGTAAAGAGAAGGTAATAATATCTATTTTTAACTCATTAGCTATATGTTTTTTTTTTTTTCTAATGTTCATTATAGAGTTCAATTTGCTAAGATCTCATTATCATTTTATGTAGTTATGAATTTATATTGAAAATTATTAACAAGAGATGGGAGCCTCAACTACATAAACCATTACATGCTGTAGCCTACTACTTAAACCCCCATTATCATTACAGTTCAGACTTTAAAGTTGATGCTGAAGTTAAAATTGGACTATATAGTTGTATAGAGTATATGGTCTCTAATCCTGCTAAAAGGTGCAAGATTGATATACAACTTAAACAATTTAAGGATGCTAAAGGATTATTTGGTATCAAAGCTCAAAGTTGGCAAGGGATAAAAAAGCTCCAACAAAATGGTGAGATTTATATGGAGATGAATGCCCAAAACTACAAAAGTTTACTATTTGTATATTAAGCTTAACATGTAGTTCTTCCAATTGTGAGCGTAATTGGAGTGCATTTGAAATGATATGGTACAAATAATTCTTTTATTTGTCTTTAATTATACATATTGATTATCTATCAATCTTATATACATCTTTTTTAATTTTCAGGTTCATATAAAAAAGAGGAATAAGTTACATAAAAAAAAGATGAATGACTTAGTGTTTGTAATGCACAACTTAAAACTAAGAGATAAGAATAATAGAAAAAGTGATACTACAACTAGCTTCACGATTGAAGATCTCTTATCTTATGATGATTGGATAGTTGAGGAAGAAGGTTTAGTTCATTCATCAAATGCGGATTTGTTGGATATCCTTTCATGTCTAAGGGGTAAGGAAAAAGATGGAGATGATGATGTTCTGGAGATTGGTGATTATGTGAATTTGGAGAGTCATAGAAGTAAGACTCTAGATGATTTAGAGATTCATGATATTGATATTGATACAAATGCTATTGAAGATGAAGTTGGACTAGTTACTTCGTGAAATTTAGAATTAGAAGATATGGAAATCGTTGGTAATATTACCAACAATGAAGTTGACATTGATAATGAAGATGACAACAATGATGATGGTGATAGTGACGGGAGTGATGGTTTTGATGATGATAGGGCAATTGGTGATTTGTACTAGTTAGTTGTTTTAGACTATTAATCCATAACATTTACTCCAACTTATGTGATTGATTATCTCTACTATGGTTGACTTATTTCCTTTTAAATGGTAACTCGATTAGCATATTATGAGAAAATGATTATTCATGAGCAAAGTGTGTGGATACTTTAAGATATCTTATGAAAATTTATTCTACTTATCTTTTATATGGTTTTCTTATCTATTTATATGTTTGTAAAACTCATTTACTTCATTAGATATTCACATTGTGATATTATTAGCTATATATGATATGAAATTAGATTTTGGAGAAACTTACTTATGGCTAAAATGAATGTTGGATTTCTTTTTTAATTTCTATTATTTATTTTACATTTTTTTTATAATTATTGTAATCAAATTATCGGTTTTTGTAAGCTATTCTATAGATGTTATAGAAACTTACATTTTTACATTTCAATTCTATGTTACCCCCTGGTAATTATACATAGAATTAAGAGTTTAACAACCTTGTTTAAGGAGTTCAATAATAGTAGCAAACGCATCAATGGGATTCATCTTTCGGATGCCTTTCCTATAAAAGGAGTTAAGTTTATGGCTCTAAGCATGCTTGATAAACCAAACCATGAATAAGGCCATGTTGGTTTTTAATTTTCTATTCTTCTCTTCTCTAAGACAAATGAGTGACCTAGCCTGCTCAGCTAATAGCATTGGGATATAAGAATTTAATTCTAAAAATTAGCTTATCGACTCTACAATCATGTGATGTATGCAAAATAGCCCATTAGGAAATAAAACAGTCCTAAATGCTGCTAAGATATAAGCATTGATTCTATGTTGTAGCCAATCTTTAACGCTACTACAAAAAAGTTTTTTTACTATAGCTAGACGGAATCATGAACTAAGTAAATAGATTGTCCACCCTAATGATTATCCTGTGGGGATTTGCCCATATTTTACATATTTTAAATTCACGAAGGCCTAAGGGTCTATTGAAGATCTTTGCAAGCTCAGCTATGATATCTGGAATATACCCTTTGCTTTTGACAAAGGGGACTCTTAATAGATAGGAATATTCTTCAATAGTTGGACTCAGTCAACATGAGCCAAAATAAAAGGATTAACTTTGAAGGTCCCAAAAGTGGACTAAAGCACATAACATGGTGATATTGATCTGAACTTTGAACATTGAAAGGACAAGCCTAATCTTATCCTTAATGACTTTCTATTGGTATGGATTGAAAAATCGAAACCATTTTTCGAGTATTTCCTTAGGCTCTAAAGGCTCATGGATGTGGACTTCCTTGAAAAGAGTTGGTGTAAGAGAAGAACTAGCCATTTTCTATAGAAAACATGAAAAGAAAATTACATCAATACTATCCTATTTACATAAGGATTACATTGATATTCCATAAAGAAAACATTTATAGGGAATAGATTAGGAAACTTCACAATTAAAAAATTGTTTTCTTCTTACCACATCATGTTTATTTGCTAATTTTAGGAAAGGGTTCATGAATGCAATTAGGGTAAGTTCTAAAAGGTCATTAAGTTCTATGACTTCACACATTTTTGAGGAAACAGTTCATTAGTCACATTGAATCTTAAGTGGGATAGACTAATCAACCTCGAGTAGTAGCTACACTGCTACACCCAATGCCTACACAATGGCCCTCTATCTTAGGGTCCTAAGACAATCTAGATCTAATTGTACTTACCTTGCATCCTTGATGCAATAAATAACTCCCCAGATACCAATGTATGTTTTATGCAAATGGTTAGTATAACAATTAATAAAAGAATAATAAATAAACATGGGTATTTTAAAAGATAAATTTAAATTCAAAAGGTTTAAATGATTAGGCCACTTGACGTCCCCAATGAAGTCACCAAGCTATCGAGCCTGAATTTTTCCTAGTTTTTGATGTTTTTCTTAACTCGACTTATATTGAACTCTATACCCATTCAACATAGGTCCAGGACTAAGGATTTAAAAAAAAAAAAAAAGCCTGGTTATCTTTTTAATTTTAAAAAGGTTTTGAAGTTACCACCTAATCAAAGTCGGGAAAAGGTAAAGTCATAACTAGTTGGATGGATTAGCTATAACTTAACCACTAGTTTACGAAAAAACTATTTTTAAAAAATGATTTTGATAAACTAGAGGTCTTTAGGTCTAAAGGCTAGCTTATTAAACCCTAAAAGGGTACAACCTTAACTTTTAGAATTTAATTTAATTTTTCACAAATAATAAATGAAATTGTATCTATTTTAAAAAAATATATAAGAATTTAAAGAATTATCTACAAAAGGGGACAAATAATTTTTTCCATAATTTAAGTCGTCCCGTAGTTTCCTATTAGTATCTACGTGCCCATTATTCATGATCAGAATTTCATAATTCATTCGAAAAACTTTAGTTTGTTAATTGATTTAAATTCTGAAAAATCATTAGGTTTACATTTTTAACCATTTAAATTTTAGTTAAGAAAAATTTAGTAGAGGGCCCTAATTTAAATAATTTATTTAGAAAAATTCCAAAAGGAGTCTTGAATTTGAAAATGATTTGATTTACTTTATCTATTTGAAAAATAAACTTTTCTAAGTGATAAAATTTATTTATGATTTTTTCTTTTATTTTTATTATGTTTTACCAAAGCATAAACAAGGGGAAAAAAAAGGAATAAAGAGGTTTCCCTTTCTTTTTCTCTTTTCTTTGTTTTTCTTTTCTTTTTTTTTTCCCCTTTTTCTTCTAGATTTTTTCCTTTTCTTTTTACAATTACAATTAGATAAATAAATTTACACAAAAAAATACATAATAAAACAGAAAGAGGCCGGATTAAAGGATGGATTGGGTATGGTTTAAAGTTGGGTTCGGACGTGGCGCTTCAAGGATAGGTCAGTCTAAATCCAAGTCACCAAGAGAAGGAAGAAGTAGTGATAATGGGGGCTCGATCCAAGTTGTTCTAAACACCTTAACGAAGTGGTGATGGGTTTTTCATGTGTTTTAGATTAGGGAGTGGCAATGTAGGGAGAGTACCAAGGTGTTTAGTGGTGACTTGAGAGGTGGTTAGAAGTAGTGGCTAGCAGTGGTGTTCTATGCCTTATGTGGTGCTTGTTGGAGGCCAAAGGAGAGTCAAGTTAGTGGTTTAGGGGTGTATTGGAGTATGTAGTGTTATTATTTCGGGTTAAGGAGTGGTGGAGGTTTAGTGGTGGTGATTTGAATGGAGGACCTAGGGTTATAGCTAAGCTCGAGGTGAGTTAGGTTTAAATGATCGGAGCTCAAAGAGTCTACTATGGGCAATGGCTTTTCTTAAAAATGCTTCGACTTTCTCTAACTTCATAGAGAGAGAGAGAGAGAGGCGAGTGGCTAAAGAGAGAGGTTGAGTGAGAGAGAGTTTGAAAGGAGTTGAGATGGATTTCTTAGTGCTAGAAACAAATCTACAATGTCTAATGTATACTAAACGAACTCTACATTAGCATGGAAAGTTCAAATCCACCATTGAATTCAAAACCAAAACTTAATGGGTTGATGCAATTTGATTCAATCTTGATATAATTCTACTTGTTTCTACTAAAATAATCAGTCAAATGTGATCCCCGAATACTTGTTTTTGCTTAAATTACCCTTTAGAACCTTTAAATTGCATTAATGAGCTTAAATAATGGAAGTTGGCTCCGAATAAAAATGATTTTTTTTTTCTAATTTTTAAGCACTAAATTCAATTGGCAAATGAATGTACCAAGACTCAATATTGGGTCAAATGAGTAGTATCCCATTTGATCTTCATGATTTCATCATTTGTTTGATGAAATTGTGAAGAAAAAGGATAAAAGAGTGGCTCAAAATGTAGCCCCCTAAGCTATCTTTGCGAGGGAAAGGAAGAGAAAGGGAAGGAAAAGGAAAAATGTCGACCAATTACTGGTTGACATGTGTCCACTAAGAAGAAAGAAGAAAAAAAAAAGATGCCTAGTACCTCTCATAGGATTTGAACTCAAGTCTCCTCATTCAAAGTACAAGTGTATTACCATCTGGCCATTAACTTATGCCTCAAATGTTTATGAAAATAAATTACATATATTTACTAAACTATTCTAGGCCATATTCAAATGCTAAGCTTAGATGGTCAGACTTAAACAATCCCTTGATGAATTTTTGTTTAAGGCCAAACCCAAACGAAATTAAAATGCCCAATCCCTTTAACAAACGATTTTTTCGAAAATTCTACTTTATCCTTCTAAAATCCCAAGAGTTTTCTTTCTTTTCTTTTCTTTTTTAATTGTATTTTCTTAATTTAATTTTTATATTATTCCATCTCTTTATTTAGTAGGACGTACTAAATGGTAGCTTGATTCCTATTCACTTCCATAAGGTTCTTTAGAAGTGGCTCATAAATTTTGGATCCCGATAAGACAGGATTGTTCTAGGCACTCCATGGAGCTTGACAATCTCTTGTAAGAAAAGAAAAGAGGTAGCTTAAGAATCATTAGTTCTTGAGTAGGGCACGAATTGTACCATCTTATTAAATCAATCCATGACCACCATAATGGAGTCGTTCCCTCAGGACATCCTCAACAAACCTAAAATGAAGTCCATACTTAGCTCGAACCATAGTTTGGTAGAGATCAACAAAGGTAAATATTGCCCTTACTAAGCTCAACTCTTAGCCCTTCTGCAGGTAACACATTTTTCTAATACAGCTTAGATATCTTTCATCATTGTTGGCCAAAAGAATCTAAAGGCTAACACCTTATGAATTCAATGCTTACTAAAATGTCTAAACAATCCCTTGCCATTTGCCTCACACAGTAGAAGTTCTCATATAGAACAAGTTAAGATACATAATCTCCTCTTCTTAAATAAGTATCAATCCTCCCTATGATAGTCGTTAAGTGTTCAACCATCTTCACACTTAGCATAAATCGGGCTAAAGTATAGATCCTTGGCATATAAGTCCTTAATCATAAAAAATCCAAGCTATCTGATCTACAGTTTGGTTAAAAGGGATAGGGCATCGGCTGCTATATTATTCTTACTGTTCTTGTACTTGACAACATAGGAAAATCCCCCTATAAACTTAACCCACTTGGCTTACCTCCTAGACAACTTAGGTTAGCTCTTTAAATATCTCAAAGATTCATGATCAGTGTAGATCACAAATTCTTTAAGTAACAAATAATGTTGCCAGACTGTGAGAGATCGAATCAAGGAATGGAAATCCTTGTCATATACAGAGTAGTTAAGTGTAGCTCCTTTAAGTTTTTCACTAAAGTAGTTAATAGGTTGGCCTTCTTGCATTAGCATGGTACAAATACCTAATCTAAACACATCACACTCCACTTCAAATACTTTATCAAAGTTAGAAGAGCTAAGATAGGGGAAATGGTTAACTTCATTTTCACATCCTTAAAACTCCCTTGCTCCTTCTCTTCCCATTTGAACTCAATGTTCCTCTTTCACAGTTCAGTAAGTGGGGCTACAATGGTGCTAAAATTCTTGATGAAGTGGTGATAGAAGAATGCCAGTTTATGAAAACTTCTCATGTTAGTTAAACTGGTAAGTACAAGCCATTTAGTAATCATCTTCACTTTCTTCTCATCCACTTGTATACAACCTCCACTTACAACAAATCCCAAGAAGACTACTTTAGATCAGCAAAAGTCACTCTTCTTCAAATTAGCATAAAGCTTTTTAGCTTAGAGTTTTGAAAAAACTACTTAGAGATGCTTTTAGTGAGTCTCTAAGTCAAGGTTGTAGACTAGAATCTCATCAAAATATACAACAACAAATTCCCCAATCAATTCTCAAAGCACATGGTTCATTAGTCCCATGAATGTGCTTGACACATTTGACAACCGAAATGGCATCACAATCCATTCATAGAAACTATGGCATGTTTTGAATGCAGTCTTCCACTCATCTACTTCCCTTATCCTAATTTGATGAGATCCAGACTTAAGATCAATCTTTGAAAATATTCTTGCTCCATTTAAATCATCAAGCATGTCATCTAGCCTAGGCATGGGATACCTATACTTGATGTTAATATATGATTTATAGTTCGGCTATCTATACATATCCTCTACGTATCATCTTTCTTTGGCACCGATAGAGTTAATACAACACATAGGCTTAAGGATTCTCAAACATAGCTTCTTTTCATCATTTCATCAACCTATCTTTATACCTCTATAGCCTATTTAGAATTCAATCTATATGCCAGTTTGTTCGGTAGTATGACTCCTGGTTGCAAGTTTATTGCTTATTCAATGCCCATGATCGAAGGCAAACCTTTTAACAATTTTACAAGAAACAAGTCAATGAACTCATCTAGCAGAAACTTCACCTTAGCAGGTAATAGCTCCTTACTTAATTTTCTCATCTCAAGTAACCTTTTGACCAATGGATAGGTCAACATGTCAAGCTTCATCTCTCTTTTTAGCTTGGCTTTGGTCATCACCAAAGCCTCCTTCAAAACTCAGCTCAATTGAGTCTGCATAGTTTTCACCTACTTAGCTATCATAGGGCTCGGCTTCACCTTCCTTCCTTAATGCCCTAACGAATAGGTGTTCTTCTTACCATCATACATAACCTTCCTATCAAACATCCATCGTCTACCAAGTAGAATATAAGATGCACTCATAGGTAATACGTCACAGAGCACTTAATCTCAATAGCTTCCAATACATAGCAACACGACCACTTGCTTATTTACTTATAGGGCTTCCTTGTCATTGAACCAATGTAGTTTATAAGGCTTAGGGTAGGGCTTAGTTAGCAACTTCAATTGTTGGATCAAAAATGCAGATGCTGCATTGATGCAAGGGCTACTATCAACAATTAATGTGCAAAATGACCCATTTACCTTATAGCCATTATGGAACAAGTTTTCCTGTTGCTCATCTTCCAACGCTGGGCTTACACTCATCACTTACCTTAGTACCAATGGTTCGCTTTGTCCAATCTTTTTCAACTCTTCCAATTCCGCATTAGTACTGTCAACCTCAATGGTCAGCGCCTCTCCTTTAATCACTATGGTTCTTTTATTCGGACATTAAGCAACCATATGTCCAAACCCTTAGCATTTGAAGTATTTGATCTCACTAGTCTTTCAACTAAAGCTTTGCCCCTTCTCAAAATTCTTCAGAATCTCTTTCTCCTTTGCTCAAGTAGTTAAAGCAGGTTAGAACTCAACAACTTGGTTTTAACCACATAAGTCTACTCGAAACAGGTTGGCTAAGGGTAGGCCAATTAACAGGAGCTTAGAATCTTCTCGTTTGATGCCTCTCGATCCTCTGGGCAACTCGAATTGCCTCATCAAGTATACCAATATCCATAGCCTTTAGAATATGTCCAATCTTATACTTCAATCCACTAATGAATCAAGATATAGTTCAGCCTTTAGGCTCAACAACTTTCATAATAGATCATTAACATTTAGAATTCCTTCACATACACATCAACACTAGATTCTCCTTGCCTCATCACTTGCAATCTCTTAAAGGCATCTTGCAGGTAGTAGCTCGAAATGAATCTCTTCCTCATTACTCTCTTCATTTCATCCTAATTCCTAATCTCGTGCTCTCCTTCTCTTCTTCAAGTGGCTTATAAATTCTTCCACCACAAAGCAGCATAGACGGTAAACTCTAGCACGGCAAGCCTAACCTTAACATTCTTAAGCACTTCATGATACTCAAACTGCTTCTCTATCTTATCTACTCAATCTAGATAGACCTTAACATCACCATTTCCAAAAAAACAGGGGATCTACATCCTCATTCCTTTCACTCTAGGAGCTCAAATATTCCTTTCCTCAAGTTCATAATACTCTTCTTCTTCTTCTTCTTCACCCATCTCCTCATCCTCCTTTCAATCTCTTCTAATGCAAGTCTACATCGAGTGGCTCTGTCTATTCCTCCAACTCAAGATTGTCAAACTAGGAGATTAGCTCATCCTTATCGGTTACTACCTCTCTTGGGTAGCTCATTAGTTCGGCCTCTATAGGGATCATTTCTAGCTCACCCCTTGTCCTCATCTATGGCAATCACTAAGCTAGTCATAAGGTTAGTAAGCTATCTAGTCATTTGTCTATAGATTGGGGTATGAAACTCTTATTAAATGTGGCTATTATGAGTACCACTCTCTTGGTTACCTAGGGTTCCTTAAAGACTAGACTCAAATATGGTTGTCTACTACAATAGATTAATAGTTGAAACATAATTTGAAAATCCTCCTTCGAAAAGCAATAATGCAACACTTAACATACCAACAACTATTATAACAACAATAATAGTAACCAGCATACAATAAACCAATCGTACACTTACACTCTATTTTTGTAAACACCAAATTAACACATGGCTACTAATATCACACGAACCAAGGTAAGTCCGAACCTTGGGATGGCTCAAAAGATAAATGGAAGTCAAGGGTTGAGTGGGGGTTTTGTGCACTGACGGTGGATATGACGCACTAATGCCTCATACAAACTCAAACTATACTTGATATGATGTAAAAGTATAATGCAAGGTTGCTCGCCACTAGTCCATGCTTAATGGTCTAGATAAGAGCACTTCAAGTTCTCAGTTCTCATAAGAAAACATAAGCTCAAGAAGAAAGTAAAAGAGGGGAATATGTCTGAAAATTCAATGTTACTTACTTGCAACTATTACACATTATCAATATCTATATGGCCCAATTAGGGCAATTTCATAGGTTTATGTAAATTATAAAAAGGATTCCTATTGGAAAAGGAAAGAGGAATAGATTATAAGGGTAAAGTTGTAAAATGACAAAAAGAATATTTGGGTACAAAAAGTGATAGTACGGATGTTAGAAAATGTAGTACGTGTCAACTGTACATTATGTGGTCCCGATGATAATGCTTTGCCAAGTAGAGCTGATTCTAAGCAAAATAAGTCAAGTCAACTGCTTAGCAGCTTAGCAGATCGACTGTTCAAGGTTTAAGAAGGGTTGGTCTAATGAGTGGCCATTCTTCTAATCAGCTTCCGTTGGTCGGCTTGAATGTAGGGTAGCTCAGCATCAGTTGTTTGTCAGCTCATCAATAAGCGAATTTATTGCTTGACTTTATACTAGTACGGCATAAAGAGGTTAGCTTAACAATAGGTCAAACACCTCAGGGGTTCTTAGTATGAGATAGAAAGAGGTTAAAATGGCATAGCTCAGTAGGTTAAGGTGAATAAAGCATTGCTCTTCAAGGTTCAACTCCCTTAGGATAGCTTAGCAAACCAAGCTAGTGAATCCTGAAGCTCGACAACGATTGATTGGCCCATGATCACTATCATAAGGTCAATAATCTTAGTTTCTAAACTAAGCTAATAGATACAACATTGGTACAACTTTCACCATCCACAATTAACACACACACACTTAATCCTCGATCCTACTTGCAATGTAGAACAGGTTCTCTCTCTACTCATCCTCAACTAATAGCTTTATGCTCATAGTACGCTGGACAACTAAGGTGAACATGTCTAAGTCATCTACATAGATCTCTTCTTTAAAAGCTCATCCTTGACTTCCTTAGCACTCTCTTCTGCTTCTATCTTCTCTTTAGGCTCTTCATGGGTACTGTCAACTTCAATGGTAAGGGCTCCTCCCTTAATGACCATAATTTGTCTGTTTAGATACTAGGTGACCATGTATATAAACTCTTGACACTTGAATTATTTAATTTCACTTGTTTTCTACCTTAAGGTTTGACCTTTCTCAAACCTCTTTGATGCCTCTTTCCTGGTAAGATAGCCTTTTTGATTAAGCCAAGCCTCTTCTCTTCTACTTAGTTTTATACAAAATAAAGCTTTGAATCCACCTTGTACAAGTCAAGTAGATAGAATAGGTCAGCTCAATAAAGCCTAGCTAATCTATATTTTCTTTACCTTTCAATATGCTAAGAAATCTTAACAACCTTATCTAGTATAAGGAACTGTTGTAGCTCAACCGCATCCTTAAGCTTATACCTTAGCTAGTACGAAACCTTGATACAATTTATGCTTCAAGCTCATTGACATCACAATGAACCATGAGCATTTGGAATTCCTATACATACGCATCAATAGTGTGGCTTACTTGCTTTAACTATAGCAATTAAGCAAAAGTATCCTACAAGTAAGAGTCCAAAGTAAACCTTGCTCATATAACCCTCATAATTTTAGGCCATGTCTTAACTTTTCAGTATCTATTTCTCCTTTTTCATGTCATGAAAGTTTCTCCACCACATTGTAGCATAGCCAGAAAACTATAAGGCAGTTAGTCTCACCTTTTTGTAGTCTTCATATCAATAATAAGAAAGAAATTCTTTTGAACTTCTCTTCCCAATTGAGGTGTTCATCTATGTCTCTAGTAACTTTAAAGGTTGGAATCTAAGGCTTCACATGATCAACGACCCATAAAGCATGACCCTTCTCATTTGCCTCATAATACTCCTTGTCTTCTTCCTCTTCGACTTCTTCTAAATTAATCCTTCTTTGGGTTAACTTGCTACTCTTTCTTCTCAAACTTGCCAGGTAAGGAATTGTCTACAGCCTTACCAAGCTTCATACACTACTTCTCCAACTCCAGGAATAGCTTAAGGAGCATTATGAACAACTTGAGTAGGCCGTGCAGTAACTAACTCACAAAGTGCATTAGTCAACTCAATAATCGTTGTAGTCATTTCATTAAAACGTTCATCTGTGCTCTTAGCTAGAGTTTGTCTACTACGATATTGAACACCACTTTCATTATCCCCAACAACTACATTTACACTTGATTTAGTCATCTCCTCTTTAGGTGGTATCTCTAATCTTTAACTAAATAAATCCAACTTTAGCATTGATTATAACACAATAATATGTTTAAAAAAAATCCAACAAAATCAAACTAAAACACAACACATATCACACTACATAATCTAACCCAAAACTTCAACTAATACGTATTGCTCTATTTCCAAACTCGAAAATGATGCAGAATAAAGTATGATTTAGACACAATAAAAAACCCAACAACTAACCGCAACACTTCATACATAGCTACTTAAGGACTTAAGCACATACAATATGATTTAGACAAAACAAAACAAAACACCCAACAACTAAGCACAACACTTCACACATAGCTACTTGAAGACTTAAGCACACACAATATTTAACTCCTAGAGAACACACTACATACAATGCCACATACTCCAAAACATTGCCTCATGTACCTCTAATCTAATACCAAGAACTAACAAGGGTAGTGATATCAGGGGAATGGGTCTAAGCCTGATATGGCTTAAATCTGAATGGGAGAGAAATTAAGAATAAGCAAACACATGCCACCCAAAGGATATGATGTACTAATGAACACTCGTAAACTGATTAGTCAAGTAATATGACACATAACTTGTACTAGATTGGGATAGTCACCACCATACCTTGTTTAAGGTTATTTATAAGAGTATATAAGTAAGATGAACTTGCAATGTAGGCAAGAACAAGTTAAAGGGAAGAAGATGAATTCTATTGATGATAACAGATACAAATTACAAGAGTATTTATACCTAAACCTTTAAGACAACTAACAAACCTAGGAAATTTACAAGAAAGGGCATTTACCTAAAATAGAAAACATAGTAGGAAGAAAATACACAAAAGGGAAAAACTATAATATACAAAAAGGAATATTGTAGGCATCTCCATACTAGTATGGCTATCAAAGGATACATGGCCTACTTCAAATGGTCAAAGTCCATCTAGTAGATTGGTTGAGGTAAAGAATGGATGCAGCTAGGTTAAGAGCTTTGGAACTAAGTTTAGGTCAGATGTCACTCTTTTGGGGAAAGTGTTTAGATTGGCTCATTAATCAAGAGCAGGTCAACAATCGGTTAAACAGATCAGTATTTAACATTGTTGACTTAGAGCAAGATAATCAATCTCATAGTTATGTTTACATAGCTATTTGCAACATCACCTAGAATGATACTATATTCATATTCGGTTAGTTCCTTGATCCCCAACATAATGCAATAGCTAAAACACATAAGGAAGAGGGGAAACTCAGACTCAAATAGTAGGTCTAACTCTTCAAGGGTATGATGGAAGGTGAGAAATCAAGGGGCCATACTCTCTAATCCCCTGGCTCGAGCTTAAGTAAAGGGTCCAATCACAACTGATTCCTATCAAGGGTCTTATTGAGCTTAAATCTGTATAACAAGGATGAGCTTGCT
This sequence comes from Lumnitzera littorea, assembly GCA_024138015.1. Lineage (NCBI taxonomy): Eukaryota > Viridiplantae > Streptophyta > Magnoliopsida > Myrtales > Combretaceae > Lumnitzera > Lumnitzera littorea. Next base: position 97,516,513 of record JAMXBB010000003.1, read on the forward strand.
AAGTCAGCCAACAATAGGAGGAAGATACCAACAAGACTCATAAGTTTAGCTTAGAGCTTGTATATCTCAACTATAAGTGCCAAGAATTCAATGCCTTGAGATCAACTTAGGTATCACCAAGTCATTTCTTTCTCTACTTAGGCCTACACCTCAACTCATCCTTAAGCTAACCTATTTGAACTACTTAGGAACTAAAAGCAAGCTTATTCGTACACCTTCAGAATGACACTCGACCAATTCCTATCTGTTTTCAACCAACTCTGACTAATATCAATTACCAACTCTACTCTACATCAAAATGCACATTTTTTGCACATAAACTTGTTATTTTGCTTATTTTCCCTTGTAGGTCCACTTTTATGGTTTAATACTATGTAATTATTTACAAAACTACTACTAGGGTCTAAGGTTTAATATAAATAGTCTACTTATGTTAGCAACGGCCAATGATCATTATCAATAATGTCATATCACATTTCTTTGTAATGAGAGACTCCATCATGTCGACATTAGATTATCAAATGTTTGCTATTCTTTAATCATCTTGTGTTCTTACCACTCATTAATTTGATTGTCGTGATCCCTTCTTTAGAAAATAATGAGTAATATCTATTATCTTTTGAAACCCCATGTATTAATGTAGTGTTTGTCAGTAACATTAAACCCTATTCTAATCATAAATCCAATTCGCATTTGTTGTTGGTGCATAATATCGAACCACATCCGCATCAATTTATTTTATTTTTTACTATTAAGTACTTACAACCCCAAAATATTTGATACCTAAATATTTTTAACTTGTTTCACATTAGTCATTTCTGTAAAGCATGCAAACTTCTAGATTGTGGCATATAAGAGCCCTCTTCAGTAGCAAAGCAATATTTGTCTTTAACAATAGCAAAATAAAGTTTGTCCTTTTCTCCAAGGCAAAGTTCAATAATATGTGTGCCTTTTGGTGTTGGGAAAAAAAGAAAGTCATCAAACAAGGATAGCCTACTGACATTGGATTGATGGAGTGTCTTGCTTCTCATTCTTTTAGGGGCCATAATGCCAAAACTTTTGGTGTAAGATCTTATACAACTTTTGGTTTATGCACTAGAACTTGCACTTCTATGTATGGCTTTTTCAGGTGCATATGTTTATGAATGGCACCATTAAGATAGGTTAAAGTAGCTTCTTCTTCTTTTTTTTTTTTTTTGGGTGGTGAACGTTATATTTTATAGAACAATGTTTGTGCTTAAACCATATGTTTTGTTCTTTATTGGTCATCTTTCTATGAACTACAAGAATATGGTTAATGTTCATGCTCATAATTTCAATAATTTAGCACCTGTGCATCAAAACATGGACTTATCTTGCCTTATTTATCTGTGTCGATTAATGTTGACAATTTCCTATAAAATCTTGTTATGAACTATGTGTACAATTTGTTTTGTAGATAATACTTTGGAAATGAGTGAACAAATTCTAGGTTGTCCATTTCAGTGTCTATATATTAATATATATTTATTATATAACATATATATATATATCATGTCCAGATTAAATAGTAAGAGGGTATTTTGTTGACTGAAATTGTTAGACTTATTTATGCCTTAGTTATAATTGATGAAATTTTAGGTGGTTATTCTTTTGAAGCTGCTATAATAAGCCTAATAAATTCAAATATTCTTGGTGACATAAATAATCATGTGGATGGATTGCATGTTTGATGTGGGAATTTTCATCATAGATAGCCTATAAACATATTTTCCATAATGGACACTACTTATAGATATCAAAATCTCCTTGCTTCATGAAAAAGTGAAAGTTATTAGCATTTATCAAAGACCTAACATAATGGTATGATTACATGCAGGCATGAACTTGAAATGAGTACATGGAAATAAAGCTCTCCCACTAACTAGAGCTTTCATGGAATCCCTAGCCATATAACTTATTATTTTCTATTTATAATAAGAGGAATAACAAATGAAGGTTGGCAGCAACAGCAAACTAATATCATCATATGTTCCTTACTATTTCATGATAGTATTAGATTGGAAGATGTCATGCTCTACATATTATGTCCTCATTATCAACAATTCAAGTCATTTCTTTGCATCTAATGTTCCATGATATATCGTGATCAACATGACATAATTTAAGCTTTTCCAAAGTTGCTTCTCTCTTGTAGCTAGTAACAATTAACATGGTAAAACAGTGAGTACATTAAGACTAAACAATAAAGTGTAAAACGGGAAATTTTTAGTAGAACTATATGTACAAAAAGAAGAATAGCAATACCGTACATTTTATCCTTAATAAATGCCATTTGCTAACTGTACATTCTAATAAGTGCATAGATATACATATTTTATAGTTGATTTCATAATACTTTTACAAGATTTTTTGGGTGTTTATATTGAATTCGAGGTTTAATTTGTTTATATTTTGATTTTAGGTTTCATTTAATTGATTTGAAGAGTTCCGCAATTTTTTAGCAAAGTTTTGGAAAACCTGGAGATGATTTTAATGAGTTTTGAAGCCTAAAGAATCATAACCATGAATAATGACCGTAAATCGAAATTGTGAGCAAAGGAGTAAGAGATGAAAGAGAAATTGGTGACCAATAAGGACCACGACCATGGTCTTAGGCGTGTTTCTCCTACTTCAACTATATTGCAACTTTTAAAGCATAAAAAGACGATAAGTAAGATCATAGCCATGATCCTTAGGTATGAGCATGCAAAGAGTTGCGAATCTTCTTATTTTTAAAAAGATTTGAAGCCTAAAAGTTTCCCTACACATGTACTTCTATAAAAGGCCTTTTAAACACAATATAAAAGAGAAGGTAGAACAAAATAGAGATTATCTTTCATTCAATTAGGGTTGAAGAACATCTTTTATTGTAGCTTTATTTCTCTTTGAAATTCAACACTAAAAGTAATAGGAAAAATATTTGACCTTAAGTTAAGGTTTGGAACTCATCCAGAGGTTGTATTCATTTCCTTCCACATATTCTTAATTTAGATCTTATGTACCCATTATTTCTTCTATGCTTTAATTAATATTGTTTATTGGATTATCAGTTAGTGAATTGTTCTTATTGTTTATGAAGTCTTTAACTCCTTAATCACGAAAAATATGTGTTTTGACTCTATTGGAATATGTGTTAATTAAGATTAAGTTGTGGGATCTTTTCTAGTTGATTACCGTAAATTGAATAATTTGGATTAAAGGAGACATAGCGATATGCTCTTTAATTCAATTAAGGTTTAAGAATTAGAGAGGATTAATTTAGTTTATCTCTTGTCTAATGATAGAAAGAATAAGTTCGTTAATCATGGATATTTGCTTTGCGATAAGGAATTCTGCTTAATTTCCTTAAAACTCTATTAAGGACATCTTTATTATCATTAACTGGTGTTCTAATTGTCTGGTTTGCAATTGAATTCTTTAAGTTCTTGAATATAAAAAAAAAAATTGTTTTATTAATTTAGTTTCCTTTAGAGTTTAATAATTTAATAAATCTCCAATTTTAATCGCTTAGATTTAGATGGGACTAATACTAATAAAAATTAGTCATCGTTTCCTATGGGTTCAACCTGGTTTATGCTAGTTTTATTACTATATACACAACCTAGTACACTTACTAATAAAAAAAAAACTTTTGTATTTGTTATAAGAAATAGAGTTAGGTTAAACATATCACATCCCCATACATAGCTAAAGAACCATTTCCAAAAATTACATTTGGACAAAACCAATAATTATCAAGTTCTAAATAAATTTATGACAAACACTATAACGTCATGCTAGTTGCTTTCTTGACTCATTTCCAACAACAAACTAAGCAAAAATCATCATAGATATACCATGTAATTAGTAAGCCACATTTAAAGATTGCCTCTAATTCTTTGTCTACATGAATTTTAGCATTTTAAACCCTTACTTCATGCCTCGATTCTTCCAATTCTGCAATATCATCTCCATTAAGCTAACGATAACTTTCTTTATGCTTTGGAAATTTTCCAATCTACCCATCTATAGAAATTACATTTCTCCATCCTTCCATAACAGACAAGTCATGGACCTTCTACCCAAATTCCTTCAAGTCCATGATGTTAACTCAAGTGCCTTCAAACTACAAAACATGTCACTACACTAACGGTGCTAGACACGTCTAGGACATCAACCTTGTTCGACTCTCCTCTGCATCTTCTTTCCTCAAAGAGTTTTAGTGACCTAATCCAATATATGTTGACATTTTTTAGCTATCTTGGTTTTTTCTGGTGAGAAGAGAGAAGAAGGGGTTAATTTAGCTCATGTTTCAAAAGGAATATCTTCATATTATGAATATGATCGTGAAAAAACTTTTAGATTGGGGTTTTTAAGAAGGGGAGAAGGTTAGTTTTACTAACCATTTTCTAATTCATTTGTTAGGGCTTTCAAAGGATGCTTTAAATTTTTAAAAGACAAGATGATAAGTAGTTTGATGAAAGTTATCCACTTAGACATGTTAATTTGCTAGGTTATTTATTATGAAATAATAATAGATACGTTAATTTGCTAGGTTATTCAAAGGCTTTCCTTTGTCTTACTTTGTGGCCTAATCAAAGAAAATTTATTTTAAATGATGTTTGTAGGTCTTAAGGAAATAAAAGGCAACTTTTTAATTGTTCTCATCTACTTTCTTCAATTTAAAATCCCTTGTCCTTGATTTTTCCACTTGTCTTTCTTTTTTTTTTCTTCTTCTCTTATTGTTGGTCTTTTAAACTTATTTGTTTTGAAATAAATGCTAGATTTGTTAATACACGTTAGAAGTCAATTTTTCATATAATGAGAAACTAGGGAGTACGTAAGTAGGCAATAAACTTGGTAGATCGTAAATGTCAATGTGGTAATTGAAGTAACCTTGCACCATTTCCTAAGAGTCTTTAGGTATTTAATCATAGAAAACATCTTGTTTGATTTTTGGAAAACATGTAGCATACAATTCATTCGATTTGGGAATAAAAAACGATGATGCATAACATGATATGGCTACACTTGTTAGGAGTCAAGGTTCTAGACACATTTGTTGGGTAGGCTAAGGATGTGAAGATGTAAGAAGATGTTGAGAGTTAGAGTTGTGATGAATCTAATTAGAACATTTAGAGGTAGAAGAGGTGGTTGAGGTTAGGTATTTATTTGATGATGTTAAGAATGAAGTCTTAGCTATTTGTAGAAAGAAGAAACCCATTTTAGCTTTTAGAGGGTACTGTCAGATTTAAGGGTTTTAGATAGAAGTCTACATGGTTTTTCTAGACTATATAGAAGAACTAAGTAGTGTAAGGAGAAGGACTAGTGAATAAGTCTAAAGGAGAGTAGTGACCACTAACGAGATAATCTATTTTCTAAGGATGACGGTAGTTTCTATTGAGATTGTAGTGAAGGAGGAATAAAGTCAAACCATATATGAGAGAGCAAATTAAGGATTAATATGATGCAAACTGATGTGCCCTGGGAACAATCTCTTTTAGTGTGAAACAATTTAAGCAGGCAATATATTATTTCAACCACGAAATGCCTAAAGGTAATGTATTAGTTAATCTACCATATGCGTAACTGTAGATTGACCTTGAACCAAAAAAGGAGAGTCCAATTCAAGTGTAAGAATCTTGGTTGCAACTTTGCTCTATTTGCATCTTCTAAGTCTAGTAAAAGAGTTTTCTTTCACAGTGAAAATTTTTAAGTATATAAACGTAAAGTTTTATGGGTCATTGTTCGAAGATAATTGTGTCACATATAAGGTTCTTAAGAAACAATTTTTATATAGGTTAGGAATTATGTCTAAAATGTTACAAATCAATAGTAAAGGAGGAGTTGGAATTGGATTGACCTACAATTACTATCAAAGGCCTAAGGATTATGTAGTTCAAGGTTATTAATACAAGGTTTAAGCTAGAAATTAACATTATGTTCACTTAGGAGAAATAGGTATTCCATTCCCTCTTAATTCTCTATTACATTGTTTGGTTGTGTTTTAAGCCTTAAAATCACAATTCTTAAGAATCCTCATTCCTTTAAATCATATAATAGAAATTCCTTCCCATTACCAAAGAATTCCAATTCCTCGTCTCATAATTTTTTTTCCCAAATAAACCACTCTACTCTCTCTTTCCTACTATTTGTTGTCCTCATTGCCTCCATGAACATCGCCACCATCACAAGCACCACTAACATCAATAGAAATTAGTCTTCTCCTTTTCCCCGTTATTCTACGTCAGTCTTTTCTTTTTCCTAATCATAAGCAAATCTGCATACGTTAGCGAAGTTCAGACAATTGCAATTAATCCTTGAACAAGTTCTTCCTTAGCAAAGGGTCAAGACAAGAATAAAGTACATGATTAGACTTTCTGTGTTAGAATGCGACAAATACTCGTTGGTCATTTTACATTTCACTATCATCAATTTTCTAGTCGCTTGGATTTGTATTCACTGTCACCATCCTTTTAATCACTTAAATTTTTACTCTTAAAAAGGAAGCAAAAAGTTTAAGTCTTGAAAAGAGAAAGTAAATTGCATTTTAGGGTTTAGAAGTTTTCCAATGGCAGTGGAGGAGGAAGAAAGAGAAAGGGTAGTTTAGTAATATGATTTTTATTACAACTCTATTCTTTACTTGTCCTTTTAACCAAGTAAACAACATAATACTCATTCCCCTTATATTCCATTCTTAATGAATTTGAATTTCATTACCCTCTTATTCTATTCTGTGAAGTGAGCGACTCATAAAGGTCTTAAGGTTTATATGAACAAAATAGGAAGCCTAATTATGGGATGTACAATATAGTTAATGTTATGGTTGAGTGACTTAGTTTAAGACATTTATTTAGAGGCTATAGATTGGGATTCTATAAAACCTCACAAATATAGAGTAATAAATAATGACATAACGTGGCATAGAAAATAAAAAGCAATAATGATAAGAGTTAAGAACATGTTTTTTCTTTAAATTACATTTCATGAAGTGTGGAAACCTTAACCTTATAAAAGCAAAGAATTAGGTAAACTTTTATTCTTTTCCCACCCATCGCATGTGTTACTGATTTGAACAAAGGTTCATGCACAAGATTGAACAAAGACCAATGACAAACTCTCCAAATTAAAGGGAGAGATCAAGGTGAGTATGGATTTGAATGATATTTTAGTGAAATTCCTAAGTTCTACTTAAGAAAAATTCATTTTCGACCTAAGTCAAGGGGACAAACGAATTTTCATATCTCAACTGGGGTCTTAAATGACAAGCAAATGGAGTGCCAAATCCTAGCCCTTATGGTAAGTTTTTAATCTTTGTTGTTATTTTAAGTTTCTTAGTGATTTTGTTAGAGAGATTGATTAAGGATTATAGATTTGAAAATTTTTAGTAATCAATTATTAAACAAGAAGAAAATTTGCATTTAAGGAGAGTGGATTGTTGATTGGGAGGATGGATTGTGTTGGTGATAAGGTTTTGGTGAGGAAATCTATGAAATAAGGAAACATGGCTTAGGAACACGAGCATAATCTTGTCCTTAGTCCTTACGAATGTGTGAGAGTGAAGTGGGATTGACAAATTTGAAGAAATTTGTGGCTAAGAAGATCATGGCCAAAATTCACAACTGTAATCCTAGGCATGATCTTGCTATGGTTTTTGAAAGGGAATCACAACCAAGGTCTACAGCCATGATCCCTAATCATGGACTCGTAACCCTTTTATTCTTCTTATTTCCTATCCTTCTAAAGTGTAACCTAATCGATTCTAAACTAGTTTAGAAGTTTAAATTGGTCCTAAACCTATTTAGGGCTCTAAGTAGGTTCTAAAACATTATTTTATGCCGAAATTTAAGCTCAAGAATCTAGTAAGTTAGCAAGGAGAATTTAGCTAGGATCAGAACACTTGGAAATAAATTCTAAAAGTTGTTATCTTTATATCATACTTTAGGTGTTAGACTTGAAAGGACATCTGACATAGAGACTACCAGTCTTTCTTAAGAGTCAAATACGATATAGTTGTTTGTTGTTTGTGTTGTTAGGCTAGTTGCTTAACTAGACTAATCAATTATTAAACATTAATTAAACACATATTGTTTGTACTTGGCTGGCCTAAGGGCAATACCTTGATGATCCTTGCGCGACGATATCCTGAGTGGAGTTTAGCTTGGAAATGATTCAGGTGTTAGGAACAACTCAACACCAATACTATATAGCATATGTATATTATGTGCACTAGGGTCATAAGTACTCCTATATTGCTTGTTGGATTAAAATAAAGATAATTGAATGGTTGGTCGTTGCATTTTTTGTATTTCGTAATCATATGTGATTGGAAATTGTATGTTCATGCGCATGTGTATATCATATTTCATACTAGGCTTTAGCTCATTCGGTATTAATTTTTTCAGGTGCAAGCATCTATAAAAGATTCTTAGATTTTGTCACTACTAAGTTACTAGGTTAAAGGTTAGTGACAGTTAGAAATATAAATGTGAGGAAGCTTTGTAGTTAAGTAACTAAAATTTTATATAACTATTAATTTCTTGTTCAAAGTTTTATGGAATTTACCTAGTTAGTAATCATCCTATTGTTTTTTTTTTTTCTTTTTTGGGTGTAGAGATTGAATTTGAGACTATTTAAAGATAATAATAAGTATTTTTAGAGATTTTAGTTTATTGTTTACGGTTACCATGTCAATAGATGATAAGGACACGTAATGGGCTGTAACATTCCAAGTTATGAGATATTACAGATTCATTATGGGTTGTAGGCCTATTTTAAGTTTGTAGGTGCTTTCATGAAGGTGACTTAAAGTTGGTAGGGGTAAGCGCAATTCAATTTGGTATGGTTCGCCTTCTTTTATCGAATCGAACCTAATATAACGGTTCATTTCTTTTAAATCAAACCTAACTATACGGTTCAATTAGTAAATTTTTTTATCCTAATTAAAACCGATTCGATTCGATTTGAATAATGGTTCTAACTATTTATATCAAATTTTCACTAAATATTTTTGTCTCCAATAATACGTTTTCCTTTCCATTGAATTTTCATATGTTTCCAACAAATTTCTCATATATTTATCATGTATAATGATACTTAGTAAAAAGTTACATAATATCTTAACAAACTTAACTAGATTGAATGAGGATAAAAGATTTTATTCTAATGAATAAATAATGATGAGGGAGAAGTAGAGTTATCTATCAAAAAGTGATATGAAAAAAATAAATAAATAAAAGAGACACATTAAAGATTGAAAAAGAAACGAGAGACATGTAAAAAGCATCAATTTAAGACTTTTAATTTGAAAACATATAAAAAAATGATAATTTAAAAAAGGAAAATTCTAAATGTGAAATTTCAAATAAAACTTACTCAACTTAATCTTAATAATTTATCCAAAAATAAGATAAAGAAGAAGAAGATATGAAAAACTCAATGAAATCCATAAAAATTGATGAAAAGAAAAAAAAAAAAAACAATTACACAAAATTATTTTTCTTTAACAAAACAGTTCAATTCAGTTTGCTTCCGTAAACTGAATTGCCAATCATTTATATATAATCAAACTGAATCATAACTAAACAATTCATTAAAAAAAAAATAAAAACCATTTTTTTGTTTCGGTTTACTATTCGATCTGCGATTCACGATTTTTTTACCTAGCTCTAGAAACAAGAGATACTATTAGCAATTGCATGTGATGTAAACCATTAGATGTATCCAGTTATTTTGACACACTTGGAAGGGTACCAAGTAGGTGGGTCATTATTTCATTCAATAGTGTAGACAATGATATATTTGAGACATCATCAAGAAACAACACATCATCAATCATTTTCATAATGCATTGTATGAGAGGCAAGTGATGCCCAAATTGCATCTTGAATTGGGTAAGGCCAAGAAGTGTGCCACTTTGTTAATCATTTTCATGATCCATTCTATAAGAGGCAAGTGATGCCCAAATTGCATCACGAATTGAGCAAAGTCAAGAAGTGGAGTTAGTATTTTTCACCATGCATTTCTTGAAGAATGCAAAAGAGCAAAGTTGTGAATTCAATTGCCATCCTCTGCACAATTATAGAATAGGGTTCGATGTGATACGGTAAAGTGAGTGGTATATGGTAAGCTTAGAGGACAGATCCTAGTAAATGCAACTTATGGCCTCTAATATGTATACAATAATGTCCATACGCAAGTAAATTGTATTCACCACATTGGATGGGATATTGGTGATTTATGGTAATACGGGGTACACCAAGTAGAAATATGAAAGAATCTATAGGCATGTCATTGACTTGCAATGGAGATAGCGATCATGTAATGGTAATAGCGATAATGTGTAAGTGTGGAGGTAATAGTAGTGCAATCTTTAAGGTTTTGTCAGTGGCGATGCAGTGAAAGAGAGGTGGTATAGCAATAGAGGTCATAGTGTTTTTAGGTTGTGATAATTGTAGCATGCTGATAGTCGTGGCGTCGTGGAGGTGACGGATGTGATGCGCTGATGTTAAGTTATATAGTGATGTGGTATATACTATATTTCATAGTCTACAACTAAATAAAAGAACAAAATTCATTTTCGATCAACTGAATAGATTAATTAAACCTTACAACAATTTTAATCTTACTCATTAAATATAGCTTTTTACGATAGCCTCATTCCATTAAGGCAAGTCGATTGGCATAAGTATTTCCATTTTTCTCATCATATCTCATAAGGATGGTTATCGTTGCCCATGAACTACCGTCTCCAAAAATAATCATAAAGGAATCCTTTCCCCAGTTCCCAGCTCGGAGTGCTTGTACGGTCCAATAACCTAGAGATCCTGTAAAGGAAATGGCTTTATTATTATTATTTTTTTCTAACTACTTTACATATTACATTTTGAGAAAGGAAAATTTGAATCTAATCTATTTCATTAAAAAACCGGTGCTAATATTATTAAACTACAATTATTTTAATAAATAGCTTCACTGTGGGAGTAAAATATCTACAAACTTAAAAAAAAATAATAAAAGAAAAGAGAGAGAGGGAGAGAGAATACTGAGGAGATGATTCCAAACATTAGTGGTCAACATGACAACAATATACTATGTTCACGCGATTGGCTTGGAAATTCTAAAGTCATCAATATGATGGATATGTCATCCATTGTAATATAAGAACATCCTTGCGTTTGTTGGTTGGTCAAATAAGAGGAATAAGGTTTTTGTTTTAATTTTTTTGGCAGAAGACATAAAATATTTAATAAGTTTTTGATTGGTCCTTCTCACGTAACAATGTCGACCTGTCCATGAAAGAAAGAAGAAAATGGCTAAAATCCTAGTTGCAACCTGAGAATCCATATACAGCTGTTTCATTATTCCTTAGGTATTGGTAGAATAATGTTAGACTCGGCTGTACCACCAAACAATTGTAAGAGCTATTTCCTTTTCTTTCTTATTTTTTTGGGGGTGTCGTCAGTTTATTTTATTTTTAGCATATGTACACTTGTTTTTGAAATAATGTAACATATTCCAACATACATGCTTTCTTGAACATTAAAAAGGGAGGGAAAAAAAAAAAAGACTTGGTAGTAGCACCAAACAATCGTAATAGCCATTTCCTTGTTTTCTTATTTTTTTGGTTGGGTTGGGGGGATGCTTTACAGAACATTAAAAAGGGAAAAACGGAGAGGGAGGAAAAAAAGAAAAAAAAAACTTGTTGACAGTTAGTGTTTGCACCACTAATTCGATCACTACTTTATTAAATTCAAATAATATGGTTTTGCACGAAGAGAAAAAGAGAACATGGAAGTATATTTCCAAAAAGGATTAATATTATAAATGATGATCAAAATTTGTCAAAATATGCTATTATTTGTACTTTGAAATTATCAATTTACTACTATTTAATTGAAGTTTTTGTCATCATTTACTACATGAGCTAAATCCATTAAGTCAGTTTACTAACCTAGACATAAAGATGAATCAAGAACTCGGTACTCTAGCCATCATAAGACCAGGGTGGCAGGAGATTACATATAGAGAGTTATACATCCCTTCACCAGGTGATCACCAACCACCTCCTAACCCTAGTGTAGCCAAAATGGTTGTTTAAAGCTAAGGGGGTTGCAATCCATTTTAAAAATTGGGTTATTCGACCCATTGATGGTCATAGGCCAATATCTAATTAGTCCTTATATCTATGTCTGTAAAAAAATTTAGTAAAGTTAGTTCAAGTAGTAAAAACGACCATGAAATCTTTAATTAGGTAATAAATCAATTTTTTTCAAAGTATAAATAGTAAATTACATATTGCAGTGTTTATTATCTAATTCAACTTACGTTTTCCAAATACAATACATATCGTAACATTTATTTCACTTTTTATCATTTGAAGCCAACATCCTCTACTTATAACTATTTCATTTTTTTTTTTTCATTGAATGCCTTTTTCTTTGAATCTCCCAATGAATGATTATTTAGTAGATAAACCTTATCACAGAAGTTCAATCAAGGTCTAAGAAGAGATTTGTCCTTGTCAGTATTCCAATCTCACAACAAAATTTGCTAACTTTAGAGGCATATGCACTGTCTTAAGTTCCCCCACATGTCGATATTGCCATGTCAATCCTAGTTGCCTATATGTAAATGGTAGTTCCCTTTGTCTCTCCATCTATAGTTGAAAACAAGAAAGCCACAAGAGGACACATCTGTTGGCTTAAATCTTATGAACTATTACATAAGATCATTACTCCATGTAAGTTCTAGAAAAATTCATTCATTACTATTAATATTGAGAATTTAGCAATCATATTGATAGATGATCCATGAATGTGAAAAGCTTCAGTGTTGTGATTATCTCAATGAAATCTAGTATATTGATGTTGCAGAATTCGTAAGAGGATATGGAGGAAGAACAAAGGAAATGAACATCAAGGGTTATGTAGGATGAATGTGTTAGTTATTCTATTCAGTTCTATCAACTACTTATACATGATGTGAAATAACTAACAACTATACACGTGTTAATAAAATAAATATCCTATACAATTAATCTTACACTAACTATATGTAGTCAACTAAAACCACCCCCTTCTCCCTCAACTTAGATGATCTTGTAAATCCAACTTAAATAAAAATTGATGAAGTTACGACTCAAAAATAGCCTTAGTCATAATGTTCGCTAGCTACTGCAAAGAAGAAACATGTTGCAGCTGAAGAAATCCCTAAGAAATAAAGTCTTGTGTAAAGTGCACATCAAGTTCTATGTGCTTCATTCTACCATGAAAACAGGGTCATTTGCAATTAAGCATGTTGATTTACTATCAGAGAATAGAGAAATAGGAAGTGAAATAAGAATATGCAAGTTTTGTAAAAGATATGAAAGCCATAAAATCTCCTTTGTAGCAAAGGCTATAGCTTGATATTCCACTTTAATTGAAGATGTGGCTACAGTAAGTTGTTTCTTTGTTTTCCAAGATATCAAGGATGAGCCAAGCAAAATACAAAAACCAAAGAAGGACTTGTGATCAATTCTACTAGATCCCCAATCAACATCCAAAAAACCAACTAAAGAATGAGTGAATTAAGAAGAATAAAGTAAACCTTTGTCTATCTTTCCTTTCAAGTAACGTAGCAAATGCAGTACAACATTTAGATGTGAAGTGCAAGGATGAGAAACGAATTGGCTTAATTGCTATATAGATAATGAAATATCCAATCAAGTCATAGCCATGTATAGCAATCGACCAACTAATCTTCGATATAGTGCTAAATCAAATAACAATTCACCATCATCATTATTCAAATGTGTGTTGGTAGGAAATGGGATACAAAAATGCTTAGCTACTAATAATACAATATCTTGCAAAATATCAACAAGAAATTTCCTCTGATTTAGAAATATACCAATGAAAGTGCAACATACTTCCAACCAAAGAAACTACCTTACTTCCCCTAGATCTTTGATAGTAAGGGCCTTATCTAATGACTCCTTAACAACAACTATAGCGAACAAATAATTTCTTAGTAACAATATATCATCAACATAGACTAAGGCAATAATAAAAATTGATCCATTAGTCTTGACAAATGAGGAGCAATCCACTTTAGTTTGTATAAATCCCAAAGAACAAATGAATTAGTAAATTCTTTATTCCATAGACAAGAGGCTTGTTTCAAACCATAAAGGGTACGAATGAGCTTGTAAACATGATTTGGTTTTGTAACTTCATAGCCTTCTGGTGGCAACATGTATATCTCTTCCTTAATGAAACCATGGAAAAATGTATTGCTAACATCAAGTTGATGAAGAAACTAATTATTTAATGAAGCAAGAGCAAGAAGTAACCTTACAGTTGTTAATTTTGCCACTAGTGAAAAAGTAAAAGTATAATCAACACCCTCAACCTAATTATAGCCTTTTACAACTAAACAAGCCTTAAATCTCTCTATAAACCATTAGATTTGCATTTCACTTTATAAACCCATTTTGAACCAATCGCTTTCTTATCATGTGGTAGGGGAACAAGATCCCTAGTATGGTTAACTTGTATAGCTAAAAACTCTTTGTTTGTTACTTCTATCCATCTTGGATCTTATTTGGCCTCATAATAGTTTTATAGTTCATGGATTGGAAGTACATAAGCTAAAGAAACAAGATACTCCTTTAAGAAAGACAAAAAAGAGTTTGGTTTAAACAATAGATATTTGGTGTGTGAGTATGAATCAGTTTGATTAGAATTTTGGACAATAGAAGGAACAGAAGAAGATATATTCATCACATGTATGTAGTCTTTGGGCCAAGTTGGTGTATGCCTAGTACATGTTGATCTTCTAAGTGTAATACCAATATCATCAACTGAAACAACATCAGCAAGAGGCAAGACAAGCTGCTCACTATGAGAATCAAGATTACCCACTATTCCATGATCCACTATAAACATATCAATAGAATTATGACCACATTCTTCCTTAACCACTTTAGAATGATAATAAGGAAACAATGTACTATGATGCTTGCTACCAAGATTAGATGAATCTCCAATCGTTCAAAAGGGAAACACATTTTCAAAGAAGAGCACATCTTTACTTACAAGCATTTCATGTGTATTCAAGTCATAGACCTTATATGCCTTTTGTCCCATAGGATATCCTAAGAAAACACATCTTCTAGCTCTATTGTCAAATTTATCTATCAATTGAGAATTAGTTCCAACATAATATAAAGATCTAAAAACTCTAAGATCATCATAAGTTGGGACTCTTATATAATAGCTCATAAGGAGACTTCCACTTCAATTTTTGCATTAGAAGTAGCTGCCAAGATACACTTTCCCTAAAACTTCTTTAGCAAATTTACATGTATTTGTAAAGCTCAGCTAATATGAACTCGTGGATGAACACATGAACCCAATATCACGCTTAACCAAAAGGGTAGGTCCAAGCTGCAAGATGGCTCAAAAGGTAAATGATAGTCGAGGGTGAGCAAGAGTTCCCATGCACCAATGATGGATATAATGAACCAATGCTTCGCATAAGCTCAAGTTATACTTGATATAACGCATAAGTATGATTAGAGGTCACTCACCACTTATCATACTAATAACAATGATAGTAGTAGTACATAACTTTAAAAATATTACTATTCATATTTTCACGTGTTAAAAGTTTATTGATATTTACAATTCACTGATTCATTCAAGTAATAAATTAATATCATTGAAAATGACAATTGTACAACTATCGCTTCCTTTCCAATTTCACAAGATATAACAAGAATGCTATGCCTTCTCTTATTGGTAGCTTTTTGCCTTCATCTTGCTTCTAAGAGGGAGATCGAGGGTATGTCTATATATATTATATCCATATACATACATGATGGTAGTATCATCTTGTGGGTTGAGCAGCCATTTAACATTAAAAATACTAAGCCTGGTCAAAATCTAATCGAAATTACCCAACAATTCCCTCTATAGGAATATTTTAACTATTGAAGTGCTAATATATAGATCGTGCTTGAAATTGGCAACATCTAAGATCATCGTTGATTGGTTTAAAATTTTAAGAGATTGAGAATCAACCATTTTAATGGTTTGTAAGCCAAATTAAACTACTTTCAAAATGATTTGGTTCAAAAGCAGCTTGAATTGCATTGTTTTCATATTTTATTCTTTTCTTGGTTTTTTGCAATCACTTATGGTTCTATCTGTATATCTTCCTATCTTCATCCCATTAAAATCAAAATTTAATTTCTCCATTTGTTTATCATGAAGAAGGTTAACTAGTAAGAGGTATAAATATTCAAGTTCAAGATCAAAACTCATTTAGATTTGACGAAAATGAAACCAAATAAATAAATTTAGATAAAATTGAGTATAAAAAATGGAACAGAAGTTTGATTATGTAAGTTAGATCTTCTTCTTCTTCTTCTTCTTTTTCCTCTCTCTTCCTTCTTTAGGTAAGCAATATGATTCAAAACAATTTGATTCAGTTTAGAGTAAAATTGTGTCATGAATTGATTAGACCACCTTTGATCGAACTGCATTGCAAAACAACAGCCTTTAATGAGCTTCCGATTGATTTGATAAACAACCCAATTTAGAGTATAACCATTTGATAAATCAAAGAAAACTTGGAGATCGTAAAGGTCAACTTTATGGAAGGTATTTTCTTATTAATTTTCAATGGATGCATCACATGGAAGAAGTGCTGTCCTAATAACACTGTTGTCTTTACTTAACCGCAAAAAGCAATTTATATAAAAGAGAATTTATGAAAAAGGCAGTTCATGAATGAAGCTAGTACTTGTTCAATTTGTATTGATTCACAATAAAGTATAGACTTAAAATTTCAACTAGGGTTTTTAATAATCGATAATTAATTATGGCAGAAAATATGCTTTCTATCTTCTATTTATCTATAGGATTTTCTATGAACGTAGCCAGCTCATGCCAACAAAGTCATACACCCCCACAGCTTATTCCATAAATCCCCCTCCACAGGTCCCCATTTTCTTCATAACACACTGTAGCATACCAAAAGAACCACCATGGCTTCATCCTCACCCCTCATTCTAATTGCCATTTCTTCTCTCCTTCTTGCCCTCTCCTCTCACCTAGCCATTGCTCAACCTACAGCTCCGGCCCCAGCCCCATCCGGCCCTTTGAACTTCACCAGCATCCTGGATAAAGCCGGTGGGTATTCAGAATTCCTCCACCTCCTTACACAGACCACCCAAGTTGCCAAACAGATCGATAACCAACTCAACACCTCAAGTCAGGGACTAACCATACTTGCCCCAACAGACAACGCATTCAACAACCTTGAAGCTGGCACTCTTAACAATCTAAGCCCGCAAGAGCAAGTGGAACTCCTGTTGTACCATGTTCTGCCTCAATACTACACAACGCAGAATCTAATGAGCGTTAGCAACCCTGTGAGGACACAAACCAATTATGGGCTTAACTTCACAGGAAAAGCCAACCAACTTAATGTGACAACTGGTCTTGTGGAGACACAAATCTACAATGTAGTGTACCAAAAGCCTCCTTTAGCGATTTACCAAGTTGACAAGGTGTTACTACCTCCAGAGCTTTTCATGGCACCATCTCCTACCTCCACTCCTCCATCACCGAAATCGGCCCCAAGTGACGATAATTCGAACACAACCACGTCTGCCAAGGTACCGTCCTCATCAGCTGAAAACAGCGATTCCGGGGCAGAAAGGAAGAATCTGTTGATGGGTTTGATTTTTGGTGTCATGTCCATTTGCATGGGAGTCATCCTCTAAGCAGCCAATCTTTGTCGAAAAAGGAGCTCCTTGTGATTCGGCATACAAATCGTTCCTGTGTTATTCTTATTAACTTGTGCTGTATTCTTTGGTATTAGTTTTTTTTTTTTTTTTTTTTTTTTTTTGGTGCTACATTTTCCATTGTCTTCATTCGAATTTCTCAAACTACAATACTAAGAGACCTTTCTAGTGCTTTGCGTTGCTAAGTACGTAGGGTTGTGAAAACCTGACATCGCTGTTTTCTTTTCTATATTACAAGATGCAAGTGTTTAGGTAATTACAGTCAATTTTTTAATTTTTTCACAGATCTAGAGAAGATGACATGGAGCTGAAGCTTCTGATCAGGTAATTAGACTCTTCCGGGATTGCATTATGCTAAAGATGTATAGTAATTAGGAGTAATGATTCCTAATACGAAAGTTGAGTATGAACATCAACTCATCAAACACGATTGTAGAAATGAAACATGTGATTTCTAATATGAAACTTGTATATGAATATCAACCAGCATGATTAGAAACAAGATTATAGAAGTGCTAAGACATGATATAAAAAGTACGACTACTATATGAATAAATACAATTATAATGCAAACTAATTGTTATATATGATGTTAGTTTAATTTTATGTAATTTTTTTACATTCGTTATGAATTTAGTACAAAATAATAATCCAACTCCTAACTGCCTTGCAATCCCTATAAGTAACGTAACATGCCCTCCCACTTGACTCGCTGACATTCTGCATTCTCAAAAAGAAAAAACAAATAAAAGTTGGACCTTTGATTTTTCTAACATACAAGTAAACCGCACTGAAAAGTTGACTCTCAACATGTTTATCGTTAATTCAATCTTATACACTTCTCTACTGAACCTGTTCTCACATTTTATGTTTAGTTTCAAAAATGCCACACTCAACTCCATTGCACTTCTCGCCAAAATAAATAAACCTCCATTGCACTTATCCGCGAAAGGGAAAGAAAAAAAAAGGAAGAAGAAGAGAAAAGAATTAATTGCACTTATTTGTTTACAATTACCAGCACTTATAGTATACTTTTTCTATGTATAATTGGTTTTAAAGTCTTCCTAGTAGATGATGATGATTGATGAACAAAAGTTTTATTTCTAAATCTTCAAATTGCTAACTAAAACTTGATCTCAAATTCATTTTCCAAGTAAAATCTATTTCTTTTGGAAGCTCTTGAGGACTTCCAATAAGGTGTAAGTAGTTATCAACCCATATAATAATTATTACGGAAATCCCGTATACTTTTCTTTAAAACCATATGATTTCTATGACAATATTCAACAATCAGTCCCAGAGACTACTAGACAACAGACATATAGATTTAGACACAAGCATAGGTCCCAAGTAGACCCAACACGGCCATAATTGGCAGGTCATGAGGCCCCAAAATGGTGAACTTCAACCCGCTCATCCAATGTTGGTTTCATGCCAAGTCCTTGGACCCACTGGTTCCAACATGTCCAATTCATGATTCTTGAACTTGTGGAATCGGCCTTCAATTCTTTCCCCTATTCTCAATATTTTACTTTGTCATATTTAAGAATATGTTAATAATGCAAATGATTATTTATTATTTGATATTCTCCCATTCAAGTGGAATAATGAATATGCTCTTCATTTATTCGAAGAAAAGTAGGGAGCATTATTTCCTTTATAAGGATATATATACAATGCTGAAAAAATAAGGTAGTATTATTTCCCAAAAAAAAAAAAAAAGGGGTAGTATTACAGCCCTTACATGAAATAATAAGAAAAGAAAAGAAAATAACTAAAATGTAAGTTGTCATAAATTTATAATTTTATATTGTATACACATTATAAAATGTTACAAGTAGCCCCATATGTCATATTACAATCATCATTAATGTATCTTGATATGATACCACACACTCATTTATTAGATTAAAGTAATTATTGTCCTGTCTTCTTTTAAATCCCCAATTTTTAAAATAAGTGATAGATATCAAGCAAAACATAAAGGTCAAAATTGGATATGAAAATCAAAACTACTTTGACGTTATTATCTTGTCAATACCAATGATATCAAGTAAAGTACTTAACAAATTTGAAATAATGCATGGAAAATATTCATAGCTAAATGTATTGTAGTTAGTTGTACAATCTCTTTTCTGTGGTGCTACTTGTATCTAAAACTATTTGGCATCCTTGTCTTCTACAATTCCATAAAATATGCTTCCCTTTAACCACTTCCTTGAATTTCATCACTAGTCAAGTTTTTCTTAAGTAAGTAGTATAGATACTCAAGAAAGTGATTGAGGTGGAGCATATTAGGGAGTTAGAGAAGGATTTGGATTCTCAAAATTTATATTCTCTCAGTTTTTCTTAATTTTTCCTCTTAATAATATGTTACCATATGTAATAAACAATTGAGATTTTAAGAAATAAAATGACATGATGATGATGTTATAAGATTATTTAGATTTCTATATAATCTCAATCATTGATTCATGAATTACAAGAAATCAAAGAGATGAAAAATAAGAAGATCCATTCATGCCGGAGAAAATTATAAAACATGGAGATAGTGAGCACTTACACATAACTAGAATGAGGGAGTGCCCAAAAAGAGATAGTGATAGCAATTGTAATACACATTTACTTTTGAATATTTTTCATTCTTTCTACCAGAAGTTTATACATACCAACTTTGCTAAAAATGAAATCAACACTTCATTAAAGTAATTTGTATCTCCTTCTTTTTCTAATCCTTAACCCTTAAGTTCTGCTTTATACCAATCATCTATTTTTCAACATCCTCGAATTTTAAGAAAGACTAAATAAGTAATATCACAGAAAGAAATGCTAATGTCTAGTATAATACTATATATTATATGGAAATTATTAATATAGAAGTCATCCTTTAAGAGAACGGAAAAGTTATTTGCAAAGTCCTTTGAGAAGAGCAAATTAACAGAGCTTGTATTTGTATACATGTTTGTGTGAATGAGAGTTAAGTGAAGCTCCATAACGACATTGAATGAATTGTTATTCAATTGCTATTGTGGCAAATGAGAAATTCTATTTCCTATAAAGGACCAAAGGATTTTTCAGGAGAATTCTATATCTACTTATGATTGGATTAGAGGAAGGGTATCAATATTTTTGGATATATTCATAACCTGTTGCTAATGTAAATTTAAGTGCAATCTAAAAGTTATTGCTTCTCTATTTTATTTTTTAAGAATTATAATTTCATTCTTAAATTATTTCATTCCATAAACCGGGAAAATATATCAAGTACAGATCCGAGGAATTCCATAAGTTTGGGTTAGTTGGAAATTAGAAAGTCCGGATTTGTCAAAGCAATGGACGACTGGGCCATAGAATTGGACTTGAATTGATGGTGGGTGGTGGGTTGGGCTTTCAACTGTAATATATTTTGGATTGGTTAGAGTTCAAAGGAGATACTATCCCATTTACAGATCCCTTTTTCGTAATAGGATTTTCCACGTCCCTTGAATCATGGGAGATCCTTCTTTATCAATAAAGACAGGGCACTTGAAAACACAACCAGCTAGCAAAAGAAGGAAAAGATGGAGCCTTATATTCCAGTGAAGTTGAGAGCTTCATGGACCCTATATGATGTATATACAACCTGTCAATAGAGATGCATGTGATCTGACAACGATTATATCCACAGCTGTAGAGTTTTTTCTCGAAGTGTTTGGGACATAAAGAACACATAATGATGAAAAAAAGAAAAAAGAGAAAAGAAAAGTAAGGTGCAGTTAATTTTCTTGCTTGAAAAATATGAAAATTGATGATCTTGGCTATGCATGCTACGTATATTATTTTTTATGTTTTTCATCATTTTTGTTTCCGTAATCTCTTCATCAATCGAAATTATTTTTTTTTTTTTTTTGAAAAAAAAAGGGAGAAAGAAAGAAAATTGGAGAAACTTGAAATTGAATAAAAGTTTAAGATTTTTGTTAAATATTGAATCTAGGCTTGCGATTATGATTACTGTACACACTACAGAGACATAAAAGTAAGGACAATAAATATCCATCTCTCAGAACAAAAATTAGCTTCTCGCTTGATGGCAGCAAGGGAGTCTTCTAAATCCTCCATCGTAAAGATTGATGTCCTTGAATATTACTTTTTATTGGGATACAAGTTTGGAGTTAAGAAATTCCATATTGGAAAGATGTGGATTAAATAAAAGATATATAAATGAAAAGTATTTATTAAATTAATACCTTGAAGTTTTGGGTTATAAGTAGTATCACACCCGTGAGTTTATTGCTTAATATGAGAGCTCATATGTAGAGTTTCTCTCTATGATGAAGGCTCTCCTTTCCTAACAAGGGATATCAGATTGGCGTACCAGTTGAAAGTCAGGGAGTGGTATCGTGAGGTCAAGTGCCACAATATAATGGAGTCTTCCTTGTTTAGTTGGTTTTGGACGTATGTGATAAAATTAACAAAGACATTAGTTCTGTTAGTAGAGAGATTGTGATATCTTTTAAACGTCATGTAATAAAATTCTAATCATGGAGTGTTTTTTTATGTAACATTCTAAGGTTTATGAGAACTTTAAGGTTAAATGTGCTTAACTATAAGCAATTCTAAGATAAGTAATCATTCAAGAAAACAGTTGGCACCTAAGATAAAATTATGATGCATAATAATTAGGTGGTTTTGGTTGTTAAAACAAGGTCATTATAATAAGTAAACTTTTATAAGGTACTTAGTCCGCCCTCATAGTATTCATTAGGATAACATCTTATAAGGTTGAGACATGTTTTGAGCAAAACATTAAAATCATATAGGGTTTTAAGTTGGATCTTAGAATAAGATTATACTAATACTCGACAAAGCACTTGAATTCACTAAGTTATACAAATTATTTATTAATAAATAATACTATAAGTTACATAAACTAAAAAAATACATTATAAGTTTAAGAATAATATCATTCTTAAAATAAGATAGTATACTTGATTTTATCAACTACCAGTAATTGAATGTTTAAGAATTATAAACTTATTTAAATAAATGGATATAAATATTTAAGAGTTGTAAGCTATAAATTATGAAAAAAAAAAATGATGCATTACATGTAAATTATAAATCTCCAAAATTTCAATCATAGATCTAACAAGTGTGAAATTTGGAAAACAAATTTTAGGTAACATGGTAAAGAATGGACTCTTACTTAGAATTGTTAGTGAATGAAGGGGGGGGGAGTGGGTGGGAGTGCAAGCTAGTTGAAACAATTTTTCTAGAATAAGTGCAACTTTTGCAATCTATTGGTAGTTCTTGATATAGTATCCATAAGATATTTACTATTTTAATTACATATATCAAGTTAGTTTGATTCTTCACTCTTTCAAATTCAATTACTATTAAATAATAAAATCAAATATACTATATCTAATAAAACAAATGGATATTTATTGTAAAGAAACTAATGTTTCTACATGTGTATTCTCCATTTTAGTAATTTTTTAGTGTAGTCTATGTATATCTAGCCATCTTATATTTGCAAAATTATATTCCTTAACAAATTTGATCTAATGAGGCATGCTTTTGAGGGTTACTAGGCTTAAGCAATACTAGTAGACATGTATGAGAGCAAGCCATCTTTTAACAAGCAGCATGTTTTCATTTAAGAGGGCAAAAGAATTTTTAATTGAAAAAAACCCAATTTTCTTAATTAAAAAAAAATAATAAACATATACCATTCATCTATCTCGACCTCTTCATCTCTCTCTTTCCATATTCAAGTCATCTTTCGTCCTCCTCCCTCCCTCCCTCCTATCTCTCTCTCTCATCCATTTTCTTCTATAGTAAACTCTCATATACTTAGGGCTTATTTGGATTTTCTTCTTTTCATTTGTATTTTATTTATATCTATTTAAAATTTAGTATTTGGAAAACTGTCTTATTAGTATTTTATCTATTTTTGTTTCACAATTATAATAAAGATAGTGATTGGAGTATTAGAATTGAGAAATGAAAATTCATATACTTTAGAAGAAAATTTTTGAAAAAATATATCTTATGCATTTGAAATAATTATTTTGATGGATATTTTTTAAAAAATATATTTCTATCTTTTTAGTATTTTATTCTTATCAAACAGAAAGATTCAAGTAAATAACAATAAGACACCAATAAAACAGAAAATAGATGAACCAAACAGAGCCTCAATCTCTCTCACTCACGCAACTTATCTCTTCAAGACCTATTGATCCAAACCTTTAGTGACTCACCTTTTCTCCACTTTGACACTTTACGGCTAGTAAGAATTCTACAACTATGGATAGGTTTCAAGCATACTTGCTAAGTTTTCTAGCTTTTGTTTTATTTTAATTAACAAACTAGATTTTGTGCCTTTAAGAATAAGAATAACATATTTAATTAAGAACCAAGTTTTATTTAGGTGTTACCATATGTAAATAGTCGAAATTCATTCACTCAGCTGCTAATATGCCGAATAACTTGATTCTCGGCTAACGTTGAGAATATGGATCTACGTTTGATTTGAATTTAAGGAGCACAAACATTTATCATCGAGTGCAGTTATATTATATAATTTCTTACTATTCCTACATTTCAAGAATACATCCGATTGAGAAGCTTTCACATGTCCCGATAATCATCCAATTAACTGCTGCTGCGAACACTCGACGATTGCCTATAAATACGGGACAATTGCACTGTAAGATCTATCTAAAAACTCTCATTCTGATCAAGTCTTTTCTTACATTCACTTGTTAACTTAAGCATCAAAGTGGTCACACCGAACTAGCCCCAATACCAAAAGCTATCTCTTTCTTTGCAAGACTGAAGTTTTAACCCAAAATCACCTAACAACATTTGCCACCGTCTATTTTTTCTTACCCATCCACATGGCTAGGACAAGATTAACTAAAAGTGCATGTGCTATTACTTTGTCTCATCACCATGAAGGGGGAAGTAGCCATACTGAGGAGCAACTTTTGGTTAAGTTAGAGCAGCTTTACCTCAACTTAGCCAAACAAAATCAAAAGTTGAGCAAGAAACATGAAGAGATTCTTAATCTCCTCTGTAATAATGACCACCCAAATCAAAACAAAGAGCACAATGATCATAATGCCACGAATAGTGATGACTTAATCTATTCACTTGAATTGTTGAAAAAAGCAAGCTGGAGTTACAATTGGACCTTTGGCTCCTACGCTCAAGAAAGTCGATAAGGGTAAGCAACCATAACAGGTGTACCATGCCAAACCCTCGCATGTTAGCACCTTTACTGCAACAAGTAAACAATTTCAAATTAAGAAGAGCCCTTTCATTCCTAAGATTTTAGAGGAGGTTATACTATGGCACATCAAGTTGCCGTAGTTTAAAACTTATGATGGGACAAAAGATCTTGAGGATCATTTAGAGTACTACAGCACCTTAGCCAAGTTATACAGCTTGAGTAATGTCGTGGCCTGCTAAACTTTTCCCTCAACATTAAGGCATGTAGCAAGTTCATGGTTCAAATACCTAAAGCCAAACAATATTTCATGTTTCGAAGAACCAGCAGAAATGTTCCTTCAGTACTTTCTTGTAAGCAAGCTTCCTGTTAAGGCTTCTTCAGTCCTTAACATAATAAAGCAGAGATCAAATGAGTCTATTACAAATTATCTAACCAAGTTTATGGCTGAGATGGTCTAAATTCTAGAATTGAACATGTGTGCAGCCCTCAACGCTATCATTGATGGAGTCAAGCCCTATGGAGAGTTTTTTAAGTCTCTCGCCAAGAATAAGTCGAGAATTTTTACTAAGTTCAAAGGCAAAATCACATCCTACATCCAACAAGAAGATAATATAAAGGCTCGACAAGAAGCTAATCAAAATAGAGAAGATAGGAAAAATGAGAAGAGGAGAAGTGTAAAAGATCAACTCGGGACGAATGACAATTAAAGTCTTAATGTCAAGAGAAAGAGACCAAGAATTCCAACATAGTCGTCCTACACGCCAGTTAATCATCTAATTTCGAACATATTAATGGAGGTACGTAAGCAAAGAGGCATGTTGCAGTGGCCAAAGAGGATAAGGGGAAATCCTTCAAGGCGAAATTCTAACAAATACTGCGATTTTCATCGCGATAAAGGTCATAGCACTAATGAATGCATCCAACTCAAGAATGCAATTGAGGATGCAATTTAATGAGGGCACTCACGTAAGTTTCTCATACATGATGCTAAGAATATTGAGCGACCATCCCAAAGGAGATGTGAAGATCAAGAGAATGTTACTCAACCAACTATTGCCACAAAAGATGAAAGAGATGGGAATACCAGTAGAGCACCTAATGGGATAATCAATACTATCATCGGCGAACCTTTTGCTATAGGCCGATCAAGCTATTCGAGTTTGACTAACGTCATAAACTATATTTGCAATATCTAAGGCAAGAAGGTCAAAATTGATAATACAATTTCCTTCACAGAAGAAGATTTTGACAGTATCCAAAGGCTACATGATGATGCACTTGTGATTAGTACATAAATTACCAACTTTGAGGTCAAGAAAATTCTTGTTGAAACTAGAAGTTCAGCAAACATTACTTTTCAACATGCTTTTGATCAAATAAGACCAAAGATCAAAGCATAGCTATGATCTTATAATTATGATTTGTATGCCTTCAACAATCAACCCTTCTAAGTAATTGGAGTGATCTCTTTACCAATCCAAATTAGAGATGACAAGCATGTCACGGAAGACAAAGTGGACTTCCTCGTTGTCAAATGTTGATCCCCATATAATATTATCATAGGACGACTGTATCAACACTTATTCAGCATCGTCCCTTCTACTGCTCACCCCAAAGCCAAATTCCCCACTCCCATAAAAGTCGGTATATGTAAATGGGACCAACAATTGGCAAGGTCTTTATACATGAAGGAGTTAAGGTGAGAAGAAGTATTTCAGGTGGAAATTTGTCCAAAAGGAAGGTTAGCCAGCATAGACAATGCCAAAAATGAAACAAAGGAAATTTCATCAGGAGGTGATCCTAAAAAGACGACTAAGATAAGGAAACCCTTACTAGCAGACATCCGTTAAAGTTTAATCAACTTCTTGTAGGGCAATGCCGATGTATTTGCATGGTCCCCTTCGAACATGCTAGGTGTCCCTAAAGACAATATGGTATATAAGCTCCAGATCGAACCGAGCATGAAAGTGATCCATTAGAAGAAAAGGCATTTTGCCCCTAAGAGGCAAGTAGCCATAAAAGAAGAAGTTCAAAAACTCTTGAAGGCGAGCTTCACTTGAGAAGAGCCTTATCCGACTTGGCTAGTTAACTGTATGTTAGTCAAGAAGTCTAATAGCAAATGATACATGTGCATAGACTTCACAGATCTCAATAAAGTTTGTCCCAAGGATTGCTTTTCATTGCCAAAAATTAATCAAATAGTCGATTAAATCGTTGGGCATGCATTGCTTTCTTTTATGGATACTTTTTTCGACTATAGCTAAATCAAAATAGACAAGGAAGACAAAGTTCACACATCATTCATCACTAATTTCAGAACATATTGTTATACAATGATAACCTTTAGGTTGAAAAACATCGGTACAACCTACCAAAGGCTTGTCACTATGATATTCAAACTGCAAATCCATCAAAATATCGAAGTATATGTCAATTATATGATTATGAAAAGCATGGTAAAGGATCAGCATCTTGCTGATCTTAAAGAGACATTCGCTACTTTAAGGAAATATAACATGAAGCTTAACTCACAAAAGTACATCTTTAGCACTACTTTAGGAAAGTTTTTAGGGTATATGGTCATTCGGCATAATATTGAAGCCAACTTGAGAAAGATTAATGCAATAATAAACATGAAACCTCCTCGTACTATCAAGGAGGTACAGAAACTCACTAGGTGAATAGCCGCCCTTAACCAGTTTATATCAAGAAGCACAAACAGGTTCACAAAATTCTTTAAAATTTTAAAGAATCCGAGAGACTTCAAATGGATAAATGACTGCGAGAGAGCATTCAATGAGCTTAAAGAATTTCTCACGTCACCCCCGATACTCTCGACACTTATCTCAAGAGAGAATTTGTATTACTTATCTGTCAATTGCCAAGAGCTTTCTTCTATATTAGTCTAAATTGATGGCAAGGAGCATTAACTAGTTTATTATGTGAGTCATGTCCTATAAGGACCGAAACATCGATACACGAAAATTAAGAATTTTATATCAGTAGTGGTTCTCTCGATAAGGAAGTTGAAACCATATTTTCAAGCCCACTAAATTATAGCCCTTACTAATTAACCTTTGCGACAGGAATTGCAATGGCCTGATTCCTCGAAAATGATAATGAAATATGCCTTGGAACTAAGTGCCTATGGTGTACAATAAAAACCCAGAACAACATTAAAAGCTCAAGTGTTAACAAATTTCCTAACCGAGTTCACAAGTGAAGAGGACAGCGTAGAAATTGCCAAGAAACCAATATGGTATCTTTATGTCGATGGTTCCTCCACTAAAGAGGGAAGTGGTACAGGCCTAATACGGCAAGGGCCCCATAACGTCTAAGTTAATTATGCCTTGAAATTTAGATTTTTGACCAGTAATAATAAAGCAAAGTATGAAGCCTTAATAACTAGACTTAAGCTCACGAATGAAGTTAGTGCTGAGAAACTCGAAGTTTTCTCCGATTCACAGCTTGTTGTGAATCAAGTCAAAGGAAACTATGCGACAAAGGATGGGGATATGAGAAGACACTTGTTGATAGTACAAACGCTTACAGAAGAATTCCAGTCTTTTTCAATTCATTGAATACCAAGGGGTAAAAACATTACTGCCAACAAACTATCAAAGTTAGGCAATATGGCATTTCCTAATCTGAATGATAAACTCTTCATTGAGTTTATCCCATACAAGAGCTTATCAATTGTCCTATAGAGCTATGGATTAGCTCCTTATGAGAGAGAGAAATCCTAAATGGATCCCCTTATGGATTATTTAAGGGATGGTATCCGCCCTAATGACAGGAAAAAGGCTCGAAGATTGGTTTATCAAGTCGCAAATTACACATTGATAAATTATCGGTTATACAAACACAGCATATCCTAACCTTACCTTCGATGCCTTCCTCCAAAAGATGCCCAATGGTTGCTATTTGAGCTACATGACGGTATATGTAGTAACCACGTAAAAGCATAATTGTATATTTATGCATTGCGACTCAGCTATTATTGGCTGACAATGAAAGATGATGTGAGAACTGCTACTCGACATTATCCTCAATGCTAGAAGTACAAGGCACTGAGTCATGCGCCTTCTACTAAATTATGTAACCTGACCAATCCTTAGCCTTTTGCCGAGTAGAGATTAGACACTCTCGGACCATTTCCAAAGTTTATAGCACAGCGACAATACATTATTGTTGCTACGGATTATTTTACAAAATGGGCAGAGGCCAAAGCTTTAACAAGAATCACCAAATAAAAAGTTAGGGCATTTGTTTTCAACTCCATAATATCAAGGTTCGAAGTCCCATTTATGATAATTATAAACAATGGACCACAATTTGACAACAACAAATTCCAGCATTTTGTGAGAAATACGACATTCGGCTGAACTATACATCTATAGCACACCCTCAGACTAACGGGCAAGTGAAAGCTGCCAACATGATCATCATGCACAACTTAAGGAGGAAGGTAGATTAAGCCAAAGGAAGATGGGCTAATGAGTTACCGAATGTCTAATAAGGATACCGGATTACCCACAGAACCGCAATAAGGGAAACGCCCTTCAGGTTGGCGTATGGTATAGATGCTATTCTGTCGATCATGTTAGACCTGCTAAATCTACACACACAAAATTTTGATGTAATGATAAATTATGTTGGTTTGATGGAAAATTTAGATACAATTGAAGAAATTAAAGATGTCACAAGAGTAAGAGTTGTGGCATATCAGCATAGGGCAGCCAAATATTATAATTAAAAGGTAAAATATAGGGTTTTTCAGCTTCAAGATTTGGTATTCCGAAAACTGGAGGCAAATGGCACATGAGAAAAACAGGGTAAGCTCAGCACAAATTGGGGGGGGTCTAATTAGGGTCCGAGAAGTCGTAGGTGAGGGGGCCTATCGATTAAAAAGATTGGATGGTAGGGTTATCCCTTATGCATGGAAAGCCGAGAACCTGAAACTTTATTTTAATTAGTTCCCTCAATGTTATGTATTTCCAATTATTTTGTAAGGTGACAACTTACTTATTTTGGAAGACAATTATATTTAAAGTTAAAGCTTTGATTTGTTTCTCGATCTTTTTATGATTGACGACTTAATAAGTTCAAACTACATGATGAATGAAGTAGTACAATTTCAATCCTATCGTGGTTAACAAACTTCATAAGTTAATCGAAAAGCCAATTACCTTACCTTATACTTAGTTCAAGTAAAACGGCTAGTCTACATCTCAAATAACTAACGGTTAATGTTTGGAAAGATACCCAAATATCACATCTGAGTTAAAACATGCTGAGAAGTTGTCACCTGTGAAATGAAACATGCCAAACATCGCATGTGAAATAAAACATGCCAAGAAGTTGTCACTTGTAAGATGAGACATGCTAAATGTCGCAAGTGAAATGAAACATGCCAAAGAAATAGAATATGTGAAATAAAACATACTAAGAAGCTTTAGAATGCATGAATTGAAAATGCTAAAACCACAATACTAAAAATTGTATTAATACAGTAATATGTCAAGCACTCAACCAAAATGCACCTATACAATATAATCCTAAGATGACAAATCCTTTGAATAGGCTAAGGCATCTCCTTTAGCGAAAGCTATGACTTTGGAGCTTATCTCTTTTTCAATGCTTGGGGTTTGAGAACAGGCGGATTCTCTTTGCATACATAAGAGATTTCCTTCAACAAACGATCTTCATCATCACTAAGACCTTTGGTACAAGTTTTACTGCTACTTTCCTGTATATGGATCTTGGCACTCATACCTTCATCGGCATCTTCATCAAAACTGACCTGATCATCAACATTGACGAAGTCCAAGTATGAAAGATTGTATTTAAGATGAAACTTTAAAATTTCTTCTCTTGCCGCTTGGACCCCTCTAACAACTTTTTTCTCAGCAATCTTTCATATTGCTGATTAGGAGTCATAATTTCAAGCGCCTCTTCAACAAATGACCCTTTCCTTGTTGCCTCTTCTAACTCAACAATACGGCTTTGCAATCCTATGTTGTTGGTCTCTACCTCTTTTAACTTCATCTTGAGCTTGTCTTCCTCATCACTTATGGAGCTAAGTGTTTGGCCTAAACCCCAACATTCCTCTTTTTTTCTTGCGAAACTCCTCCTCTAAGACTTTAGCTTCATTATATTGCTCTTCTACTTTGGCCTTAAGGCTC
The DNA here is from genome assembly GCA_024138015.1 of Lumnitzera littorea. NCBI lineage: Eukaryota > Viridiplantae > Streptophyta > Magnoliopsida > Myrtales > Combretaceae > Lumnitzera > Lumnitzera littorea. The sequence goes on from JAMXBB010000003.1 coordinate 97,547,714, forward strand.
AAGACTTCATCAGCAACTAAAGAATATGCTAATTTCTTGGCAACATGTTCATCTTGATACGTTCTAGCCATCATCTCAACCTTTATTCTTGCGTACTTAGCTACCACAATTTGAGCTTTTGAGAAGTTGTATGCATCCACAAATTTCTACAACAAGTCAATATGGAATGATCAATTCTCTTGACCACCTGATAGAATATATAAAAATTATTTCTATTGTTACCTTTTTCATGTCTTTATCGACTTCATCTAAGGCTGTTAGGATGTAGCTGCTAATCTATAAACAAACAGGAGTATTAGCAATCAAATACGCTTAACAATTGAAAGGATTCAATTGATACTTACATCATACAGCTTAGCCGCAATGTATGCCTTATTACAACCGCTGACCCTGTCGATATCTTTCTTTGCAATCTCCTTATTCTAAGGAAGAGTAACTCCTTCCATCAAAGTTAAGGATTTTATCCTACTACCTAGGGCTAAATTAGTGTATAGGATGTTGTAGCTCCAATATGGGACAAAGTACTTGCCGACTTCCATCTTAAGGATGAATTCAGCACTGCTAATGTTGAGAGCCTTATTCCGCATAGCCTCTTTCGCCCTTTCATCCAATTCTTTGGACTTCTTAGTAGGAGGTTGCTCGATAAGTTCATTCCCACTTCTTTTGTTTGTACATGGCATAACCTCCATTAGGAGTGATGACCCTTCGACGACATCTAGATTGGTGACTTCAACCTCTTTTCAAGGTTCGATTTCTTAACTACCCTCTCTCGACTCCACAGTATGAGGAATATTTTTAGCCTCGACCAACCCAGGGTATTCAATCCCTTATGGCTTTTCAATCAGTTAGGAGGTCTTCTTTTAGGCTACCACCTATTTCACCGCACACTCTTTCACTACCTTTTTTACAATAGCCAGCTGAGTGGCAACAACCGTTGAGGCTACAAGTTTATTGGCTTTCAATTTCTTGGCCTTCGCTTGGGCTAACAACTTAGCAAGGTTGACCTCACCAGCACCCATATTTGTAATACAAAATAGATGCATTCATACTAAAATAAGGAACAAGAACAAATTTACATTATTCGTGCCAAACAAGGCACAAAGGCAATAATTCCTCCCCCAAGTCACAAGAACGACATTCCTCTTGTAGCTATATACAGTACAGCAATAACTCAATTGCATATCTTCCTTCTCGGAAAAAATCAACTCCCCATTCTCATACCACTTAATTACCCTCTTGGCATCCTAGAAAAACATCTTATTTTTCCTTCTCTCCTAAATCTTCTTTGCCATGGCAACATCATTCAACATCAATTATATTATTCTATGTCCTTAGTGCAAATTAGTTTAGACCATTGGTTCCAAAAATCCAATTCTTCGTCTAAAACGATAGACACGAACTTATTGTGCCATTTGTGGATCTTAGACTCCAATTCGTTTATGAACTTCCGCCCATGCTTAACAAGTGCTAAATACCAGCCATCGAGCTGCCTCCTATTATTAGGAAATACCAAAATAGTTGAGGCATAGCTCTAACTTTAACTTCTTCACAAACTATCTTAAAAGCCATGAGGAGTCAATAAGTGTTCAGTGAGAACATATTCGGTGCCACTCAAAAATAGTTGAAAAACTATTTGACAAAAGCGGAGAAGAGGAAGCACTATCCAAAGTCGAGATATTTCAACTAAATGTGAAATCGCGCTCCCTTAGGAAACATACCCTTTCTTCTTCTCTTAACCTCCTAAGGTTCCATGCTTCAGGAAGGTCTTACCAATATTTTTTATATTTGGAAATAAGAACTTTGTCGATAGCATTAGCCGCTTCATCTAGTGAATCATAGAAGTGAACTATATTATTATACAGATACCTAGCGACAAACCTTCCTTCCTTTCTTGTCATTTGGATAAGTATTGGCTATGAGAGAATTAATTCAAGCGTATTTATCCTACCACTTTACTACGCTATCTACCGAACTACTTGAAGAACATGCTGTCTCATTCCTTTCTTGGAGGGGAAAGGTGGCCTCAATTTCAGTTGCTTTGAAATCTAAAAGGATAAATCGACAAATTATGTTGTGGACCATACCTGATTTTAGGTATAATGAACCTCACAGAATTTTTTGAAGGTTAAGAGAGAGTACTATAAATGAACAGAAGCTTGTGAATGCAAATGAAGATGGAAGTGAAATTTGTTTTCAACATTGGAAATTTGCTTAAATATGAATAATTTAGCCCCGTAACCATAACACGTTTCTAACAAGTATTGATGCACTGATAGGCGATAGCCTTGATTATTGACATGTGTTTCGAGTCAAAGACATAATGATTATCGAGACTTTAACAGTTATTAGGCTCGAGGTGTAATTATGGCCAAAGTAACAGTTGTCGTACTTTTCACTATTTGGTCTTCTAACAAGCAGAAAAATTGAAAATTATGACGATTCAGATAGGATTCAATCTGCCCAACTAAATAGAACTCAAAGAACTTCCCAAATCACTAGAAATTTGGGAAATTATTCCCCATTCAAAGTATCTACTCCCTTTGTCGAATTTTCGACCATTAGAGTTGGGAGGCAAATGTTAATAGTCAAAATTCATTCATTCATCTACTCAGCTGTGAACATGCCAACTAACTCGATTCTCAGCTAGCGTCAAGAATATAGATCTATGTTTGATTTGAATTTAAGAAAAGTAGCATAAATAGTTATCATCTAACACGATTATCTTACATAACTGCCCATTATTCTTATATTTTAAGAATACATCTGATCGAGAAGCTTTCATGTATCCCGATAATCATGCAATTAACTACTGTCTCGGACACTTGACATTCACCTATAAATATAGGAAAATTGTACTATAAGATCTATCTGAAAACTCTCATTCTGATCAAGTCTTTTCTTACATTCACTTTGTAAGATGGAAGTTCTAACCCAAATCACCTAACAACACTACATGATGATGTCCATAGAGATATAGAAGTAAGGAGGGGAAAGAAAATTGTTTTTATTCCATTCCTTTCTATGTTTTGTAGAGACACTTAGTTTTATTTTACATATTTCTTTTTTTGTTTTTAAACTATCAAAAGCCCAAAATTATCTAAGAAGTTTGAGTAGAATCTATTTGAAGTTTACTTAAGAAAATACCCAATTGACCCTAATGCTCTTGTATTCCATACTTTTGTTGACTTTATGGAGCGACAGTTTCTTCCTTTTGGTTCTTTTAGAATGAATCTAAAATCCTCAAGTCTATTTAGGTAAATGACAAGTATCTGGCTTTTACCATACTAGTTTGGGCAAATTTTTTTATCTCAAGAATTTTATGTTAGTGGCATATGACAATTTTATATGATTTGATTTGAGATATCTTATGGCTTCAATCATGAATTCTATGTTTGGAATTATGAAATTATGTTATTTTGAATTACATATTAATGAAGGATTATATTTTGGATTTTGGATTGTGATTTTTTTCCACTTTCACCTTTAACAAATGCATTTTTTTGTTCTTTCATTAACAATCATGAGCATCATTCTCAGATATAGTTTTTGCCTTTATAATTAATAGTACTTAGCTTAAGGGCAAAGAATTGTTTGGTGTAACATGAACTTTATTGGTTTAGCTTAATGACAAGAAAAGTAAATTAATGAGAAACTTTGACCAACAAGATGAAAAATTGCCTATCAATGAAAATATTATTGTCAAACTTTGGTTCTTGATCTACAAATTCATTTGCTTCATAATTAGAATATTATTCATACATATGGTTCATAATGTTTTTCTGAAGGTGCTTACTAATTTTCCTTATGAACATAAATCTTTATTAATAAATGAAATTCTCATCTCATGTACTTGCAAGTTTTGTACTAACCTTCCTAGTGATATTGTAGTTGAAGTCAGAAAAATGTCCTTTCATCTTCACAAGGTATTGCCTTCAATCAAATGATTTATCAATTTTTGAGGCATTGACATCATGTTGTTATTCAATGAAAATGACTATGAATTTTCTATTTATGCTTGAATAGCATGTTAAATGTTTTGGTCTCTTGATTAATGAATAAATTACCTTAGAAAATGGTTATAAAGAAAGTATGAAGTGAATTGCTACCCATGACCTTATAAGTCTACAAGTCGTCTCTAATTTTTTTTTTTCCATATATTATTTATTTTGTGTAGGAAGATTTTTAATATTTTACATGTACCATATCATACTTGTTAAGAAATCAAATATTTAAAAAAACTAAGATTATATAACTAGAGATCAAAAAGCATAAAAAGGTTTTCACACTTAAAGTGAAACTTAAGTGAAATTGTTAGGTTAAATGATGACAGTCAATATGAGAGTAATGTAGAGCCACTAGTACTACTAAGATTGGACATGAATAAACAAAGCATGATCTTTTATATACAATGTTTTGATTCTATTTGGTTTCAATAGAGAATATTATTTGATGAGCACCAATAAATTTTTCTGGATTAATCATGAGTTTTTATTTTCTTTCAAATATAACATTGTAACATAATTAAACATCAAGGTAGCGGATTGTGTTGTTTGTGGAAACATTACCCTTAAAAAGTGCTTTTATAAAAAATTTGTTAGAAATTGGTAAGGTTGATTTTTGTTAATGTACAATTATATTTGTAATTTCCATTTTTTTGTATTACTTTCATTTTCAACACACCATATTTTCATCTATGCATTGTTTATATCTTATTTGTATATATTATGTATTATGTTATCCTTATGCATAGTTTATATCTTATTTCTATATATTATGTATTGTGTTATGTAACCTTATCTTTTCAATACCTTAATTATGTAATATTTTAAAACTTGGAATGAAAAAGAGAAATATTTAATTACATAAGTTGGGTAATCCAACAAGATATCTTAAGAGTTAACTCATAATAATATTAAGGTGTTTGCACATATTAAATCAAATATTTCTCAATAATTTGAAATCTTTTTATCTTAAATTGAAAAGAAGGATTCCTTTTCATTTCCAAATTTTATAGAAACCATTATACAATATGCTAATATAAAGACTTTCTTTTCCTTTCCTCATTTTTTATTTCCTTTTCTTTCACGTAAATAGAATTAGCAAAGTTGTATTGTTATGGTTAGTTATTTTTTTCCCTTTCTTTTTGCTATTTGTCATGGAATTCTTACATTGTGTATGTTTTCCTAATTCTATTCATTTTTCCTATTAAAAGCATAAAAATATACGCTTAAGTGTATTGTCAAATCAAAATAAAATATATAATGGTTTTCACATATATCACTAATCGAAACCCTTGTTATTTTCTCCACATGCATTATTATGTTTTTCTAGTGGTTCATTCATTTATCAAACTTTCTCATATATAGATGAATAGGCATTGGATTTATGAATTAAAATGTAATATGAAGTATATACTTATTTTGAACAACTATATAAGGAGAAAGCTTGCTAATAATAGTGTTGATGGAAAGATTATATGTCTTTATAGAAAGTGTAAAAATATCAAATGGGTGATGTTGGAAGATGTGCAAGTACATCTACTTTATGATGGTTTTATGAGGGGTTTTGAATAAATGGTTTTGCATGAAGAGAGCTTATTATTTGTGTCACTTATGGTGAATAAAATTCTAATTTTAAGGATAATGAAGCTATTGGTGAAAATACTTAAACCATATTATAAGAAGCATTTGATATCAATGATAAATCTACTGGTGAAGATATCATGGATATTAGTAAGGATAGTGAAACTAATGAAAAAGCATAGGCAATTTACAAACTGTTGAAAGATGCTTAGTAAGAAGTATATTCTAAGTACATAAAGTTCTAAAAGCTTTCGTTTGTTATACAATTATTCCATTTAAAGTGTATAAACAAATTGAGTAATAAATCAGTATCTAATTTATTTAAATTCTTAAATGAGGTTTTGCCAACTAACGAAAAGTTTGCAAACTCATAGCTAGTTGGTGATTTGGGTTCTAATTATCATAAAATTCATACATGCTTCAATGATTGCAAGTTATATTGAAAAGAATATAAACATGATAAGGAATGCCATGTATGTGCACAGTTAAGGTATATAAGAGATGAAAAAAAATCTAATGAGAAATCAAATTCATCTCATAAAGTTAAATAAATATTGGCAAAGATTTTATGGCATTTTCCTTTGATCCTTATGATACAAAGATTATTTATATCATCAAAAACAACATTGTTCATGTGGTTACATAAAGATGAGTGTGTAAAAGATGGTTATAGGAGACACTCGGTTGACTTTCTTGCGTAGCAAACATTCGATTATCAAAATGATCATTTTGCTAAAGATGTTAGGCTTGGTTTAGCCTGTAATGAATTCAATCCCTTCAAGTCTTTAAGTCTCTTGTATGGCACATGGTTTGCTATTTTGATACTATATAGTTTACCTCCTTAGATGTGTATGAAGCAACATTTTTTATGTTATCATTGCTTATACCAAGTCCCACAGCTCTAAGAAATAGTATAGATGTTATTTACAACTTTTGATTGAAGAGTTAAGGGAATTATAGCGTAATAAGTTAACACTTACAATGCTTCTACAAAAGAAATTTCCAAAATGCATGTTGCATTTTGTGGACAATTAGCAATTTTTCAACTTACACTAACCTCTCCGGATGAAGTACTAAGAGTAAGCTAACCTGTCCTTCATGTCATAAGTATACACATTCGAGGTGGTTAAAATATAGTGACAAACATTTTTATATAAGTCATCAATGCTTTCTCGCTAGTGGCAATACCCTTCAAAGAGACAAATGGTCAATTGATGCTACTGAAGAGTATGATGAAGCTCCACCAAAATTAACCGGATTGAAGGTGTTGAATTAGCTGAAAGGTTTTGAACATACTTTTGATAAATTGGTTAGCAATAACTCAAAGCTACCATTGAATTGGAAGAAGCAAAGTATATTTTTTAAGTTACCATACCAGAAGGATAATCTTATCCAACATAATTTAGACGTGATGCATATTGAGAAAAATATATGTAATAATATTAGAAGGACCTTATTAAATATCTAGGGCAAGTCCAAAGATTATATAAAAATTTACCAAAAAAAAAAAAAGATTATATAAAAGCATATCGTAACTTAGATGATATGGGAATTAGACTTGAGCTTCATCCTTATGATGATAGCTTCAATCAAATTTACTTGTTTCTGGCATGCTTTTCAATAAATAAAGCTAAGAAAAATTTGTTTTGTTACCTTTTACAAAATCTAAAAGATCCAAATGGTTATGTGGCAAATATTACATTATGTGTGAATATGAAGCCAAACTTTTAAGTCTCAAGTCATGATAATCATACTTTGATGTAATAGTTTGTGCCATTAACTTTATACCAAGGCAAGTATAAGCAATTCTTATTAAGCAGTGTAATTTTTTCAAAAACTTGTGTGGTAAAATCCTCTATGCTTGGGATTTAATTCATCTAGAGAGATATAAAAAAATATATATTGTTAATTAGAAAAAATATTTTTCCAACATTTTTAATATCATGATATATCTACCCATATATTTAACATATAAGGCTATGATAGGAGGAGCTGTCCAATATCAATAGATGTATGCTATTAAGAGTTACTTATCCAACTTAAAGTCATATGTGCATAATCGAAGTAATTGAGGGTTCTATTGCAAAAGGCTATTTGGTAAAAGAATGTATCACTTTTTGCTCAAAATATTTAGAAGATATAGAAAATAATTCAATTAAACTATATAAAACTATGATGTGAGCACATCTACAATAATAGAGTTACCCATATTCAAATGTCTAACCATCCATTTTATATTAACTTGCCAAGCACAACAAACAATTTTATGTGGAAAATCCTTAAGATAAGCAATGTCATATTATAATAAAAACAATTGATGGGGACTCTTCATATAGGTATTAATCATATAGTTGATATAGAATCATACTTGCAAAGCAAGATTCATATTAACCAATTCCAAAAGATTGGGGAAATAAGTTATTAAGAACAAATATATATGAAACCATAGTAAAAGAGAATCCAACTTTAGGGGTTTGTCATGATACATTTATGAATGATATGAATGAAAGTTAATCTTTACCATGAAAAGCATATGAGTTTTTTGGTATGTTTTATTTGTATTAATTAAGATTATGTTGCATATTTTGCTTAGTTCTTTACATATCATGTGTAAATACCATATTTATTGAGCTCTTATTTATTTTTTTTTTAATAATTTTTAATGTGCAGCTCTTTACTATGAAGACCAAGAATAAAAGATCGGTTACTTGCATGCAAAGCTTTTCACAAGGTGATGAACATTAACAATTAGGATCAACAATACAATTCGAACAAAATTAGTTCATTTTGAGGTAATTTGATTACATATCTATTATTTTATATCTTTTAATATGTACAATATAATTGTTACAAATAATTGTCATCATTTCTTTTTTGATCAACACATATGATCTATGCATGTGACGAAATTACCACAATGAAGATATTTAATACTTCATGCAAAGATGAACTTTGGTGTCTATCTAACAACTTAAAATATAAACTTGGTAGTCATTCACAGCCTACTTTCTTTTTTATCACAAATACTGAAAAAGCCTTCTTAATATGAATTCTTATCGCTAGCTTTAATATGACGATGCTTCATGTAAAGGAGAACTTTAGTGTCTGCCTAACAATTTGAAATACAAACTTAGTGGTTATTCACAACCTACTGATTTTTCATTTTTGTTTAACTTTTTTATTACAAATACTACAAACCTTCTTGATATGAATTACTATTACCAGCCTTAAATTTTTTTAGTACAAATACTAAAGAAGTTTACTAGTTAACTAATGAAAAAGTTCGCGTAAATGCCATTATCATGAATCTCTTAATATGCTATCATTTCCATGAAGATGCTTTTCCTCTTTTCTATTTAAGAAATATGAAATTACCAAAAAAATGTAATCGCTTTTTCATTATCTTCTTCATGATATGTAGTAATTTCCTAGAAGGCTAAGAGCAAGAAGATATTTACCTACACAAAGTTGTCCTAGTCAACCATACAATAAGAACTAGCAAATACTTTATTAAGTCAAGCCATCTCAAGTCAACCGACTCAAGAAAGAATAGCAAATACCTCATTAGGTCAAACTAATTCCAATTGATTAACTCAATAACAAGAAGCAAAAACTACATCAAATCAACCTACTTCTACACCTTTAATGTCTCATAGGTTTTCATTATGTAAGTGATGCGAATAAAGTGATTAAGCCTATTACTCATGTATACTTCAAGTGACTTAAAGCTCTTGATTCTACTACTTAGTGTTTTCAGTTACTGCTAGTACTATAAGAGTTACTTGTGGGCTATAAATAAATATACTTACTAATGTAGCAAGAGTAGATATACAATAGAGAAAAAAAATGACTTGCTTCAATGGCGTGATCAAAAGCTATTTAGGGAGTTGCTTCTAGAAGCCATGGGATATAAATGGGGAGAAGTTAATTACATAGGGTAGCAAATTTTTCCATCTTGTTTTGGTCTCTTACTCAAGAATTAGCTAAGTTGTTTTGAGCTTGCAACTTAGATAAGATTACTCCTTTTGACTACTTGTTGTTGAAGCTATTGGTGTATGTATGTTCTTAACTTTATCATTTGTGCTCTATCAACTGGCGCTATTTATAGGAAATTCTCTTATTATTGTGGATCAATTTGTTGTAATTGTGAATTAATCATGGCTTGAATGGACAATCGAATTGAAGAATTAGAGAAGAATGTAGATGATATCTATGGTAGTTTGTCGAAGATTCAATAGAGCTTTATGTTATAGACCACAATCATAAGGTTCAATTGAACATGATGCAATGAGGATAGAAATCTCTTAAATCTATGGAGAATAGTTACCGCAAGAGTCATAAGAATTTAGAGAACACAATGACTTCCATTCAAGAATTTTGAAGAATGTTTTAGGTCATAAATCGAGTAAAAGTGTAGCAAATGAAGAAGGAGAAAATTCCAAAGCAGCTAAGCAAGAGTAAGACAACATTCTAATTGAGTATTTATTTAGTATGATGAATTACCTAACTAGGAAGATTAAGTTGATTCTCACAATGGAAGTGTAGATGAAGAGTATCAGTCTAATGCCATGTACATAACTCTTCCAATTTTTCAGAGATTCAATCCTAACAATTGGATTATGATCACAAAGCACTACTTTGAAGCCCATCGTACTATAGAATAAAGAAAAGCACCTCTAGCTTCATCATATATGAGAGAAATGTCAATATATTCACTTAAGACTCTTAAATGAAGGATTACTAACTTGAATTAGGAAATATTAATAGTAGAGCTTTTGAAGAGATATAATAGAAGTTCTTCTAACAATCCTTTTATAAAATTGTCCACTTTGCAACAAAACACTATCATAGAACTACATATTGATGATTTCAAAGCCTTTTTGTCATAAGCACCAACACTGATTGAATTGCAAATGTCAGGGTACTTTTTAGGCCTGGGGGGGGGATCGTCATTCTTATTTTAACATTGGGGCCTATAACCCTAGCTCAGGCTATAGATTTGTCATATGATGTGGAAAGAGTTTGATTATGGAATTTATGTATCTCCAACATATAGGTGTAGATGAGGGGTTCTAACTGAATCGATTACGTATGAGTTATGTGAGAATTATCACACCCCGAAAGAGGAAAAGTCATAACAGTCCTACCATGTAAACTAATCTAAGATAGAAGCTAACCTTACAACTATTATTGTAGATACAGTTTACACAAGGCACACAACTCAACTAGTTTGAAACATCTATTTTAACACCTGTTAATAACCAAACCTTTGGTAGAGTTTTTATAAAATACATATTCTATACAACCTGTTGTCTAATACTACAACAGTATTTATACAAACGTTTTACATCCAAAGGTAAAGTTTACAATCAAAGTTTGTTAAAAACTACAAGTTTTACAGTCTATATACAATAAGTTAAAAAACTAGTGGGCTCCCAAAGAATTTCCAATTAGTTTCCTCAAAAACAAAGTCAAAAGCCTAGAAATTTTGAAATATTCAAAACTCAAACAAAAAATATACAAAAGGTTAAGTCAAAAATTTGTACATTTCTCATATACCAATTAGAAAATGTTATGTGTCATGTTAAAGGAAAAGTTAACAGCGAACTAATGGAGAACTTATTTAAAAACTTTTACAAATATTAAAGACTTAAATAAGAATTTTAAAATGTTTATCGTTCAAACATAAAAAGTGTTAAAAGTTGAGTTCTAATCTTGTATTTTTCTTTAAAGAATATAACAAGGGGAATGGTTTTTCTATTTCAAATCTTTTAGCTAAAGAAATAGAAATGCTTATCCTCAGACCTTATGATATTGATGTTAAATGTTGCTCTAGTTAAAGTATGAATAATGAAATTTATTACCATAGTAAGGTAGAATTTAAAACTATTTAATGTGATTGGAAATGCGTATGGAACTCAATTTTTCCTCCAAAATCTAAATTTTCCTTTGGTTAATTCTTCAATCAGCAGAAAACTTAAGGAGGAGGGACACTGTAGCAAATTCAACGCGTCCAAGATATGCTAACCCAAATGAAGATCTGTTGCATGCTCTAAAATTTGTCCAAGATTAAATCATATTAAAAGTTTACGGGAAAGGAATGATATGGAATTTCCTTATGTTCTAACGATCCTGCTGTTCGTATTAAAATTAATCACCGCATAGAAAGAGAGGGTTATCATCTGTCGGTACTCCAAATGCAGTTTTATTTATATGTAGACTTTTGTTAGACTGGTTTCATAGGAACCAAATTACGTTTCAATGTGAGAATTCTCAATTGTATTTTGGCACAAAGAATACAAACTCAAGCACACGTATTTTGTTGCTACACCAGAAAACCAAAATAGATGCTTTCGAACCAAAAACAACCTTTGTCTTGGCTTCCAACTCTAGAAGGTTGGGCCAAACTTAGTACGAATGGATCGATGATACTCCACACATTGGTTATGCACCCATTGGAGGAGTGAGTAGAGATGACCGAGAAACCCGGTAGAGTATGGATTTTTCAAAAAAGAGAGAGAGAGAGAGAGAGAGAAAAGATGATATTTTAACAATAGAATAATAGGCCTTATATTGGGGATTATCCTATAGCTTATGAATGAAATTTAAAATAAGTTGAGATCTAGATTCCCAAGTAGCAATTTTACTATTGAGTTCAAATTCAAGTTATAAGAGTAAATATGCTAATGCTTTATTTTTTGTTTCTTCTTTTTTTTAAATACTTTGGATTCGTTAGCTAAACTTTTTAATTTCAAGACTATTTAACATGTACTTGGGCAATTAATATGGCCTTTGGTATCATTTTGTTTACATATTTAATATAATCTTAAATTTTAATATATTTGGAGCTATTAGAGAGGATATAGTTCTTGGAAAGTATAAGTTTTTTCATAATTGTTATATTTAATTTGATTAATTCTTGGTTTATTACTATAGAATCATAGCATCTTATGGTTAGTGGTCATTATTATAGAATCATAAAATTTAATAGTTAATGGTCATTATTATAGCATATTTCCATAACTAGTGAAGGCTCATTTGTATATAAATAGGAGTTCATATTCTTGTAAAGTGTATACACAAAATATTCAATACAATCTTTTTGTTTTTTTTCTATTTCTATAATTATTTTTTTCTTTTCTTTTATTTACTTGGTATTAAGGCCACAAAAATTCTTTTTCAAAAATCTTGAATTTTTTTTTTCTTTGATAAGTCCAACAATACTATGGATTCCTCTGAAATTATTTTTAAACCTATTATTGTTGTTTCTTATGGGTTAAACTATGATTTATAATCTCAAGATATGTCTAGTTTCTTAAAAAGTAGACTTTTATGACATATTGTGACTGTTGAAATTACCAAACATTCCAAGAAAGACAATGAAGAAAAAAAATTCATTGAGCGATTGGAAAAATGGAATGGTAAGTGTCATAAAATTCTGACTTGGTTTCATAATAGTTATACCAATGTCAAAAAATTGGATTTTCACTAGTTTGATACTGCAAAAGAAGTATAGGATTCTTTGGCATCTCATTATTCCATTTCTGATGACATTCATTGATTCCAATTATATCGTCACCTTCATTAGATACAACAATAACCAAGCCAAATTATTCATACATATATCTTTAAACTACAAGCTTTATGGGATCAATTAGCTGCTTGTGATCTCATATCGCCTAACACTGATTCCACTAAAATATATGCTGATCTTCGAGATCGACAGTGTGTTTGGCATTTGCTTATGACTCTTTAAGATGAGTTTGAGTCTATTCAAAGCTTTCTACTTCATCGTAGTCCTTTGCTTAAGCTTGACATTGTGATCAAGGATTTAATTTCTAATAAAACTCAGTTAAATACCCTTCATGGTAAGTAAATACTAACTTCAATAGACATGGCTCTTGCTACTTAAGTATCCTCAAATCCCACTCTTGGTGTTCAAGCCCAGTTAAGATCTATTCAAAACTCATCAAAATTTTCTCGAAAGAACTTTTGCAATTATTGTAAGAAGTAGGGTCATATTATCTGTGAATGTTAATGGCTATAATTTAAGTAGAATGGTCATGGCACTACATTTTGAGCCCTCTTGTAAATCTACTACTATTGTTACCACTCCTATAGAAGAGTCCTTTGAGAATTCTTCTCCTGAGTTTTTTATGAAAGACATTCAAGCTCTCCTTCAACAAATCCAACACAAGCCTAGTAAATCAACTTCTCAAGCTTTATCTATTACACCAAGTAAATCTTCCCCTTAGTTCTTCGATTCTGCATGTTACAACCACATAACTTCTTATTCCTCTGTTTTCACATCTCAAACACATCTTGTTATTTCACCTATTGTTTACATTGCAGATAACTCCACTATGTATGTTCAGCACATGGGAAACATCAATACACCTTAGTTGTCTATTTCAGATGTTTTTCATGTCATAAAAGTTTCATTCAATCTTTTACTTGTAGGACAATTATGTAAACTAGGTGTTAATATACTTTTTTCTAGTCATGGTTATTTTATGTAGGATTCACAGATAGGGGAGATCCTTAGGACTAAGCATAGAGTTGGTTAATTATTTGAGCTTAAATCTCTTTAGATTCCTTCAAAAAAAATTTCTGTAGCTATTACTTCTTCTATTTAGCATGCTTCGATTGGGTCACCTTTCGGCTTCTAAGTTAACTTCTTTTAATTTCTAGCGATTGTTTAGGTCCTATTAAATCTGAAAATGTTGATTATGTCTCAGTCAACTTTCTAAGCATCATGCTTTACCTTTTTTTCGATAATACTTCTATTTCATTTACTTCTTTTAACTTAGTTCATTTTGATATTTGGGGACCCTCTCCTCATGCTTTAGTGAGTGGTTCACATTATTTCATGATTTTCATTGATGATTTTTCTACGTTTACATAGATCTATCTTATGAAAAATAGAATTGAATCATCTACTATATATGTACAATTTGCAAATATGGTTGCTACTCAATTCTCTTGCAAGATTAAAATACTTCACATTGATAATGCCATAAAATATAAAGAAACCACCCTTCTCCAATTTTCGGGACTAATCTGATCATGAGACACCTTTTCCTTTATTTCATTATTACTTCCCCTTCTCACATTCTGTAAGTAGCCAAGACATTGAGGAATATCCAAAAAGTCATTTAGAGAGTCGATTTAATTCTACCTCTATTCCAACAATTTGAGATGAAAGATCTTCATTTTCTTAGTTACTTTCTTAGGTTAGAAATTTCCTCTAATCAGATTGAATATTATTTGACTCAAGCAAAATATACTATTAAACTTATTTCTCATGCTGGTTTAACAAATTCCAAATTTATGAATACTTCTATGGAATCTAATGCTCATTTTTCAACTACAGATGGTACTATTCTTACTGATGCAACCCTCTATCGATAATTAATTGGCAGTCTCATTTACCTTACTATCACTCGACCAGACATTGCTTACGTAGTTCATATTGTTTGTCAATTCATGACTGCTTCTCATACAACTCATTTTGCCACTCATTCGTTAGTTAAAGGGACATTATTTCATGGTCTTAATTTCTCTAAACATTCATCCCTTGATTTAAGAGCTTATTCTAATGCTAATTGGGCTAAGGATCTTACTAACCGATGTTCTACTACTAGATTTTTTTTTTTTTTTCCTTAGCACCTCTTTGATCTCATGGCATAGTAAGAAACAATCAGTTGTCTCTCATTCTAGTACAGAGGCTGAATATCGAGCAATTGCCAATACTGCATCTAAGCTTCTTTGTCTACGTTGGTTACTCTAAGATATGGGCATTTCATATTCTTCTACTACTTCTCTCGATTGTGATAATCGCAGTGCTATGCAAATTGCTCATAACAATGTCTTCCATGAACATACTAAACATATTGAGAATGATTATCATTTTATTCGACATCATATACTTGAAGGAACCATTTGACTCCTCTTTGTTTCCTCAATTGATTAAATTGTAGATATCTTCACTAAAGCGCATTCATCAAGCATATTTCATGATTTAGTTTACAAATTTAATTTAATTGAACTTTTTCCATCTTGAGTTTGAGGCAGGTATGTTAGCATTTAATTTAATTAATTCTTAATCAATAGTTATTATTATAAAATCATAGTATTTAATGGTCAATGGTCATTATTATAGAATCATAGCATTTAATGGTGAATAGTCATTATTAAAGCATATTTCCATAATTATTGAAGACTCATTTGTAAATAAATAGGAGTTCATATTCTTGTAAAGTATATAGGTTATGCCTCGAAGTGACGGACTCACAACAGTCTTACTGTGTAAACCAACCTATAATAGTAATTGCTCTCACAATCACTATTATAAATACGATTTACACAAGGCATCCACAACTCATCGCTTTAAAGTAAATAGTCATTCAAGATTATTGATAAAATTACATATAGATTTATAAACTATAAGTCATATTTACATTGATATAAACATATATGGTCTTACAATTTCAAGAAATGTATACATAACAAAACAGTTTAAAATAGCTAAATATTACATGATTAGTCTCTTTCTTACCTATAAGTCGCTAGCAAAAATCGTAAGGCACTGTTGCTCTTCCAGTTTATCCTCACTCCCCTAAGGTCCTTCAAAATAGTACTAACTTCTAGATAATTATAACTTAAAATATACCCTTTTATCTATAATTTTAAAGCCTAAAAAATAAATGAAATTTTAGAAAATAAGTTTTAGAAAAGCTCTCCATAGCACTATCATAAATACTCTAAATAGTTTATAAAAAAATTTTGAAGTCAAAACTATGTTATTAAAGTCATTTAAATTTAAGTTGAAAACTAACTCAAGTTTAAGGATATCTTAAGTATTGTATATCCTGGGGACCTAATTTTATCAATTTGATATTTTTTTTTCCTAAATCTACATACAAAAATACTTCAAAATACTAAATTTCATAATTTTTCATATATATTTAATATTTTTAGTAAATTAAATAAAATCAGGTAGGGAAATTGGACTTACTATCCAAATGACCTCCAGCCACCAATGGCAGCTCCACCAATGTCAACAGCTCCAAGTAGTGGTCCAACTATTCAATGGTTGTGGTCGTTTGGTTCTACGTGATCATTAGGTTTGGTTTCTCTCCTAAAGCCCTAATTACACATTATTTTTGCTAATTTTTTGCATAATTTCTTACTTCTCTTCTCTCATCTCTCTCTAATTTTTCTAGCTTCCTAACGGACCAAAGTGAATTCTAAATGAGGCTTACTAAATTTATAGGGTTATTTTGATGAGTTGGGGAATTTTCTTTATGCCATTTACCCCTTATCTTTTTTCTTTTTGCTTTCTATTTACGTTATTTTGATTGGTTAATTATCAAACCTGCATCCCTAACATGCTAGCCCCATTTTTAGATAATTCCACATTTTTGTTGATTTTTCCTTAATTATTTAGTATTATTTTAGCAAATTTTAGGTATCTTAAATAATTTCAAGTATTTTTACCTACACATAATTACATATATAGCATAAATAAATACTCATAAACATTATTTATATTATTTTATATTTTTTAGTATGTATATAATTTATCTCTATCGATTTATTAGTTATCTAAACCAATTTTACACATTTTTGATAAATAATAAGTAATATACATATAATTCAGTATTATAATATTTAATTGTTTTATTATTTATTTTCTTAAATTCAAACTCATAAGATCACTTTTATTATTATTCCTAACTTCATTGTAAAATTTGGGCTTAATTGGTCAACTTACCCAATTGTCCTAAATTTTATATATTGACTCCAAACACCTTATTACAAGACTTACATTTCCAGCCCCCTTCGAAAAAGCTTTGTCCTCAAAACTTTTTGATGTGTCACTAGGTTTGTACACAAAAAGAAGTACCACAACGAATGAACTGAAAAGGAAACAAAAAAAAAATAGCAAAGTCCAAGCAACTACTGAATGAATACGACTTACCACCTGATCCTACTTAGCCTACAACCCATCGGATATGACACATCGGTCTGAATTAAAGGGTCACTCGCCATTACTCCTTGCTAAAGGGAATAGATAAAAGTTGAATGATAATGAGAACACTAAGGTTGCTTCAGTGAGTAAATCTATATTGAAAATTGAATGTGTATGTACAAGGAAAATGGGAGGGAGGGGGCTTACATACTTGTCCACTAAGGTTATTTTACACGTATGAAAAGACAAAAGGGTATTTTACAATTACGTTACATTAATCATACTAAAAAGGGGTAAAAAGGATAAAGAATATCGAGTACAGAAAAGAAAGAATCATTATGAAACGTTGTGTCAAAAGGCACATATCACTTAATGGTTGTACGTCAGGAGTATGATACATAGGCAAAAACAGGAAGTGCTAGGAGTCAGGGGGCGACCCGATCTAGATTAGGTCGGGAGCTAATCAGCCTAGCAAAAAGGTCAACTATCTTGAAGTCAAACGCCAATGGGTTAGGTGGGTAGCTCGGCTTAGCTAGTTTTGGGCTATCTTCTAGATTAAGACTTCGTTGTTGGATAGGAGCATGTTGGACACATGTGAAGATCTGAGAGACAAGTTAGCAAGAGGTCGGATCGAGATAGGAGTCCCCGTCTTGGCTATAGCTTGGAGCTATATTTTCCGTATGAGCCCTAAAAGTCCTCTAGCTCGACTTCTTGTGATCAATCCAAAGGGGTTGATTCCTATAATCTACTTAGGGTTCAAAGAGATTTGTCCTCAATCTAAAACGATTTTTGTTCGTTCTTCTAGGGTGATAACAAGGTCTTTTATTGGTCAATAAGGAATCAAATCAGACACATTAAAGGTAGAGGAAACACCATAGTCATCAAGCAACTCAATTTGGTAAGCGTTGTGGTTGATCTTCTTCAGGACCTTAAATGGGCCATTAGCTCGAAGAGATAGTTTACTTTGTCTTAAGTACGGAAATCGCTCTCGGCTAAGGTAAATCCATACTAAGTCTCTTAGCTAGAAAGAAATAGTTCGGCAACCTTAGTTGCCAATCTCTTGTTGTCTCTTATTGAACTTAGCAATCTTCCTAGTGACAAAATGGTGCAGCTCATGCAATTTTTGGGTTCGGTCCACTCTGAAGTGACTTTCTTCAATGGTTACTAAGGTGTCAATCATATCCAGGGGAATGGTAGGGTTAAGGCCATAGACAACCTCGAATGGGGTCTTCTTAGTAGTGCTATGAACAGTTCAGTTATATGCAAACTCTACAATTGGTAGGCACAGATCCCAACAATCTGAGGGTAGCTACTAGAGCTTAACACAAGTTTGGTCCTAAGTCTCCTCCAAAGAGTCTTCCAAAAATAGCTTAAGAATTTTGTATCTCGATCTAAAACAATCTTCTTTGGTACTCCATGTAGTCAAACAATCTCCTACAAAACCAAATCAACTATATAGAGCATCGTTAGTGCAATGGCATGGAATGAAGTGCACCATCTTGCTAAAATGGTCCACCACAACAAAAATATAATCTTTCCCTCTGGATGTCTAGGGTAACCATAGGACAAAGTCCATGCCAAGGTCGACCCAAGGTAAAGTTGGCATCGACAAAGGGATGTACCTTCCATGGGGTTCTCTCTTCCCCTTAGCATGCTTACACACATCATAACTACCAACTACTTTATGGATATCCTTAGCCAAACCTGGTCAATAGAAGTTCTCCTACAACAGATCGACGGTCTTAACCTCCCTAAAATAGACTGAAAGTCCACCGCTATGAGCTTCCCGGACCAACAATTCTTGTGTAGAGCAATTTGGAATATATAGCCTGCAGTCCTTGAACAGATAGCCATCCTTAAGATAATATCCTCCAACAACTACCCCTACTCAGTACTATTCAACAACAGGACCAAAGTGAGTGTCGGCAACATACTGCTCCATGATGAGTGAGGATCCCAATAATTTTGTCTGCAAAGTGGTCAACAAAGTTTGCCATTATGACAGAGCGTCCGCGACCACATTTGGACTCCCCTTCTTGTACCTAATGATGTACAAGAACCCTTCCTTAAATTCCAATTATTTGGCTTACCTTTTAGAGAGTTTGTTCTAACTCCTAAGATGCTTTAATGATTCATGGTCAATGAAAATAACAAACGCTCGTGGTAGTAGATAGTGTTACCAAACAATGAGGGCTCGGAAAAAGGAGTACAACTCCTTCTCATACATAGAATAGTTCAAGGCTAAGCCACTTAGTTTCTCGTTGTGGTAAGCAACGGGCCATCATTCTTGCATCAAGACAGTACCAATTCCAACTCCTGATGCATCATACTCCAATTTGAAGACCCTATCAAAATCTGGTAGTGAAAAGATAGGTATCGAGGTGAGCTTCTCCTTAATCTCCCTGAAGCTTCATTTAGCTCAATCATTCCACCTGAACCCTTCATTATTCTTTGTCAGCTCGGTCAATAGGGCAACTATTATGCTAAAGTCCTTAATGAATCACCTATAGAAAGAAGTTAGGCCAAGGAAACTTCAATGACATTCTTCGGCGTCAAACATTCCAAAACAGCTCAGATCTTCTCCTCATCTACTCGGATTCCTTCCCCTGACACTACAAACCCTAGGAAAATCACCTCTTTTTGGTAGAACATGCTTTTCTCTACATTCCTATACAACATCTCTGCTTGCAAAATGTTAAATACTTCACAAAGATGTTGAACGTGATTGTTTAGGTCTATCATCGAAGAACACGACCACGTATCTTTCAATAAGAGGGCGCATCACATGGTTCATTAACCTCATAAACGTACTCGACACATTAATTAGTCAAAATGACATAACCAATCATTCGTAGAGTTTGTATTGTGTCTTAAAGGCAATCTTCTATTCATCGCCCAGCCTCATGCGAATCTAGTGATAGCAACCATTCGTAGACTCAACTATCCTGCTCAGCGTTCATCAAGTCAATCATTCCTTTCCTCGACTCGTATAACCTCATTGGCTCGGCTTGAATAAGTTGACGCGATACAAGAGCTCAGGAGTATGTTTGCTTAGGTTGGCTCGAAACATTCCTCTTCTGCCTTTTGACCGTCTGCACAATTTTGATGGCCTCATCTAAGGTATAAAATCTCTATACTTCCACAATATTGCGAATCTCATACTTGATCCCAAAAATGAACCTTGATATTGTATGGGCCTCTGGTTCTTCCATGTCAACTCTAATCATAAGCATCTGGAATTCTTTGATATAGTCATCAACAGGTCGACATCCTTAGTGAAGCTCCTGTAACTTGGTAAACGTAACTTATCGGTATGTTTCGGGTACAAATCTACCCCTCAACAACCTTTTCATCTTGTCCCATGTCCTAATACCTCGTCTCTCATCTCTAGCTATGGCGGCATTCAAATTCTTCCACCACATGGTGGCATATCTAGTAAATTCCAACGCAACAAGTTGGACCTTGACCACATCCTCATACCCATAACACTCAAATACTTTCTTGAGCTTCTCTTCCAACTCCAAGTATTCATCTGCATCTCTACTTCCACCAAATGGTGGGATTTGCACCTTAACATTGTCTATCCTTCGAGGAACTTGATGTCTTCATCCCTGCGTTTGGTAATAATCAACTTCTTCTTCACCCAACCCTTCGACATCCACCTCCTCGTCATCTTTCCTGATCTCCTCTAACTCTAATATTCGTCTAACGACTCCTCCAACTCGAGGGGGTCAAACTGGGTGATTGGTTCGATTACCTTAGACATAATGTCTCTTAGGGGGTAGCATCCTTGGGTTTTGTTGTTGTACACCTTAGGGTTGTTGCCGATTAGTTTACATTATGATGACTAAACTCTCAATGAGGTTTGTGAGTCTATCAAGCTTGTCATCAACGGACCCTTAGGTGTTACTACCATTATGACCACGACCAGGTTAAGCACCACTACCTTAGTCACCAATAACCCTCTAAACATTTGAATCTGACATAGCATAATCCCCTTTCGAACAGGTTAATAAACTACTAACAAACGTTCTCTGTTGTCGCAATGGAAAACAGAGTATCAATGAAATCATACTTACGAACACACACAACACACTGCAGTACCTATGGAAGGAATATAGCAGTTGTACACATTAAGGTGAACAAGAACTCCACTACAACTTCACACACTCCCTTACAAAACTGTGCTCTAATACCAGTAAAGTTGATACATCTCCAAGGTCGTACATACGAAGAAGCACCACAACAAATGAACCAAAAAGGAAATAGAAAAGAAACTTGCAAAGTCCAGGTAGTTACCAAATAGATATGACTCACCACTCGATCCTACTTGGCCTACAACCCGCTAGATATGATACACCAGTGTGAATTAAAGGGTCAAGGGTCAATCGCCACTACTCCTTGCTAAAGAAAATAAATAAGAGTTGAATGATAACAAGAACACTAAGGTTNTACATGAATGATTGTGGTATTAAGCTATTAACATGATGTATGTGTAGTTTTATTAAGTTTTTAGAACTCAGGGTAAGTTGGATTATATGTAAAGTAGTAAAATATAAAAGTAAAAGCTAGGTTAGAAACAAGGTTAGAATGTAATATGGTATTGATTATTTTGGATACATTAAAAATTAGATCTAGGTAAGAAAGTGGTTTATATCTGGATTCGACATCCTTATTAGAGTTAGAATAAAAGTAAAAAATCTCTTAGACAATAATCTATATTAGAATGTTGGGTCAAAACCTTATGTATCTCTAGGGTCGTATACACGAAGAAGCATCATAATGAAAAAACTGAAAGGGAAATAGAAAAGAAACCAGCAAAGTCCGAGCAGCTACTAAATGGTTATGACTCGCTGCTCGATCCTACTTAGCATATAACCTGACGGATACAATACACTGATTCAAATTGAGGGGTTACTCACCACTACTCCTTACTAGCGATAATAGATAAGAGTTGAATGATAACGAGAACACTAAAGTTACTCCAGTGAGTAAATCTATATTGAAAGTTAAATGTGTACATACAAGGAAAGTGAGGGTTTATATACTTACCTACTAGAGTTATTTTACACATATGAAAAGACAAAAGGATATTTTACAATTACATTACATTAATCATACTAAAAAAAGGGTAAAAAGGATAAAGAATATCCAATACAAAAAAGAAAGAATCATTCTGGAACGTTATGTCAGAAGATACATGTCACTTGATGGTTGTACGTTAGGAGTATGATACATAGGCAGAAACAGAAAGTGCTGGGAGTCAGGGGGCAACTTGATCTGGATTAGGTCGGAAGCCAATCAGCCTGGCAAAAAGGTCAGCTATCTTGAAGTTAAACACCAATAGGTCAGGTGGGTAGTTCTACTCGGCTAGTTCTAGGCTATCTTCTAGATTAAGATTTTGCTATTGGGTAGGAGTATATTGGACACACGTAAGGATCTGAGAGACAGGTCAACAAGAGGTCGAATTAGGATAAGAGTCCCCATCTCGGCTATGGCTTAGAGCAATTATTTTTTGTACAAGCCCTTGAAGTCCTCT
Organism: Lumnitzera littorea; assembly: GCA_024138015.1. Taxonomy (NCBI): domain Eukaryota; kingdom Viridiplantae; phylum Streptophyta; class Magnoliopsida; order Myrtales; family Combretaceae; genus Lumnitzera; species Lumnitzera littorea. Next base: position 97,570,809 of record JAMXBB010000003.1, read on the forward strand.
AACTCGGCTTCTTATGATCAGTTCAAGAGGTTGATTCCTATCACTTCTGTACATCAAAGTTTCACTCAACTAATCAAAAATGATATTTAACATATTTTTCCTAACTTGGAAGTCAAAAAAACGATGGGTATTGCTTCATCATTACTATTTTCGACTCTCAAGTAATCTCTAAATCTAGACTTTCATTCCATTGTACTTTCACGTATACCATATCTTGATTCCTTAACTTTTGAACCCGATTATCTAATATCTTCATGGGTTACTTCACAACTTGAAAATTCCTCTTTAATTCTACTGGCTTTATCTCTACGATTGCATCCAGGTTCTTAACAAACTTTCTTAACATCAAAACATAGATTACATCACGGTAGCCCGACAAACTTATGGGTAAGGCTATTCTATATGATACACTACCAATCTTCTCTAATACATCAAATGAACCAATATATCATTGACTCAACTTTCCTTTTGAGCCAAACCGATTAAGTCCTTTGAATGGACTTATCTTGACATAAACATGATCTCCGACTTCAACTCCATTGGCCTTCTCTTCAAATCTACCCAACTCTTATAACAGTCCTGAGCTTCCTTCATTCGTTGTCGTATAATCTTAACCTTCTCATTTATTTAGTTAATTGTATCGGGTCCAATCATTGCATACTCTTTATGATCCCAATACAATAGCAATCTAAACTTTCTTCCATATAACACTTCATAAGGTGTCATCTGTATAATTGCCTACAGCTATTATTATAGGCAAATTCTATCGATGGCAAATATTGATCCCAATCTCCACTGAAATTTAATACATAAGCTTGTAACATATCTTCTAAAGTCTAAATTGTTCACTCTAACTATCCATCTGTCAGGGGATGATAGGCTATATCAAATTGTAGCTTTGTACCTAAAGCTCCATGTAAACTTTCCTAAATTTTAGATATAAATCGATTATCCCAATTAGAAACAATACTTGTAAGCACACCATATAATCTTACTATCTCTCGAATATACAACCTAACCATCTTTTCTATTGAATCTCCTATCCGATAAGCAAGAAATGTTCACTCTTCGTTAATCTATCTATAATCACCTAAATCAAATCATATATAGCTTGAGTCCTAGGAAGTGCCACTGCAAAATCTACTTTAATATGATTCCGTTTCCATTTTGGTATCTCCAAAGGTTGCAATGGTCCACTCGATTGTTGATATCTTACTTTAACTTTTTGACACGTAATATATTATGCTACATATTACGCCACATCTGTAAGCCCCAAAGTTAAGCCAAGTAACCGTAAGATTGAACTTAGAACCCAAAGTTTAGGGCAATCGGTTAAAGAATCCGATCAAACCCAAATTATAAACTATTTAGGGAAATATTAGTAAAAATGACCCCGTAAACTTAAATTTAAGAAAATAAATAGTAAAATAGGAGACTATAAAATTTTCAAATTTTAAGCATAATAATTGCTAATTACCGAAAAGGCGAAAAGTGTAATATAATAACTAATAAATTATTAGAGATAGATTATATGTATACTAAAAATTTTAGAATGACCAAAATAATAATTAAGCATGTTCACTTGTACCCCACATGTATTTACGTGTAGATAAAAATATGCGAAATTACCTAAATTGGCCAAAAACTAAGCAAATAATTAAAGAAAATTATAAAATAATTGTGGAAAAATTAGAAAAAAATCAGAAGGGTGTGGAATGTTGCAAGGTTGGTCGTGGCAAGTCAAAATCTGAAAAATAAAAATCAACCAATTAAATTAGAACAACATAAAAGCCAAAAATTTAGGGATAAAGCACTTGTCTTGTCCAAATTAATGCACAATAAATCCCCTAAAACCCTATAAATAGCAGAAAAAATCCAAGAACTCATTTGGACAGTTAGAAATTAGAGAAAATTAGGGAGAGATAAAAATTGAGAGAAAAATTCGGTTTAAAAAAAATTAGAAAAAACTGTGCAGTTAGAGCTTTTAAAGAGAACCCCCACCAGACGAGCAGCTGGAAGTGGACGGCCACTACCACCACACGGTAGTGGCAGCGCCTAGGCCAGCCGACAAGGCCACGGCGGCTCGCGGTGGCCGAAGCCACCCAAACTGGTGAGTTCAATTTCCAGCCCAATTCTTGTGTAATTTTGTAAAAATAGTAAATATTATTAGAAAATTATGAATTTTGTTATTCTAAGATATTTTTGTATGTAGTTTGTAGGAAAAATATTATTTTGATGAAAACATGTTCCGTAATATAAGGTCCTTAAGAAATCATGCAAAATCGAGCACATTTCGGTTTAGAAATAAATGACCTTAGGAGTGTAGTTTGAAGCTCAATTTTTTTTTGTAGGATGCTCATGTGATATAGAACAGTACTATGAAGCCATTTTTTTAAAATTAATTTTCGAAATTTTTAAGTTAATTTTTAGCCCTAAAATGATGGAAAAATTGGGTAATTTGGAGTTAATTAGGTGATTAGAATATTAATTACTGATTTAGATAGTAATTAGATGTTTAGGGATGTTAATCACTGATGTGGAAACCTAATCCTAGTCTATGGAGTGTTAAGTGTAAGTAATGAAGGTGTTATGTGGTAAATGTAGAAAATTAGGAATATGTAGAATTGAAAATTAATAAATATGGAAAAATTAGGTTTAATTAGATAATAAAATAATAGAAATCAGAAGATAACAAATCTGAAACAAAATTCAATTTTAGGTAATTATATGAAAAATGTAAAAATTTCTCACAACATAAGTAAATTTGGTACACTAATACGGATTTAAGTGTCCCAAATGGAATAAAATGCTGACTAGGGATAGTGATCATATTTAAGTTATCTGGAAATAATGTGGTTAGTTTTACATTATGAGTTGAAATAAATTTCTAGGGTCCGAGTACAAAACAGTACCTAGAAATCGAACTAGAATCTAATTTAAAAATCGATGCGGAACCTGAACCTAAACCCAAACCTAGAATACTTATGAAAGACTTAAGACCTAGATAATTAGGTATATTGAACCCTAAACAACACATAACAATAAGCGTTATAGGATAAAACAAACTTATAATAGTTATATGAAAAGCTGAAACCACGTTTATGTTATAGGGATGATCGGCGATGGCCTGAGCAAATCGGACCTCGAGTGAGTGAGCGAGGAGTCGAGGTAAGTTGGGATTAATACGATGCTATATTTTGAAGGCTTAAGATTATGCTTGATTGTGCTTGTTAGATAGTTGAATGTGTGCATGTGCTTGATTATGGGTGATGCTATGATTCTGTTTGTTGTTCTGACATATATTGTATGATTTGTATATAATGATTGACCACCCTAAACTGGACTTAATCAAATATACGACCAGTAATCATAATCGGACATGCATACAACCCGTTAGGGGAACTTAGGACTCTCCAGCCAAATACCGACCCCTTCGGAAGGGATAGCGCAGGATTACAAAATGGTCCCTTTTTCATCCTCAGTCAAACTAAGTGACAGGAGAGGAGGTCGCAGCGAGGATGAAGACAGTGGTTCGAAGGTAGTCGCGGGAGGAGCAAGGTCTCCATTACACAAGCCTGGGTTTGGTCGTGAGTTGTTGCATTAACGGCAACTCCTCAACCCGGATTAGAGCGGGCGCAATTTCTCTAATCTCACGACGGGCCGGACAACGTCGTGCGATGGCATTTGCTTGCACATGTATTGCATCTAATAAGAGATTGAAAACCTTGTTGTGTTTCTAGTATAGTTTTAAGTTCTCCGTCCCTACTTACTGAGCTGTGGTTACTCACATCCCTATAGACGTCGTGCAGGTGCTGGCAAAGAAGCGGCAAACAACTACTCTAAAGCTAGCAACTGCTGGATCTTAGGGAGTGAGGAAAAATGTTGAAGAATAAACACATATTTTTAAGATCTAATTTTTTATTTTAGAATTATTTTTCATTTCCGAATGATGTAATAATTTAGAAAAAATAGTATAGAGAAATAGTGTAAACTTTAACTGTAATAACTGAATTATAACATATAAATATAATTCCTCACTTTTATAGGTAAATGATTTGTTTAAATTATAAATTGTCTACTTTAAAGTGGGTTAGTTGTGGACGCCTTGTGTAGATCAGGTCTAAGATAGCGGTTGTAAGGCCAACTTCTATCTTAGGATGGTTTATACGGCGGGGCTGTTACGACTCTGCCGCTTCAGGGCGTGACAACATCTCTTTTCATTTCATTCCACCAAAACATCGATTTTAAATCTTAGTACATTTCATTTCCCACCAAATACACAATATAACCAATAATGTGTGCTTCATCTAAAATTTCTTTCTTTATATCGAGATCTTGTAGCACACATATTCTTCCTCTAAATTTTAATATGCCTCTTTCATCCACTTTGAAATCAAAATCATTCCCTTTGATCAAATTCTCTTTTATTTCCATCACGTCTTCATCTTTCCCTTGCTTTTGTTTAATTCTTTCCAATAAAGTAGGTTATAGTTCCAAATTCATTATCTGACTACTAGACTCACACCAGTTAAACGCAATTTTCAACTTTTCAAATTTATGCACTAACTCATATTGGGAAGTTAACAGTAATGCAACCTAGTCATAATTCTTCTAACTTAAAGCATCTACTACAAAATTAACTTCCCCAAGATGATAATTTATATTTAAATCATAATCTTTAATTAGTTTCAACCATCACCTTTGTCTTAAGTTCAACTCCTTCTAAGTGAAGAAATATTTCAGACTTTTGTATTCATTATATATTTTACACCATTGCTATATAAATAATGTCTCCAAAATTTTAAAGCAAACACCACAACTACTAATTCCAAATCATGAATTGGATAACTTATTTTGTATAGCCTTAACACATATGCAACAACTTTTCCATCTTGTATCAATATACAACCTAATCTATTCTGAAAAGCAGTACTATACACACTATATGGCTTATTTGAATTAGGTAATGTTGATACTAATGCTGTAATTAGTCATTACTCCAACTCCTAAAAACTCAGCTCACATTCCTTTCTCTACTTGAATTTTATATCCTTTCAAGTCAATCGATTCAATGGTCTAACAATCTTAGAAAAATCCTTTATAAATCGTCAGTAGTATCTAGCCATACCTAGAAAACTTCTCACTTCTAAGATAATAGATTATTGCTTCCATTCCATTACTGCTTTCACCTTTTTAGGGTCTACAAAAATTCCTTCACTAGATACAATGTAACACAGAAAAGAAATCCCATCCAACCAAAAATCGCATTTACTCAACTTGGCATACAACTTATTTTCTCTTAACTTCTATAACACCAACCGTAAATGCTCTACATGCTCTTCCTCGGTTTTTGAATAAATCAAAATATTATCAATAAATACCATAACAAATTTGTCCAAATATGGTTGATATGTATGATTCATTAAGTTCATGAATACAACCAAGGCATTTGTCACACCAAAAGGCATTATTAAAAATTCATAATAACCATATCGTGTTCCAAATGCAGTTTTAGGCACATCCTTCAACTTAACTCACAACTAATGATATCCTGATCTCAAGTCAATTCTAGAAAATACAATCGTACCCTACAACTGGTCAAATAAATCATCGATGCAACGTAACAAGTATATATTCTTAATAGTAATCTCATTTATTTCCCGGTAGTCTATACACAATCTTATAGTACCATCTTTCCTTTTCACAAATAATATCAATGCTCCCTATGGTGAAACACTTGAACGAATAAATCTTTTATCTAACAACTCTTGAAGTTGCTTCTTTAGCTCTTGCAGTTCCATATGTGACATCTAATATTGAGCTTTAGAAATAGCTTCAACTCCAAGGACTAACTCGATAATGAAGTCTAACTCTCAATATGGAGTTAAACCTAGTAGATCCCCAGGAAACACATTTGAAAACTCATATACTATAGGTATACCCACTACTTTGGGTGCCTCTTTCTTCACTTCGATAGCAAATAGCCAATAAAAGTTCCAATCATTCTCTTCTTATTTGGTTCCATACATTTCATCACACATCTCAATAACAGCTAATTTCAATTTGTTTCCATCAACTTTCCCTTGAAATACCATTTCTCCATTATTTAGAATGATAATTTTGCTACTACATTCTACATTTGCTTTATGCTTAGATAGCCAATCTACTCCCACAATTACATCATAACTCTATAAAGGTAATATTATAAGAATTATAGGGTACTCCTTCTCCTGAATTTTAATTCTACCTCTTCTCGAGTTATTATTTTCTCTTCAATAGGTGTTCTAACTCTATAAGTGATTAATCTTAATCATACTAATTTCTTTCTCATTCACAAATTTCTAACTTGCAAAGGAATTAGATGCACCAATATCAAATAATGTAAAAGTAAGTTGTTCATCTATAAGCACATTTCCTAAAATATATTAATACTATGATTAGTAACTAGACTTACATTCATAAATGTCAAAATTTAAGTATCTAAATTTAACTTACACTTAAATTATCATCAAAATATGTAGTCTGAGCACATACCTATCACAAGTCCCTCATTGTTTTCTTCTTCAACTCCTATAATCTCCTTAGCATCATCATGATAGTACTCCTCCATTCAATCTGCAAAACCTTCATCCTCCTCATTTCCCATTTCCTCTATTGCAAAGACATAAGCAAGTGCGATCATGTTATCAAAACCTCCATTCCTCCTAACTCCTTGTCCAAACTATGGACAATACCTAGAGAAATGCATGTTTCTATCACATTTGTCACACTTCACAAGTTTCATTTTAGAGCACGCTTGCAGTATATGGTTCTGATCTCTACATATAAAACACTCGCCTCTAAACTAAGCACAATTTCTATGAATGATTTGCTCCATATTTCTAGCACTTAACGTTACCATCCTTATCATAAAAATTCAAACTGGGCACCAATTGCATTAGGTTACTAGCTAAGGTTGCTGGCTTCCTTCTTTTCTTCCCAAAACTACTTGTTGCACCAGGATACAATCTCTTAAATGATGAACTGGGTCAATATCCTTTATTGATCTTTTGACCCCACATTGCTTGCATCCTTACGTGATTATTTTCCAATTGCCTTACTTTATCTACCACTTCATTATAAATAAAGAAACTATAATCTTATAACATATAGCACATTGTAGGGTCAAACCTAATATGGAACAAATAATTAGGTGCATATTGCAACAGTCTATTAAACTCAATTTCATACTGAGTCACACTAATACCTCCCTTCTTAAGTTCAAATAAATCTCTCACCATCTTGTTTTGGAAACTATAAGGGAAATATTCTTTCTTGAATTCTTCTTTAAACCTCTGCCAAGTAATATTATTCCTTAATTTTTTCATTTTCAAGTCCCACCAACCTAAGTAGCCAACTTTAACATAAAGGTACCATTTGTTAATTTTTGGGATTCTGGGATTCTAAAGGCTTCAAAACTTTGTTCAACTTAAGCCAACCAATCATCAGCCAAGGCTAGTTTACCCATTTCTCCTTCAAAGTATCAATTCGCTCTTATAAATTTGGGAAACTTATTTACATGTTATGCTCATTCCACTCTTTGTTCAACCCCTTGTAGTCCCATGTTACCCATATTACCACCAGTAATAAGATGCTGAATCAGCATTCCTTACTACCTCATCCTTGTTTACATACTAGCAAGTATTTGCCCAATGGGTATAGCCTTTTATGGCGGTGGAGGCATATCTTGTCTAAGTTGTTCCCTTAGGGATGATGGTACTCGCGATAGAGGGCTTTGATTTCCCTCGATCCTTCCATTGTGACTCTCATCTCCAATTTCAGCTATATTCATTTAATATCTACAACTTATAATACCTGCACACATATTTGTTCATAAGTTATCCAATTCTTATTTCTATAAATATTTCATGAGTTATTAGATTCTTACAAAATAGCATTAACAAAATCATTTCAATCAATATGAATAATATATGTAACTTTCTCTATTAGTTTGATTCTTCCTTTACATTATCATAGTTGATTACAAGTCTAGAAAATAAAATTTATAACTTGATAGACTTTTGATTACATACATAAGATTTACAGTTTGAGTACATCACTATTTACATTAACTTATACAAACTCAATATTTACAACTGTACAACCCAAAAAATTACATTAAACTTGATTGCATCAACTATTTACAACATCTAAACATGATCTAAGAGCTATTAAATATATCAGAAGTCATAAAATGCATTAAGAGGTTAGTAAAATATACATCAATTTTAGCTAAAAATGCTATTGGATCACACCTAAAGATCTAACTAAACAAAATCAATCAACTGTAACTAATCCTCATTAGAAGAACTATCTGTACCAACAACCTAATCAAAAGGCACCTACTCCATATGTCCATCCATTATATTATCTCCTTCTTCACTTACAAATTCAAAACTTATGGATATTATTTCGAGACTTTTAGGAATTGGAATCACCTCATACCTTCATTATCCTCAAACTCATTTGCATAACCATTTCTTATTTCCTCACGTTCTACTTTTTCATTTTATACAAGTTCAGCCTCTACCTCTACCTACCCCCTTGATCCATTTCCTACTCCAGCTATCCCAACATTAGCTATAGCTTATATGACTATAGCATGCATATCTACACTAGATTTATTCTCACTACCCATCCCTTATTCCTCCTCTTTAGGTTCTTCCTCCTCAGTATCCTCTTCTTCAGGATTCTCCTCAATATTGGCCTCATTCCCTTGATGACTACTATATGTATCCGAATAAGCTGCCTCTTATGATTCTACGGGTGGTGGGTTTTCTTGTAGTAGCCCTAGCAACATGAGCTTAGGGTTGGATTCATTAGGTTCCAAGGGTATTTCTATACTTGCTTGGGCTAGTTTAGGAAAATAAGGAAACTAATCGATAATCCCCAGTGGATAATGCCTAGGAATATGCGGTACACCAGCAGGAATATGAGTTATGTTAGCGAGATAGGTTCTTCCTTCTTCTAGTCTAGCTGGGAAATATCTTACAAGCATCGTTAAAGCTATAATTCCTTCTCTATCTAACCACCTCTATTCAAAAGCCACTATTGCAGTATATCTATCGTATTGGGATCCTAGATTCATCTCCATCAATGCCCACTAATCTTGGTAAGTATAACACATTCTATCATTGAATTTATCAATAATCTCATTAATAGTCTTAAACATATTCCAATCGGCCATATTTGACAACAGCCATTGCATCTTAACCTTATAGTCAATAAGGGACTCCTCTCCATTCCAACTAAACCATATCCAACAAACTATCAACTCATCCCTACAACCTTGTAATTAATCTTAAGATCAGTCAGCATTTAATACATTAAATATCACACTTACTTTTACTTTAGTATGCTTAACACAATCTTTTATTGCTTACTTAATACAACCCACTCTCATTATGTTCCTATAATATCTACTTCTTTTAAATTATGACGCCTCGAAGTGAGTTCACTAAAACCACATACTGATACCAAGTAAGAATTGACATGCCCTGAAGCGGCAAAATCGCAACAGTCCCATCATATAAACTAACCTATGATGGTACTTAACCTTACGATCACTATCGTAAATATGATTTACATAAGGCGTCCATAACTCTTCACTTTAAAGTAAACAGTCATACAAGATTATTGATAAAATTACATATAGATTTATAAGTCATATTTACATGATATAAACATATAAGGTCTTATGGTTTCAGGAAATGTATACATAACAAAAGAATTTAAAATAGCTAAATGTTACATGATTACTCTCTCTCTTATCTATGAGTCACTAGCAAAACTCTCAAAGCACTGTTGATCTTCCAATTTATCCTCACTTCCCTAAAGTTCTTCAAAAGAGTACTAATCTCTAGATAATTATAACGTGACATATTAATTGTCACCTACAAAAAAATTCTATAAGAGTATGAGAACAACTCAATAAGTCGAGATGAAGACATAAGACTACATAACAAATATAAACATGGTTTTCAAACAATTTAAATTAAATGCAATGCATTATGAAAATGACATCACACAACTTAGTCCTGTCCATTGTAAAATTAGAGAAATTTCACCTTCTCTAATCCGAGTTAAAGAGTTTCTATGCTTATACAACAGTACACGACCAAATCCAACTTTGTGCAATGGAGGCACTACTCCCGCTATAATTACCTCCAAACCATTGCTGTCATATTTACCTTGACCTCCTCTCTTGTCACTTAGTTCGACTAAGGATGAAGAAGGAACCATTTTGCCATCCATCACTATTCCTTTCGAAAGTATCGGTTTTTAGTTGAGGAATCTTAATCGTCTCCTAAAGGGTTATAATACATGTCTAATTAAGGTATTAGTTCAAATATGGTTAAACTCAATTTAGTGCGATCAAGTATATCACTCCACACCATTCACAATAACTAGCATAACAAAACATCAATATATACCTATGTAGTTAGAAACATACAAGCATGCACACAACAACTGCTTACAAGCACAAACACATAATCCTAAGCCTCCAAGCACTTTAATACAATACTCCAAAATATAGCAAAGTATTGATCCCAACTAACCTAAAATCCTCGATTTGTTCACTCGACTTGCTGCAGGTTCAACTTGTCACCACTTGTGCTATAATATAAATAATCTTTTAGTATTTATATCCTTATGACATATAGGCTTTAAAGTATAGTTTTTACTCAATTATCCAAGTTATATATATATTACTTGTTACTAATCTATTCTAGACTAGTTTTTTATTTAGTTCTTGAATCAATTTCTGATTTAGATTCTAATTCAGTTTCTAATTACATGTTTTATATATAAACCCTAGGAACTCCTTTCAAACCAATATGTGAAATTACTTATATTACACTTGGGTATTCCAAATCTCTTATCTAACCCCTAACCAATATTTTGATCGATATAGTACACTCTATTCTTAATTTAACTATTAAATTTACTCTCGATATAAGTATAACTTATAATTTTCACATAATTTTACAAATTCATATTCTATATCAGATTTTTAATATATTCCTAATATTATAATACTATTAATTTTCACCTAATATTTTCTACTCATTTAATTTCCAATTTCACATATTACTCTTTTACACATAATTGCTACATAATACATACAATACTTACATCTAACACCTCAAACATCACAAATATTATCTTACATAAGCAAATAATATCCCAAGATACCTAATTACATAATAAATCAATATCTATACCAAATTAATCCTAAATCACAAAATTAACTTAAAATATACCCTCTTATCTATAATTTTAAGGCCTAAAAATTAAATAAAATTTTCAAAATAAATTTTCAAAAAAACTCTTCATAGCATTGTTATAAACACTCTAAATAACCTACAAAAAAATTTTGAAATCAAAACTAAGTCATTAAGATCATTTAAATCTAAATTGAAAATTAGCAAAAGTTTAGGAATTTCTTAAGTAATGTATATCCCTAGACCTAATTTTATCCATTTGATATTTTTTTCCTAAATCTACATACAAAAGTACCTCATAATACTAAACTTCATAATTTTCCAAATATATTTACATGTTTAGTAAATTAAACAAAATTGGGTAGGGAATTTAGACTTGCTATCCGAATGGCCTTCCGCCACCAACGGTAGCTCCACTAATGTCAACAGGTCCAGGTGGTGGTCCAGCAGTCTAATGGTTGTGGTCATTTGGTTCTAAGTCGTCATCAAGTTTGATTTCCCTCCTAAAGCCTTATTTGTACACTATTTTTACTAATTTTTTGTAAAATATCTTACTTCTCTTTCTCTAGTCTCTCTCTAATTTTTCTAGCTTCCTAACTAACTAAAGTGAATTATAGATGAGGCTTGCTAAATTTATAAGGTTGTTTTGATGAGTTAGGGAGTTTTTTTAATGCCATTTATCCATTATCTTCTTCCTTTTTGCTTTCTTGTTTGGCTATTTTAATTGGTTAATTATCAAACCTGCATCCCTAGCATTTTTCATGCCTTATTTCTAGACAATTCCATATTTTCACATTTTTGTTTGATTTTTCCTTAATTATTTAATATTATTTTAGAATATTTTAAATATTTTTAGTAATTTCAAATATTTTTACCTATACATAATTATATATATGGTACAAATAAATATTACTAAATATTATTTATATTATTTTATGATTTTTAGTATGCATATAATTTATCTCTATCAATTTGTTAGTTATTAAAATTCACTTTACTCCTTTTCGATCAATAACGAATAATATATATATAATTCAATATTATAATATTTAATTATTTAATTATTTATTTTCCTAAATTTAAATTTATAGGATCATTTTTATTAATATTTCTAGTTTCATTATGAAATTTGGACTTAATTGGTTAACTTACTTTATCGTCTTAAATTTTACATATCGACTCCAAATACTTTATTGCAAGGCTTAAAGTATTTACAAAATATTCAATATAATCTTCTCATTTCTTTTCTTTTCTTCACTATAATATCTTGTGGATTCGTCTCCCTTTTGCTTTGCCAAAATAGAGTATTAAATCAATGTCTGCATTGATAAAAATTACTTGATCTTTTATTTAATTGAGATGACAATTAATGGGTTGCATCAATAAATTAAAATTTATGTAACATCTTCTTAAAAGTCGTCTGATTGGCAACTTTCAAGGGTTTAAGTACAAATAAAAAACGTATTAAGTTTTCATTTTTTTTTTTTTTTATAAATTATACCCACTCGTTCCTTTTCACTTCTGCTTCAATAACTCTTTCCCTTACTCCTTTGCCCTCTTGAATCCAGATAAGCTCTCCCGTCACTAAAAAACATGGCACTGACAAGTTGGTTTCGCCCTCCTCGTCATTGGAAAGTCTCATCAATTGCATCTCTTTGCCACCTCCATCTCCGCCATCTGTTTATTGCATGTTCCGCGAGTTTTTCTGATTTGTCTTGTGGTCTTATTTTTAATTAATATAGCTCTCTGACCTTTTTATAGCTTTTTCTCTTGTCAAGAGTCCTGTAAAACTTTTTATTACGAATCGTTGTAAGAGATCGTGCATGCTGCGAATCGGGACTCCAGTAATCCATTTCTTTTTGGTTTGTTTTTCTAGCACCTTCCATACTTTGTTTGCAAAGTTCCATAAACGAATCAATTATTGGGGAAAAAAAACCGCTACAAAGTTCCATGATTAAATCATATTAAAAGCTTATGTGAAAGGAACGATATGGAATTTCAATTGTGCTGTTCAAATTAAAACTAATTGCCACATTAGTAAGAGAGAGAGAGATATCATTTGCCAGTCCTCCAAATGCAATTCTATTTGCTTTAAGAATTCTTAAACTAGTTTTATAAAAATCACATTAGGTTTCAATGTGAGAATTCTCAATTGTCTTTGGCATAGAGAATACGAACTCAGGCACACAAATTTTGGTGCTACATTTGAAAAGCAAAATAAATGTTCTCCATCCAAAAATAACCTTTGTCGTTGCTTCCAACTCTAGAAGGTTGAGTCAAGCTTAATACAAATGGATCAATTACATATCACACTGGTTAAGCATCTAGTGGAGGGGTGATTAGAGATGATCGAGAAGTTGGTAGATTACGGGTTTCAAATAAAAAAAAAAAATTAGGAAAAGTTGATGTAGCAGAACAATGGCCTTTATACTGGGGATTTTCCTATTGCTTGCGAATGAAACTTTACAAAGTTGAGATTAAGCTAGATTCCCAAATAGCAGTTTCCTTATTATGCTCGGATATAAATTATAAGAGTAAAAATGCTAACGCTTTATCTGCCTGTGGGAAGAGTTGTCACTACTACCACGTAACAACAAAATTAAAGACAGATTAAGGGAAACAAATATGCAGTTGTAGATGGGCTAGCTAGATATTCCCAAAAGGAAGAAGCTAGGATTCTTCTTTTATATATCTTGGATTGGTTTGCTAGATATATTCCCAAAAGACCATCTAATATGTATTTGGGTAACTAATTCGCCTTTTGCTATATTTTGTTTATATATATAATTTAATCCGAAAGTCAAATAAAATAAAAAATCTCCATAGATAAAAGTTACCTAGTCATTTATTTAATTGGAATGACTATTGATGAGTCGCGTCAATAAATTGAAATTTATATAACATCGTCTTAAAAGACATTTTATTAGCAAGTTTGAAAGTTTTTAGTATAAATGAAAAAAATGGATATATATATTTAAACTTTTCATCGTTCATATGCACTCGTTCCTCCTAATTTCTCCTTGAACAACTCTTTTTTTTTTTTTTTTTTCCCTCCTTTTCCCTCTTCAATAATCCAAATAAGCTCCCCCATCACCGAGAAACATTACGCTCCCAAAGCACGTTTTGCCCTTCTCATCATTGAAAGGTCTCATAATTAGTTGCATCTTTTTACCGCCTCCATCTCCGTCATCTCTTTAGTGTGTGTTATGGGAGTTTTATATAATCTTTTTTTGTTGTTTTATTTTTAATTAGTATAGCTCTCTATCCCTTTTTATAGCTTTTTCTCTTCGTCAAGATTACTATAGAATTATTTTATATTACGAATCATTGTAAGAGAGATGTGCATGGTATGAATCAGGACTCCGATCCGTTTCTTTTATAGCACCTTCTACACTTTGTTTGCAAAGTTCCATACATGAATCAATTATTGGAGAAAAAGACGCTAGAAAAGAATGAAAGAGGTTTTTCTTGGGGGAAAAGGGAAGCTGAAGCTCCACGTCGTTTATCTCAATTCTCATACCAAGGGCGTCGAGACCATAGTTTTAGGTTGGGTGGACATGGCAGCTTGTCTTTTAATAAATGCAAATGCATGAACCCTATGATATGATTGTCCTTGACGAATGGGAAGACAATTGGCCTTTGTTCCATATCATTAAAATTTAAAATTATATTCATGTATAGTGGAAGACAGAGAAAAAGAGACTTTGAAAATCATTTATGTAATAGTGTTTGTTAAGGTGATGCAAAATGTGACATCAGACGAACGATTTTTTTTCCAATACTAACGTCAAAGGAACGCTTTTTCTTTACCCAATTATGTTTAACCATACGTCACAGGAACTTGGCATGTACATGAATATTCTTACGTTGCTTATTTGCTTTCATGCCTCGTGCTTTGACGCGTTAAGCATGACTTAATGTCATAAACCACTATTTTAATGGTCTTGGGTCCACGTTTTGTCTTTTGAAAAGAAAGATTATACAGGGTTGTTGTTTGGTTAATTTCATAAATGAGGTTTTACACCATATAAAAATCTTATAACATGTTACCTTGTATATTATTTATATCAGTAACCCGTGTATATAGATAAGAACTTTTAATCGAGTCCATGTGAAAACATGCCATCTTGCAAAAGGATCACATAATAAGTCCGACAATTATTATGCAACTAAAGGATTTAGATCCTCCATATATACAACACTATAATACCATAAAATATTTTAAATATCTAAACAATTTTAAAGTTCGTCACACAAAGATAATAAGTTTTTTATTTTTATTTTTTTATGTTATAATTGTTTGTAATTTTTAGCTAGTGAATAAGGGGTATCGATTTTTATAAAATGAAAGCCTTAAGATATACTTTTTTTTTTTCTTTTTTATCGTCCTATATCCTAATTTTCTTCATGAGAATCGAATTATATAGAATACAGTGGAGACCGAATTTGAATGTTCTTAGAAAATATTTCAGTCCACTTCATCGCAAACTTTCACACCAAATCAACCTAATTTAACTCATTTAAGCAATCATGGAAGTGACAACATGTTGTGGTCAGTAAGAAGAAGCGTACTTATCCAACATTAAATGATCTAATCTGTTTCACCTAAAAATGATGTAGCATTCTTTTCGTATTTATTTCAATTAGTATTAGTAAAATTTAATTTACGGCATTCTAAATAAATTATTTGCCTAAGTATAATTTGAAACCAAATTTAGAACTAGTGTTTCCATATATATAGCAACACGAGAGGAAGAAATGATCTATGTTGTATCAGAGTGAAAGCGCAGATTTCAAATTAGGATTAAAAACAAAACAAAAAAAAAAAAAAAATGGGATAAGATTAAATCGATATCTAAAGCTGGGGTGTTTTTACCTCTAACTTATACTCTTTAATTAGTGAGTCCTTACCACATCGTGGCCTAAAGATAATAAATTTGATAAGTAGAAATTTAACAAAGTATGAAATTTAGTATATTCAAACTTTAAGTATAAGATTTAATAAGTAAAAGCTCAGGATGTGATATTTAACAATTTTAAACTTTAAATATAAAATTTGAAAAACAAATTTATCATATCACATTACTAGTTTGGCGATATATGTAAGAATTTATAGATTGTTGAAAGAATCTTATAATTCTGATATGCCCTTCTCTTTTGTTTGATTTTGTTTGTTTTATTCCCTCCTTCCTTATCTCCTTAATTATTATCGTCTATTATTTGACTTGCTCACACGCTTTCGCCCCAGTATAGGCAAAAGTGTTTAATAAGGCGTTTTTGGATTGTATTTTATTATGTATTTTGAGTGTATTCTTTTTTGTGCAATCTGTATCTCCCTGGATTATTATATATCGTTTATTTTTCGATTTACCCACAGGCTTTAACCGCAACAGAGGCAAAAAGATTTTAACCTAGGTATTTTTAGATTGCATCGTAATATATATTATCAATATCCGTTTTATGTGTCATTTTTATCTATTTGAGATCTAACATATAAAAAAAATATTTGTCTATATCTGATTTGTTCGATTTCAAATATAATGTTTGAATAAATATTTTTTATATTTTAGTTGTATGGTGAACATGGTGATTGGGAATGAGAATTTGAAAGTGAAAGTTCATATAATTTTGAAGGAGAAGATGTAAGAAATATAATTTATTCATTAGAGAATGAAAACTGCTTTGTTTTTTTTTTTTTTTTTCTGTTGATTTGGTATAAAACTCAAGAAAATATAAGTTAAATAAGTCTAACTTTCATCTTATATTTTGACAAACACAATTTGAAAATGGTATCAAAACAATATTAAAAATATGAGGAAAAGGACAAGCCAATAAAGCCTTATAAAGCTAGCGTTTAATTATATAGAAGAAAAAAAAAATCTGTAATATGTTATTGTATAGATTTGTTATGAATATCAAACATATGCAGCAAGTATCTATGCACTTCACTTCAATAAAAATTGGTTAATGTTGTGATAGAATAAAAGAAAGAGATGATTTAGATAAGAGCTAAAGAAGTGGAATAGGGGATCACAACTAGTCTAGTATTCAAGTGATAGGCAATATAAAAAATGGGAGAGGTGAAAAGTATTCTCTCCTAAGTAACATACTTAAAAATTCATAATGATTAACAAGTGACAATGGCCATTAGATCTCATGGACTTAATAGACAATATAAATCAGCGCTTGGTAATCCTAATAGACCAAAGAGAGAAGAACCAAGCACAATCATACACAACAAAATTCAATTGATACCTAATCTTGTTTTAAAAAGTTTAAAAAATGCATGAGATTATCTTAAAGAACTTTATCTTGAGTCCATCGATACAAAACTCTTCGAAAGATTGGGCCTAAATTTTTGAATCGTCTCATCGATCCAAATGATTAGTTCGAATCTTCCATACTTGACGCGTTTTAGTATGTTTGTACCTTAGCTCCGTTACTACATTTTCAAATTTTATGCCGAACGAATTATGTGGCTATCCATTATGAAAGGCACAAATCAAAGGCAGAGGGCCAATACAGCCGGCGCTATCGATTTCGGAAATTATTGTATAGTGCCAAAATATTCTGAGATGTCCTTATTTTATTTATCTATGACTTTGTTCTTGCGGCCGTTTATTTGCCTATCATTTATTTATTTTGCTTTTTCTTACTGAAATGAAAACTTGATGTTGTATTATTTATCCATGGAAATTCGCAACAAATGCAAAATATCTCTTCTGTATTATTTATCTGTGGTGTACGATGGTAAATAAAAATTATATACCATTTAAAGTATCAAACTGTTTATAATTACATTCTACCAGTCAACATTAACTTATTACCTAATTTTAATAATGGACTCGATCTTCTATGGATGTATACAGGATAGATTTATTTATATGTCAGAACAACCACACATATCCTACAACTTTTGACCCGGAAAATAATTGTTGCTAGGCGAGAGAAAAAATCTTAGTTAGTTCCTACCGAGATCTGATCAACTTTGCGGATATGGGATTTTTATTTTATATATTATTGAGAAAATTACATGTTTACAATGAATATTAAAAAAAAAATTACCCAAGTATAAATTATATTAAATTAATTACATAAATACAATAGTAAAATGGTATTTTATAAATACGATTTTGAATTTTGTATTAATGTCATGTTTAAAACAAAAATAAAAAGACATTGCCCTCTTGGGATTTGAATCCACATCCTCATGCAACCATGTGTGCACTTTTATTGATGGGCTTGGACCTCTAAAGCCATAGGTTAAATAAGGGCTATCAACAAAAGTCTTCTTGGAACCTATTGTCTATTCATGCTTATTATCCCATCATATCTACGAAATCCTATCACAACCATTCATCTTCAATATTTGAAGTTAGACAACTAAACCCTTAGCTCATATTTATGTTAATTGAGTGAATTAGAAACAAGACATGACATAATATACCAATAAATATAATCATGTTATGCATCATATGCAATATGCCATGTTACAGTAGTAACTAGAACAACATAATATACTAAGAAACATAATCATGCTATGCACTAGATATTATAGTGGTTACTAAAGCTATAATGCCCCAGAACTTGGGAAATTACAACCTATCACGTGTTCTTATAATCTACTAATACATCAGGCATCTATAAACCACTAACTAACATCATCACATGCTTTATTATTCACCAATCACATGTAATAACTCCAATATAATATTTCAAGGATTTCTTAAAATATTCTCAATCCACTGATACTTACATAGTGATCATCTCTCATGTCATTTTATTCAAATGGAAAATAAAAGTTAAACCATCTCTATTCATGGAACAAACATACAACTTAAGTCTCAAAAACTTCAAATTAAATTAACAAAAATAGATAAATACCAACAAGAGAAGTATCAGATGACTTCTCATGACCCAGGTAACAAACAAATATAAAAGATAATCTCACCAACAACCAGTTTCAATAGAACTCTCAATCCTACAATAGTTATATGGAACCATCTCTAAAGTCATAATAATATTCAAAATAGTTGGCACCCTTGCCATAGTATCCATACTCACTATAATACTCCTCATAGTCACCAACACCTATGTCAACATCCAAAAACAAGAAAACCCTAGGGGGTGACATAAGCTCAATACAAGTGCAACTATAAGCATATGACCATACACTATATGCATAAGCACATACATTAGCTAATTCAAATATCTATACGCAACAAACACAAGTTATTATCTTTATTTAAGTTTGTTAAACAACACAGTTCTAACTCTTGGAACTTAGAGTAACTCATGACTCTAGCACACAATATATATAATACATATATTATTGATATTAGGTCCTTCCCAATAACTAAGTAACCAAGCAATACCTAAATCTACTTAGATCATTTCAAAGTGTGACTCCAATCAGGACACCATCACACAATAATCATTAGGGTACCACCCCAAGGTCTAGTCCTCCCAATCCCTTGGGCCTAATCAAGCACACTCAACGCAAATTATTAAGGCTAGATATACATTAAGTCTGTTTTAGTAATTCTAGTCCTACTACACACAAGCAACATACAACCCTGTACTTGACTGTAATGTTTGCTTGAAAACTGAATCAAGTGACTTGCAACCTATTCATATAAGAAACAACACATCAACTTAGTTTTTGAACTACCTAACCACTTTCCTTAACATAACACTCAACCGACCCTTGCTTACTCTTGTATCATTTACTAATCTTAGGGTCGCTAAAAGGATATATCGTTTTAAAGACTCATATAGGATGTCGATTCAAGTATAGAATTGTTTTGGAAACGTTTTTAAGACTAGAAAATATGTCAAAAAAACACTTGGAAACCTAAAAGGAAGGTCGCTACATGCGTCAGGGGTCGTGGCTTCTAGATGCTAGTCCATTTGGCATCCAAATGCCATGATTGGAAGGTGTAAAATTCAACCACTACAATCTGCAAAATCTTAATTAGCAAAGTCCTAGCTAAGGTTGAGCCACATTGGCAATGCTCTAAGTAGCAACTAATTGAGTGGCTACATAGGCTATTTCCCTACTTCCCTATATTCTGCTGCTTGGTGACCTCTTTGACTACATTAGAAGTAGAAGCCCTAGTGCATCAAAGTTAATTCTTTACAGTCTTTGTTAACATGTCTCATCTTACCACAAAAGAAATAGGTACCTGAAGTCTACTTACATTTTGAAATATTTTGCAGTCCATAGCAACGAGTACACCTAACTAGCATCGGCATGTGTAAACAAGCTAATAGTAGGGCTGACCACATCATCAGCTTAGGCAATACAAAAGGTGGTCGGCCACCTTTTCAAATTATAATGCCTAGTGCAAGTCTCTTAGACGTCTATAGTAGTTCATAACTAGGCATAGGCCTCTTACCTAAGGCTGTCTTCTCTTTACAAGCTAGTAGCTCTTCCTTCCTTTTCATGCCCTACTCCTCACTTCTAACTTGCTTAACTATCTCAGCATATGTGCTCCTGAACCCTACCATTCTTTCCTATAGCTTAAGCTTTAACCCAAAGATAAATCATCTAGTGCATGACTTCTCATCTCTTTTGATCGACTCTGGTGGAAAACAAGCTAGACGATTCAACTCCACTTCATAATATGACACCAATCAATTACCTTGTTGCAAGGTCTAGTTGGTAAGCTCCATTTGTTCCTTAATACCATTAGAGTAGAACTTTTCAAAGAACAATTGCTTAAATCCTTCCCAAGTGATAGGACCAGTTACATTTCTATTAGTCCTAAGAGCATTCTCTCACTATTGGGCTATAAAACCTTTCAAAAAAAAGGTAGCATAGATCACCTTCTTGTTATCTAGTACTTATGCCATTGCAAAGGACTTCTCCACTTCGGTGATCCATTCCTTAACTCCTACTGGATCATTTAGCTTCGGTTAGAAGTCATAAGTGATCTTTACAAACCAGTCAAAAGTGTTTCGACCAGTACAACCACTTGTACCGGCATCTATGGCAGCTTACATCTCCTCTCCCAAATGTTAACATTTACCTACATCACTTGCATGCCCTTTTGAATCAACTACTACTATTGCACTAGCACCCTAATGATTGCATTCATAAAGTTTAGAACTTAAGCAGTTGTCACTATATCCGACCCCTATCCTTAATCATACTATGACTGGGTCAAGTTTGGGGTAAGCATCCCAAGGGAAGGTAGGTTTGCCCTTGGCCTTAAGTCTGTTAGGCTTAAGTTTGGCTAAAGATGGGTCAGGCTTGGGCTGGTAGTAGAGGTCTCTGCCCTTAAGGCAGCAAGCCTATTTCAATTTGGTTTTGGTTTAGTAGAGGGATGCAATTTAGGTTGATGTCCACGCCGCCCTAAGGATGAGAGAAGAACTAGAGGTAGTACTACATATAGACATGCTACAAGAGGAAACACATGAACAAAGTCATGTAAGTTGGTTTCAAAGAAAGGGGTTAGATAACTTGAATGTACTACACATAATAAGAAAGAAAACGATTATTAAGAACTTAACAAAATGAGCAATTTCAACATAAAAATCTATTTCAAGTACACAATTCAATACAACTTCACAAGCTACCCATTCATTTATTATAATACGATTACTCATAACACTTGATTCGCAACTTACTTCTATTAGGGCTCATACCTACGTTGTCTATAATTTAAAATCTAAGACTTTGATACTACTAAAGCTGTAATGCCTTAAAACCTAGGAAATTACGGCCTGTGGCATATCCTTATGATCTACTGACACATCAAGCATCTATAAACCACCAACTAATATCATCATATGATTTATTATTCACCAATCACCTATAATAACTCCAATATAATATTTCAGGGATGTCTTGAAACATTCTAAATGCACTATATACTTATATAATGATCATCTTTAAACAATCTCTGTTCATGGAACATACATACAACTTAAGTAGACTGAATTAACAAAAATAGACAAATACCAACAACAGAAATATCAAATGACTTCTCATGACCTAGGTAACAAACTGATATAAGAGATAATCTCACCGACAACCAATTTTAACATAACTCTCAATCTTACAATAGCTATACAGAACTATCTGTAAAGTCATAATAATAATCAAAAGAGTTGGCATCCTCGCCTTAGTATCCATATTCATTGTAGTACTCCTTGTAGTCACCAAGATTTGTACTTGCATCTAAAAATAAGAAAACCCTAGTAGGCAAGCATAAGCTTAGTATAGGGTACAACTACGAGTGTATGACCGCACATTATATGCACAAGCACATACATTAGCTAATTCAAATATCTATATTCAACAACTACAGGTTATTATCTTTATTTAGGTCTGTTAAACAACATAATTCCGACATTCTAGAACTTGGAGTAACTCATGACTTCGACTCACAATATATATAATACGTATATTATAGATATTGGGTCCTCCTCAATAGCTAAGTAACCAAGTAATACCTAAATCTATCTAGATCATTTCAAAGTGTGACTCCAATCAGGATACCATTGTACTAAGATCATTAAGGCACCACCTCAAGGTCTGGTCCTCCAAGTCCCTTAGGCTTAGCCAAGTACACTCAACATAAATTATTAAAGCCAAATATACTTTAAGTCTGTTTTAGTAATTCTAGTCTTACCATACACAAGTAACATACAACCCTATATCTAACTATAGTATTTGCTTAGAAACCAGATCAAGTGCCTCACAACCTGTTCATACAAGAAACAATACACTAACTCAGTTTCTAAACTATCCTAACCACTTTCCTTAACATAGATCTTAGGATCACTAAAAGGATAGATTATTTTAAAGATTTGTATAAGATGTCAATTCAAGTATAGAATTGTTTTGGAAACGTTTTAGGACAAGAAAACATGCTAGAAAATGCTAAGAAACCCAAAAGGAACGTCATTGTACACATCAGGGGTCATGGTGCCCGCATGCTAATTCATCTAACATCTAAACAACATGATCGAAAGGTGCAAAATTGCACCTAGCATCTACGCCTACTACAATGTATAGAATTCTGCAAATTGCAATGACACATTCACCCCCTGTACACACCCCACTTCTTCCCAATTTTGAAAACCACTCTACCTGACTAGACTCTTGACATCAAAACTATTCTATGGCACTTAAAAAACATCAACACTACTCTTCTACAACCAAAAACACCCCCCACCTCAACCATTCAATTCACTATTTGATGAAACAGCACATAGAAGATGTACAATCAGATTCTTACCTGTAGGGATCTGTTAATATTGTGTACACCACCAAAAACATGTCGTAGAGACTCCAAAACACAGTTTAGAATTTGTTAATCCACTACCTAAAGGAGAATAACAAATTTTGAGTGGTTTTGTTCAAAAACCTTTGAATAAAGAGGTTGTTTGCAACCTTATGTCAAGTGCTCCGCCTTAAACGCACTTGTACCACCTAATATTTGTCGAATAACTCCCAAACAACCACCCTAATTTCATTTTGGTTGCTACCCTACGTGGAAAAACGAGTTTTCAATGAGAATCTAAAAAATTCTATAGTAAAAAGGTATTCCTTAGCCTTACCTTAGCTTCTCCTGATCCAATCTCACTATCACTTGCCGTCTTCACTTTCTTGCTCAAAGATTTGTACAAAATCCTAAGCTATAGAGTTGCACATGTAAGAAAAGGAGCAAAAAGGGTTTATGTAAGTATTAGATGGTTTTAAATACCTAGGTTTCGTGAACTATTCTTATGCCTAAATTATCCTCACCTGTCTTTACAAATACCAACTATACCTTAGTATAAATAACACCTTATTTTACTATTTTCTTTTTATTATTTACTTTTAAATTTTTCCTTTATTTGAGTTTTACAAAATTAACCCTTGCTCTCTAACTTTTGATTAATACTTGTCCTAAACTCTTCAACATATGGTCATGTTATGCATTAGATGCTACACGGAATGCTTTAGTGGTAACTAAAGTAATATTTGCTCTCTAACTTCAAACTAATTCTTATCCTAAACTCTTTTACCTCATATGTACTCTCATTACAAATATATCTACCATGAAGGTATTCTCACCCTGTAGGCACTCATCACGCAATATTCTTAACATAAATATTTCCATCACCCAAACATACATGTTTTGAACATATAGATACATGTGTTTCTACTTTACAAGCATACATGTCTCTACTATCCAAAGGTAATCCTTATTAATTTCAATACTACTATTTGACCATATTTGGATTTCAATACTTATGCTCATGTTACACAACAAATTCATATATATAACAGCCGCAATTCTCATTCTTGCTCCACATATTAGTGGTATTCAACAATCATTCACTAGTATACTTCACCTACTACTACAATTCAATAATCAAAGAAAAAATACAACATAAGTGCCTTCATCAAGTCACTTAATCCTCAATATAATATCTCAATTAGGAACCCTTCCATAGTTTTCACAATAACCAAACGCATAGAGATACACAAACAACACACAATTTACTATTATGCTATTGTCACCATAGTGTACATACAACACAATAAAGCAAGGGATACTCCCAACGTTCACATACCAATCTCAAGTATCAACTCAACGTATTAGTAGTTCATCAAGCCATGTACTTCATAGTAAGTAAAATCATAATGATGCATAATAGTAGATGAATAGTTGTTATGTCTTAAGTGTAAGGCACTCATCTAGCTTTAATGATCCTCAAACTAACAACTTCTAATAGCTATGACTTTCTTGTTTTTAATCGTATTATAATATTTTTTGTATCATCAGAAATCATTATTTCGAGAGTTATTTAAATATCCTTAAGTACCAAATATGCTAGTTGAGCAAGACTATACAAATACCTCTTTTATTTATTTTATTTTAACCTTAAGTTACTAGAATAATGAAATGAGTCCATATTACACTAAATGCTTGAACAATCAATGTGATTTATCTTATAATCAAGAATAAGCAGTAAACCCTTTCTATCGTATTATCAACTTTAGATCATGAAAATATTACTAATATTACAAAATTAGCTTTTAGTTACAAATTAAGTAATTTTAGAAGCTATGTACGTAGTAATTATCATATAAACTCAATTATTTACAAAGTTATTATAAGTCCACCTAATTCCTTAGTTTAAGTTTTGTAAATATTTAACATTAAACTATTTCTCTTATATTCTCTAAATTATGCTTTTGTTCATTAGGTACCACAAATTATACAAATGACCTACTTTAGTTATATATTTATTATCAAACATTAACAATATCAATATTAGGTTTTAAACACATAATTATAACAATAAAAATAACATATTAACTAGAGTAACTACTAACTTCTACTCCTTCAAGGCATAACTTTATGTTTAACGAATATACACATTAATGTAACATTTGGTACATAGGAATACTCTCATCATAAAATTGTGATTCCAAATTTCATTTCCCCTCCCATATTTCAAAATACTTTTAGAAAACGGAATCATAATTCCTAGAATCGGTGAAATCGTGATTCCATTCCCTCTTTATGGAGGTAAAATTGTGATTTTATTCTTCTCTTATTAATTACATTAGCTAAAACTTACTTATTTAACCTTAAAGCGAATTATGACATGTAATAATTAAAAACATTTTTACAAATACTACTATATACACTTTTATTTTGTTCTATCCCATGGACATTTCTTAATATAGAAATAGAATAATCATTCCATCATCATTCTAACCCATTCCATTTTCGACCATTCTTGCATATCAAACGTAATATAAGTAGCTTATCATAGAAATGCAAAGTCAAAAAAGCATCAGTAATCTTATCAAGATTATTTATTAAGGAAGTACTAATATTATTCGTCAAATTGAAGATACAAAGTTGCTAAATCTAAACATAGGAGAAATAATTCTTAAATTAAATTTTATAGAATTATTTATGTTAATTTGGTGGTGTTAATAAAGTCATGAATATACAGCGACTGACAATTGCAGCAACAATGGAGTTCTAGCAAGAGGTGTGTCAGCCAGAAAGATATGGATGAGAAATGTTACTAGTCAAAATTTCATGATTTAAAAAAAAAGGTAGCGTTATGAATTTTGGGAATAATTATTCAAAAATTCATTATAAAAAAACTTATAGTCTTGTTTACTTATGATGACTGACAGCATTATAGTAGTAGTTATGGTGTAAAAATATGTCAATCCACTTCGTTTTAGAGGATGAATTAGATCGTTTTAAAAACTTAAGAGTTGATTCGAGCATCAACTAATTTTCATGCAAAGGGGTGGTATTTATCGTTCGTTTTCCCTAATTTATTAAAATTGAAATTAATTCCCATAATTTTAACAAGAGTCCGACATAATTATTTCTAATGTTTCCTAGTTGAAGATTGAATGTAGTCATGTTCTTGAATTTGTTTTGAATTTCGCAAACATTGTCTTTCACACAATCCTATTCCAATATTAAGGAAAAAATAATATTTCTAAATTTTCGGTTTGATTTCAAATCATTTTGCATGCCATTAAGTGGTGAGAGTTTAGGATAATGTTTTCATTCCTTTGTTTTTTTTTTTTTTTAATTTTGAGCACAAATAGGTTTATTTAGTGATGTCAATGGGGGATGAATTTGGTTGCAAATTGGGTTAATTTCTCTATGTAGTTGACATCTAAGGATGTTAAATGAAACTCTTATGTTAGTTTATTACAATTTTATAGAAAAAATAAGCAATATTTGATAATATAAGTATATATAAATATTACCACTCCTATGATATATCATAAATATAATGATTCAGTTCTTGTTGTTACTAGTAATCTTACCTGGTATATATTATTGATTATATATATTTTATTAACTATATTTAGTTGTTATGTTATAGCTCAAAATTTGAATTTCAAGTTTCAATCAATAATGTAATATGCCAATGAACTTAAATTTATAGCTAAAATAAAGTTTCTAAAAAATGAATTTTACAAGTTATTTGGTCTACCTTTTATAGCTTCCTTGTAAAATTTGCACTAAAATAGAGAATGTCTCCTTAAAGGCTTAGAGGCTTCCTTGTAAAATTTGAATTAAAATAGAGAATGTCTCCTTAAAGCCTTAAACCTAGTAGCTCCTAAGCTATCACTATTTACTCCCCTTACAAACCGTTATTTCTTCAAAAATATCACAAGCTAAAATCTACAATGTATGACACTGCACTTCTACTACATAACTCTAATTACATCACAATTGTTAACTTTTGTTTGAGTTCCCAAGCTTTGTAACTATACTTTCCAACACAACTAATCATAGTGTTAAGCTTGCTTATACCTCCTTATAGCATCATATTACATTTATGTACACATTCTTCCACATATTCATAGAGTAATTATCTCTTAACATATCTAATTCAACATAGTACATGTATAAACTACAAAAAATTCAACAAGTACGTAGTTATTATTAACTTTATTCACTTTAATGGGCATCAAACTACTGGACCTCTAACCTGCAGTAAAGCCCGAGGACTAGAGGAACTAACATAATGAATCCTTCTATTCCAACCAATCTCTATCGAGATTGAGTACTTCCTTGTCGACTCACACTTTATGTAGAGTCACCCTTCATGTCGAGTTATATGATTATACATCTTTCTATAGTACGTCAAATTAAAGATTACTTACTCACGCCTGAACCAACCATATATTTGGCATCTTCCTTGCCGAGAAGCCAAGAAAGAAAGATTCTAAACTGACTAAGTCATCCCTACCTGGATAAGCCATCTATTGGTACTTTTTGTACACATCTTCTAACGACTTTGCCAATATAGCATCGCTATGTGTACAATATCATATGCAGAATTCATTGCCCCAATAATCGTTTTTCTTATATATTCATTTTTTACCCTTTTGTATTTTGTACATTACTTCCTTAGGAAATGTCATTTTTTGTCTTTTCCTTTTTCAGGCAAGTTGCACTAACTTATGGATATAAATACCATTGTACTTGTAGTTGTAAAGAATCAAATTATCCTTAAATGCACTTGAGTATTTTCTTCCTTGCGTAAACATTCTATTACTCTCAACATCACTCTTATCCTAATCCTTGAGAAAGGCTAGGTAGCAAGTAACCTCACTTCACAGATTCGTACGTCATATTGAATTATGTCGTGAGTCCTCAGAAGTTCCATTGGTGCGTCGTATCTTCGAAAGTTGTTCGTAGGTTTTGCTTATCTTTCATTTGTCATTCATTCCTTTTGCGCTTCCTTCCATTATTTCTTTCAAACTTTCTACAAGTTTCGACCCATCCAACAATCGGCCTTGTTTGTTCTTAGTCATGGTTCACACTACACTTGGTACTATATCCCTATTGCCTATTGTTGCACTTGATACATACTAGCTTAACCTTAGGGCCTTTATTCCCTTTGTCCAAGATTTACATCACTAGTAATGACACTTGATTAATTTAGCTAACATTAAGCAGTTACAAACTTCATGACTTTAATTACCTATCATAGTGAAATTTCCTATCTTTTGGTTACTACCTAGCCTTATAACTCAACTTTTTATAAAAATAATGCTTTCCCTATAATACCTATTCTTCTTATGATTCCCTCGACATCTCTAACGTTAACCATCATAATTCAGAATCCTTGATTCTTTATTGAGCACTAATGAGGTTTCTTACCCTTGTTATGACTAAATTCTTCTTCTAAACTTTCTTCTCCATTTCTCTTAAGTGTCTCTAGCCAAACGCTTCATATATCTTACTTATTAAAGATCACAAGTCTTACTCACTACATTAATATATCGAATATATTTCCCTCTTTTCAATTAAGCTTGATATACATATCTATTCCCATTTTAGATTTCTATAATTTAATTTCTTCATCATTTTGATATGATAGAGGTACAAAATTAAGTAGTTTTCTATACCCATGCTCATATTGTTGAATAACATTCCATATTTTAGCACACATTACTCTTCTTGCAGTTTAACCTTTACATGTATAGGAAAATGTTCATTCATAAATGGCTTTTTGAAATCTACACATGTTATAGGTTCATTTGTTCGTTTTCATTAGAACTATAACTCATAATGAGCTATATCTTCTAATAAGATAGATGCATAACCATTTCTTATTATTTGGCATATCATGTACATAAAAAACTTCTCTACTACCATAGTCCACTTTAAGGCATTTGTAGGATCTAAACCTAATCAATCAAATGACTTCATAATCCACTGTACCTAAGCTAACAAATCTCTATTAGACCTAGTCACCAATGCCATAGCCTATGTTTACATCACGGCAACCGTTTGTTCAAACTAAGTCTAAATACACAATTCCGACATTCCTTTTAGTCTTGTAGCAAAGCGTTTTTAACTAATCTTCCATGTGATCCCATCATATTTTCATGGTCACTATAAACATACTTACCGTTAATTCTAGACTCCTTTACTTGCTTCATATAATAAATATACAAAAATAATTTATTTTCACATACTACACTATGTAAGTTTCATAGATGAAAAAACGAAAGAAATAAAAAAATATTTCTATTCTCATACAACACCTTAAGACTTATCGTCATATGCAAATTACCCTACATAATCTCAAATTTTATAGTGATTGATTCCTAAAACATGCTTTCTAGTATCACGTTATAGCAACTTGCCTCTTAAGGTTTTTGCTTAATCTATTCGATTATCTTCATGCTTAAGATACATGTCGTTACACCATCCCTAAGTTGAGTATAAGATGTGAGCATGTAATTAAACTCCATAAGAGATTGCAAAATATCAGTCTTATTTAAACTATTCACCATCAAACACATTACAATGGAAACGTACATCACCACCATTGACTTTAGGCATCAAAATGCACTTTCCATCTATACATAAACATAAGGTGACATAATGATCTTCTCAAAATGTAGTCCTCCTAGAGCCTTCTATTTATTTATGCTCATTATCTTATCCTAAATGCTATCATAACTATCTATTTGTAATTACTCAAAGTTAGACAACTCACATCTAAGTTAAGCAAATAAAATAGAAACAAGACATAACATACACACCAAGCAATAAAGTAATGATAATGAAGTTTTGTGATGCATTCATGGTTGTGGTAATTTTTTAATTTTACACATGTTACCATATTAAAATTTTGTTTATCTTGTTTAGTTTCAAATCTCGAAATCCAAAATGCAATTACTTAACATTGGATGAACAAACCATTATTCGATGATCAATAATAATAAGAAGGAGAAGAAGACGAAGAGGAGGAAGAAGAAGAAAGAAAGAAAGATTAGGGGAAGAGAAAGATAGAGAGACATTATAGACTAAAGTAAAGTTTGGTTATAAGGAGTAAATAAAGAAAATTGGATAAAATAAGTATAAAGAAAACTAAACAATACAAACTTATTATATCCTATTTGGTATGTATAATACTGACAAAAAAATTATATTAAAAAATAAATTATTTATAATATAAAATAAATTATCTTATAATCTTTATTTACTACATTTTTCCATAATTTACTTTAGTCTATAATGTCTCTCTATCTTTCTCTTCCCCTAATCTNAAATCTCGAAATCCAAAATGCAATTACTTAACATTGGATGAACAAACCATTATTCGATGATCAATAATAATAAGAAGGAGAAGAAGACGAAGAGGAGGAAGAAGAAGAAAGAAAGAAAGATTAGGGGAAGAGAAAGATAGAGAGACATTATAGACTAAAGTAAAGTTTGGTTATAAGGAGTAAATAAAGAAAATTGGATAAAATAAGTATAAAGAAAACTAAACAATACAAACTTATTATATCCTATTTGGTATGTATAATACTGACAAAAAAATTATATTAAAAAATAAATTATTTATAATATAAAATAAATAATTTTTTAATATTTAATTAAAATAATATTCATTAACATAATATTATAATATAGAGGGATATTTTTGAAAATATAAAATATTTTTTATTTTTGTCAAGTAAATTTTATTTTTTATATTACGGTATAGATGGGATAAAATTTAAATATTTTATCCAATTCTTCAATTTAATTTTTATTTAGCTACTAAACAAATTTATAAATTAATTATAAAATAATATTTTTTATTTAATTCAATATCACGAAAATTATGTAATCAAACATTATTTAAGAAATAATAGAGTTTCGAGAGTAAATAATAATTTAATTGGAAGGGATAAGTGGTTAGTTAGGAACTAGAATTTCAATAATAGAAAAAAAATGAATAAATTGTGTAAGTTTTAGAAATAAAATTCGATATAGATTCTAATATCTAAATTAAATTTATTGTCTAACATAATCCTATCACCAATAATAATCCGAATGAGATCCATTCTTTTCGAAGGATTACTATCGTATTTCAAAAGGGAATGACAAGTTTAGATTTGTATGTGTCTCTACTTGTCAATTTCGCACGATGAATTTGAGTGAGAATGTTTTTGGAAATATCAAACGCAATTTCCAAAATACGTACAAATTCAGTAGTGTTTCCATTGTGGTAGACGGTGACATCCTTCTCATCCATCCAACTGTATAATGTCAATATCTGGAGCCCACACAAATTGGTTGTCCCCTGGGCACTCCGAAGGCAACAATTAATCATGAGGTGGCTTCTTACGTCTGGAAAAACGTGGGTGAGACTAAGACGGCTATTTTACTCCTACCACCCACATATTCGTCTTCTTTTGTTTTTCTTATCAAGGTCTCGTCGAGTATTTATGGGTAAGATAAGTATAAAAATTAATATAATGGACATTTTAAAAATTATATAAGGGATTGAATGTACCGTAGATAGTAATAATACGAGACGAAACGTTTAATTGAGTACCAACCTTAATGAGTTAAAGGTTTAAATAATAAATTGAACATTGGATCATAATTCAAATGGTTCTTATAATATGATCCTTTTAGTACGTGAGAATGATATCTAAATTGTTTATCCCACTCAAACTAATATATCAGGGCGTAAGAGATAGGTTATTGGTCGCATTGATATAATGTTATATATAGATAATATTTGATTATGTAATTTTTTTATATTAGATTGAAAAAAAAAATATTTAGTATTTGATTTATAAATTTATTAGGTAATTAAATAAAAATTGAATTGATAGGCTAAATAAAAAACTTAAATTTTATCTTATTTATATAATAATATAAAAATAAAAAATATTTTATATTCTTAAAAATATCCCTTCTATGTTATAATATTAAATTAATTAATATTATTTTTATTAAATATTATCAAAATTATTTATTTTATAATATAAATAGCTAATTTTTTAATATAAATTTTATATTTAATATTATACCAATATAATATGATATAATAATTTTATCTAATTATTTTATTTAATTTAGTTGTTCCATCTAACGTGACATATTAGGTCCACATCACATCATGGCGGAGACTTAGGTGGTTGATTGTATAAATATGAGACGTAATGATATCGTCAGCACGCGGGAGAGCTTATCTGTACGATACACGTGGAGGATGAGGACAGGTGAATAGTGAGATTTTAGGATGGGAGTGAAACTTAATGGGGCAAATTTTTCTCTACGGCCACGTGGAGGGACCACCTTTGACATCAGGATGGTTGTGTTATGATGCAAGGCGTGTGATTAATGTTTGTTTGTCCCTTGTTTCGTGACGTCGGCCTCCCGCACAGTCCGTGAACGGCTGGCTGTTGATGATTTTTTTGCCACAGTAAACACGACAAAAATGACGCTGTCTATCTCATTAGACACGTTAACTTATCAAAATATGTACATATATTATGGACGGCAATATAGTATAATGCCATATAGAACTCATTTTAAGTTGGGAGAGAGAGAGAGAGAGAGAGAACGAACTTGTCTGCCCAGAAGAAAAAAAAAAAAAAAAAAAGTTTATGTGCCATTATTACCCCGCTCCATGTAAGTTTAGTGGCTTGGTCCATTTAGCTGATGAAACGTGCTGTTATAGAAAAGGTATAGAATGCTCTATTGCTTTAGATTAGATGTAAATTATACATAAAATGCATAGGCTTTTTGACTAATTAAAGCATTTCTGCTATTCATCCCTAATATCTGGACATATTAGATTTTACAATGGGAGAATGATTGGTTCTACTTTGGGGCACTAAATTGTGTTAGTAAATTGTATTTGTTTTTATTTCATGATAAGTTGATTTCAATTCTAAATTTATATAAAATTAAATAGAAATCACATATAATTAATTTGCAACATAAAAATATCAATTTATGTCATAATCACATCTTTTGTATCATATTATTATTGTGTTTTGTTTTCCTAATCGTACTCTTATCCTACTTTGGTTGTTTCTATGTTAAACATTACCATGGCTAGTCCTTAATTCATTCTAATGAGATAGCAGTGATGCCATGCAACTTTGAGAGTCCTAATGATATATGATTTCAATTAACCATACTATTGTTAAACCTTTTTAATTTAACGGTATGAATACTGAGCTTTCAATGAAAGAAATCAAGTTTAATATTCTACTCCCTTAATGTTGTAATACAACAATTGGCCAAAAAATTAATCATATCATTTATGAGAACTTAAAAAAAAAAAGAGTAAAAGAAGGATAAATTAAAAAAAAAATCATACCATCATTCTGTTCTACCTCCAACTATTATGTTGTATTCAATCAGCTACATAGAACAAACTGGTAACAAAATTCCCATTTTTAGGGAATCAAATAGGCAATCAATAGTATATTACATCCTCAATAAGGACAAATATTTGCTATAGTGAACTTTTTGTCTTATTCATTTTCCCTCCAACATAAAAAAGACGAACTAAGAAAGGCCCTCATTTACCATAATAAAGATATGCGTGTGAAAAACATTATGTATATATATATAGATATAAAAAAAATTATGTAATATGATAAAACAAGATAATTGTATTCGAGTTATGTCTTATGTAGATAAGAGCATAACAAATGTCATTGATTAATGGCTCAAAGCATGTTGATCCAAAAACAAATCATTAATTATAGCATAATCTTTATATCAAATGTGTATCATGCTATTTGGGTGTGTCAATTGTCACTCTTATATCAGCTATGTGTCTCTTTTCTTTCTTTGCATGAATCCCTCCGTCTAAATAAAGGTTTATGAACCATATAGAGCCTCCTAGAAGGTGTGCAGGCTACTTTGATTTTCTTGCTTTAGAGTGTATGTAAAACTTAAATTAAGATGAATAAAATGTGATTATTGTATTTAGAAACTTTTAAGCTAGCATCTAATATATGGTTTGATATGTTTATGTGTGCATGCAATGTAGATATCTTATTGGGCGCTAGGGCCATTCTATTTGTGAAAATATTGATCTTTTAGATAACTAGTTAATTACACATCAAGTCCAAGAGTTAAAACGTTATAGATAGCCACATGTCCCTAAAATCTACTAATACGTCAAATATAAACATTTAACTAAAATCTTCAAAATTCACGTAAAAGTCTCTAAACAATCTCATAACACTAATTCTATAAATAAAACCAGAATAAAATCTAAATAAATTTCATAAATTCTTTAAAAAAAATGATTTAGAGATCATAAGATGCAACCTACCATTACGGCTAGGCAAAAAAGCTGATTGAAGTAGTCTGTATCGGACTAAACCAAAAGGCAAATTAGGTTAAAGCTATTTTTTTTTTTTTTTTTGTTCAAAAATTTGTAAATTGAGATTAAACACTTTTTTAAAGATTAAAAAAAGTTACGAACTATACTGAATCATAAAAAGTATTAAAAATTTATGTTTTTCAATGAGCCATATAATTTATTTTCCATTTCATAATCTGAAGTTTTAATCATGTGAAGGCTGGTAACGTATTTTTATAATCTAACATCTAAGTTATATTTGAAAATATTACGTAAGAAGGTTGCCTAGAAGATTTTAGTTTTCCACTATTATAGTGGAAAACTAGTTACTCAGCTTATGGTTTATTCCAAAAAAATAAGAAGCATGTCTATTTTTTTTTTCTTTAGATTTATTCAACAAGCTCACATGTTCCTTTTACTAATTATTATATAAAGCTTCATAATTCCTTCATAACAAAATTGGGAAGTTTCGATTACTCGTATAAATATGTATTATTACAGAATGACAAAAATTAATATAGTATGTACAGGAGTCCAAATATATAGCAGTAGAAGAGGAACTTAACAAACTAACTAACTCTTACATGACTAAACTACAATACGTGTAGAGTAAAATAAATATATACACTCTTATAATAACCCTTCGTAAGTTAATGTTGTACTAAGGCCTAACTTGGAACTAGGAAATGTTATTGTGACTCGCAAAATGATTTAGTAAACAAGTCAACTAATTGAAGTCTAGAAGGTACAAAAAGAGTCTTCAAAAAGCCTTGCAAAACTTGATCTCTCATGTAATGAACATCTACCTCTAGATGCTTTGTCCCTCCATGTAAATAAGGGTTATTAGCAATAGAAAGAGTTGTCTTATTATCACAACAAATGGAAATTGGTAACTTCAAGTGAACTTGCTAGTGTTGAACTATATAGAAACTCACTTCAACTCATACGTAGTAGTTGCCATAGCCTTATACTCTACCTCAGTAGAGGAGGCAAATACTATCCTTTATTTCTTAGCCTACCAAGAAACTAATGCTTTCCTAAGAAAAATATAATATCCATTAATTAAGTGCCTATCAATTGAATTCATAGCCCAATCTAAATTAGTATAGACTAGCAAATTCAAATAATTCACTACAAGTTAGAACAAACTAAGGGAAATGGTCCCTTTGATGTATCGTAACAAATGTACAACAACTTTCATATGCAAAGAACAAGGCTTAGACAAAAATTGACTAAGATAATAAACTAGGAAAGATAAGTCTAGTTTGAAAAGAGTCAAGTACAATAGATGTCCAACAAGGTGTTTATACACTATAGGATCCGAGAGTACATCCCTATTGTTGAGATCCAACCGAACTCCAAAAGGTAAGGGTAGTTTAGCTGGCTTTGTTGTATTAATCCCATGTTGAACAGTAGATCGGTAATGAACTTGTATTGGTGCAAATAAGTTCCAACAGTTGTACATAATTCTATTCTAAGGAAAAACCTAACTAAGCTGAGATCCTTTATGGTAAAGGCCTAATCTAACTTTTGCTTCAAATCATCAATAAATAAGACATAATTGCTAGTGATAAGCATGTTGTCTACATAAAGAAGCACAACAAAAAATGTATGATCAAAGTACTTAATGATTAAGGGATAATCACTCTTTGACTATACAAATCCTTGGGTAATGAGAAATTTGTTCCATATTTTATTGTCTTGAAGCTTGTTTGAGGGCATATAAAGACATAGAAAGCTTGCAAACTTACCCAAGTTTTGCCTTGGAATAACCTTGAAGAGGATATAAATAAATTTCTTCATCAATGAATCCATGCAAAACTGCATTGTTAATATTTACTTAATGAATTAGCCAACAATTTGCTGTTACAATAGCAAGAAGAATTCGAACAATACTAAGATGTGCAACAGGAGAAAAAGTTTCTGTATAATCTTGTCCTTCCACTTAATTATAGCCTTTTGTCACAAGACAAGCTTTATACCATTCAACACTTCCATCAACCCTATATTTAATCCTAAACACCCATTTAAAACCAATGGCTTTCTTGCCTTATGGCAAAGAAGTAAGTTCCTAAGTGTGATTGTTTTCCAAGGCTTCCAACTCCTTATTCATAGCCTCTACCCATAGTTCATCTTAAGAAGATTGCAAATAAGCAGATGGTTTTTTAGTAGTTAAAACATTAGTCAAAGAAGCCACATAGTCATGAGGGTAGGAATCAAATGTTTTTGGGGTAAAAAGAGGATAAGGAACAACATGAGAAGAAACAGAGTTTACAGTGAATGCATTAGAGCTACTGCAAGATTAATAGTGTCTATATAGTCTTCTCACCATTGTTGAGGATGTCTATTTCTAAGAGAACATCTAACAATTTGAGGTAAATGTTGTGTTATGTCCATTTGTGTAGATGAAGGTAAGTCAAAATCCAATGAATTGGGTATAGCAAGTAATGGTGGTTTAGATGCATCGGTCACAAAGGAAGATGGTTATGTGTGTGATTGTGTTTAATTAATAGGAACAAAATCATGACATGATAATGTATTACGGGAAATTTGTGGCAATGAAATTGAGGTATATTCTAGTTTTAGAGCAATAGTTTCATCAAATAAGGAAAGCATGTTTCATAAAATATAACATATCTACTCATAAATACTTTCTTGGCTTGTAAATCAAACAATCTATAGCCTTTTTTACTAGACCAATATCCCAACATGATATATTTAATCCCTTTAAGATCAAATTTATCTTTAGTTAGAGTAAGATTGATAGCAAAACCTACGACACGCAAGTAATCATAGGTAGGTGGAGTACCAAACAAAACTTCATAGGAGGTTTTCCAACCTAAAATAGATGAAGGCATGAGATTGATGAGATACGTAGTAGTTAAAACACGTTTCCTCCAAAATTGTTTGGGTAAGTTGGCATAAAGTCTCAAAGCTCTTGAGGTTTCAGTTAAGTGCCTATGCTTTCTTTCTACTCTTCCATTTTGTTGTGATGTATAAGTCATGGTTTTATGATGCACTATGCCAAAAGTTTTTAAAAGCTCTTATGTATCCTTAAAGAGAAACTCCAACCCATTATTGGCTCTAACAAACTTTAGAGTAGCTTAGAAATGATTCAAAATATATCAAAGGAAGGTTTAAAGTGTTTTGGTCATTCAAGATTTATGTGTGGGGGGATAAGTCCAAGTATTCTTAGGGAAATCATCACAATAGTCAAAATAAACTGCTCACCAGTTAATGATTCTAGATGATATAGGCCTTAAATATACACATGCAACAACTCAAAAGAAAACCTTAATGAACTACTACTTTGGACAAAAGGTAGTTGGTGACTCGGTGTAATTTAGCAAGATGACAAGTTTTACATACAAAGTTTTTCATGGTTACATTCTTGATACTGTTCGAGTATTGTAATTTTGAAAAGAAAGAGTAACTAAGATGATCATGAAACAAAGCAACATCAATAGAGCAATTTGAAACAGCAAAACACTGTAAATTTATTACAAATGGAACCAAGACTATTCTTGTCTAAGTCAACAAAGTTACAAACTCTATTAGTCGAAGAATAAGGAGCATAAAGTCCTTGTTGTAATCTTGCAATAGCAACACAAACTCTAGTTTTCAATGCCTAAATAGAAAAAGATGTTTGATCAAATTTAATTTCTAAAAGTAGGTCATGAAGGATTCTTCGAAATGAAAGACGATTGTGTTTAAAATCTGGCATAAGTAAAAGATTATGCAATATCAAAGATGGGTTAATTTCAACTAAACCAATGATTTGCATAACTTTATATAAATGGTTCGATAAACTAACTTTAACAGGTGTAGTAAAGTGTGTTAATGAGTAAGTGTTCAAAGGGAGTCATGTGATTTGTAACTCTTGATTCAACTATCCAAGCAACCATGTGATTATTTGCTACTCTAAGTGAATCTAAAGAAGAGGATGTATACGTACCAGCAGAACATGATGTATACAAACCAACCGAATGAGTAGAACTTGATGCATCTCTTTCACTTACTCCCTACATGAATTTCATCATGTCCTAATAAAAATTGTATAGCAACTGTTGTGAGTCAAAATATATACTATTAGCATCATTACTATCAATTTGATAATCCAAAGGAGTTGCATCAGCATGAACTAAATTGGCAACTCTACCTTTTCCTTTAGCACGTTTTCCTTTATACCAATCTGGATATCTTATGATCATGAAACAATTTTTTATTGTTTGTTTATTCCCTTTGCAATGTCTACATTTCAAGCCATTCTTCTTATTATCTTCTCCCAACATTTCACTGCGAATAAGTTGTCTTATTAACCTGGAAAGCAGTAGAGCCACTCTCTAAAATAGCCGTGACTTATCGTTACTTTTGAATTTGCTGAACAATGTAAAAAGCTTTATTTACTGTAGGAAGTGGATCATAAGACAATATTTGATTCTTAGCTATCTCATATGCATTTGAAAGGCTCATGAGAAATTGCATTAACTTGTGTTTCGAATCATAATTAGCTAACTTCTCTTTCAAGTTGCATTTACATTCATCTTCTACACTACAATCACACCTAAGGCATGGATTCAACATCTACAGTTCATCTCAAGCTTTCTTCAATTTATTATAATAAGCAGTTACATTTAAATTTTCTGGCTTAGCAATTACTAATCTCATGTTCCAATTGGAAAATCAATGGTCTATTGGTTTATCCAAATTGCTCTACAATTTCATTCCATAATTCGTACAAAGATTGTGCATAGAGGAAACTTTAAGACAAGTCACTCAACATAGAATTAAGTATCCAACACCTCACAAAATAATCATTTCAAATCCATTAAATGTAATCATTTGATTTCTTATAGGTTTCTTAATCTTTCCATCTATAAATCTAAGCTTTAATTTTGTTCCTAAAGCTAACCTAACAAATCTACTCCAAGCAAAAAAAATTACTTACATTAAAAATATTGTTCCTAATCACCATACTTGGATGATCCAAGCTTGAAATGAAAAGAGGATTGGAATTTGAATCTTCGCCTATGTTTGCCATCAATTCAATCAAAAGCTCCAATCAATTGTTCTATTAGAAATACTCGTTCTACAATCTATAGCAACAAAACTTGTACTATTAGATGCTTAAATCAATAAGAACCCTAATTCTCCTGCTTTGAAACCATGAGAAGTTTCTAACACAGCAGCAGGAAAAAGTATCATATGAATATGTATTATTGCATAATGACAAATTAAATACAGTATGTGCAAGAGTCCAAATACATAGTAGTGGAGGAGGAGCTTTACAAACTATCTAACTCTTACGTGACTAAACTACAACACGTGCAAAGTAAAATAAATATATTAACACTCTTACAAAAATTGATAATATAGTGATAACAGTTCAAACTGTAAACTAAACTGTTTTTTATAGCTTCGAAAAAAAATTATGAACTAAACCATATGATTAAGTTCATTTAAATAAGAAAACGAACCATAATATTATGTTCAATTTTATAAAGGGGTAAATCACACTGAAATG
The DNA here is from genome assembly GCA_024138015.1 of Lumnitzera littorea. NCBI lineage: Eukaryota > Viridiplantae > Streptophyta > Magnoliopsida > Myrtales > Combretaceae > Lumnitzera > Lumnitzera littorea. The sequence continues at coordinate 97,611,222 of JAMXBB010000003.1, forward strand.
AATAGTACCTATACCTATGTACTATAATTTTATTAAGTTAGAAATGTGAAATGGATTAAAAAAAAGTACCCAAATCCTAAGCATTAGATCATGACTATAAATGTTTAACATGTTTCATTTTGACATGCTTCTACTTTAATTGCTACTCCTATGGGGCAAACCCTATAAAGAGTAGAGGGAGAATTCCTAAAAGCCTCAGTTAATTCCTTAAACAAAAAGCTACTCATATGTAGACTAGAACAATATCGTACTTACAACCTGAACCTTACATACTTTTCATTTTTATAATTAATGTTTGAAAATTTTAGAACTACCTTATTGTAACTAGAGATGAGCATATAACCCTATTATACAAAATACCCATTCGAACCCTGTTCAATCAGATAGGTTTTGGGTGGTTATTTAATATCACATAGTAGGTTTCAGATAGTAATTTTTTGAAACCTGTACTTATAGGATAAAGTACGAGTATAAGGTTAAGATACCTTATACCCACCATAGAACTTATATTATGAAATATATAGGATATAGGTTTTAGGATACTTTATATATATCTTATAATAATAATTAAATAAAATTAATAAATAAGAAAGGATACCATTTCATTTGTATGAATCTAAAAGAAATAACAAAATGCTGCCCATGAGAAATCCTAAACTAAATTTGATGTCCTCATATTAGTCTTATCCTCTTTATTTTTTTTTTTAATTGCATTTTGTCTCCACTCCATCTTCTCTATTTATTATGTCTAACTCTACTAAAGTTAAAAAAAGAAAAAATCTACATAAAACCACTTAAATAAGGTATATTATTAACTTATTTTCTTTTGATACAATAATTTCTTTATATTAAGTTTAAAAAATATCTCGAAATAAATTTATAATATTGTTTAAGTTAAGATTTATTTGAGATTAGTGTTTGTACCTTTTTCTCTTATCTAAGATTAAGGTTTGTGGTTTGAAAAAAATTTAGTCGAAATATTAGGATTTAGTAATTATGAAGCATAGAGCATCATTACGGATGCTAACTATGATTTGAAAGATTGTAATCTGTAATCTATAATCTAAGAATATTCTTATTGCTAGAATAAGTCAATCCCTCAAACAAGTCCAATATATAATTATTTATTTAGTGTTTAAAGCTAAGATCGAGATTTCACTAAAATTTATATGTTTATATAATAATCATCGGTGAAGAAAATGATGAAAAAGAAAAATAAGTGAAAAAAAAAATTAGAAGGAAAGGAAAATAAGTAGAAACTAAATACATTGAAATTTATAAGAAAAAATATTTACAGGTTTTATAAATTACCTTATAGTGATTTTAGAGTGTCATAAGGTGGGATACAATAACTAAATTTAGGAACATGTAACTAAGAATAGGGGATGAGTATAGTCTTATATCCTACCTATTGATAGGCATTTTTGGAGAATGATTATATAGGCTTATATTAGTGGGCCCAATATTTGAACCCGGTCCAGAGACAATCTTTATTGATTTACAATAAATACTAAGCAAAACCCCCGAGTAAAAGGTCTCTCCACTCCCTTATTTTTCTTCCTAACTACTTGATATTTCTCTCCACATGACAAAAGTGTTGACTTAAGCATCAGAGTGGCTACGCCGGAGCATCCTCCGGTAACCTCCGAAGCCTTTTTCTTTTTGCAAGTATTAGCACACCAAGACAAAAATTGACCATCATCACTACCCACCCTATATTTGCTTACCCATAATTCTAACTTGTACTTTTTGACTAATAAATATTTCCACATCATCTTGTAAAGGCAGTAAGTTTAATAGGTAGAGGTTCATTTAGGTTTGATATTTGGTGAATTCAAACTTTAGATACATAATTGGATGAGCAAAAATTCAACTTCCAATGTAAAATTAAAAAAATATACAAAGTTTAAGTAGGAATTTTGACAGTATCTTATATAGATTTTACTAGAGGATTAGGTAGAAATCATCATGAAACATTTTCTTTCATCCATAAAATAGAAAGTTTTCATTGAAGAGAAAAATATGCATTTAGTCCTCAACCTTTACTTATATTTATTTGAGTCCTTGGCCCTCTTTTATTAATATTTCAATTCTCAATGTTTTCCAACTTTTTGCAAAGGACTTCAATCAATCACATTAAAGTTTATGTTGCCATCTTTGCAACATGTTAGTTATTGATTAATTTGTAATAATTAATTAGACAAAGTAACAATAATAAATATATTTAATTACATAATATAATAAAAATAATAAAAAGTAAAGGAAGGAAAAAAAAAATTTACTTATCCCAATAACTTTATTTGACTGCCTTAAGGTTAAGGGACAACCAACTACCATCAAGAAGGGTCATGCAACTCCTATAAATGGTTATTGATCACCATCTAACCTTTAGGTGGTGAGTAGCCACCACTAATTCGAAAGGGGAAAAAAAGAAGGAAAATGAGCAAAATATCAATCAAGTCTTATAATAAGGTAGCATAATGCAACAATATAGTAAGGAGGGTTATGTTCTCTTTACCCAGTAGCCTAAGAAAAAAGATTTATTGATACTAATATGACATGTATCTAAATAAGTAGTAGATAATTACTAATTATATTAAACACTTAGTAGCGATAATAGGTATTTTTTTAAGAAAATTGCTATTTATTTTACTATGTGTTAAAACCTTATTAATACTTACTAGGGATCATAGGCTAATCCACTATGGTAGGTCATGTACAACCTACCTATTGTAATAGATCAACGCATTAAAAAGGCTTTAGCTAACTATCCCAAAGCCACGTTAGTTAAATGTATTTAAATTATTATTTTATTAAATTAATTACTTTTAGTCTAATCATAAATTGAGATTTATCAAGAAAGGGCAGAAAATTTTTACTGAAATCTTAATTTGTAAAAGCTGGAAAATGACAAGAATTCAAATAAAGAAAAAAAAAAAAGAAAATTGTGAAGATTCAAATAAAAAAAAATAGTTGGTAAATAATAGGGATTAAAAGTGTATTTTTTTCTCCTGGACTTTTGATAGACGTTTTGTGGATTTAAATATAATTAGATAAACCTCTTCTCAAATCAATTTTATGTAGAAAACCCAATATGAAAACATTTTAGAATATTTTGCTGCGATCTCTCACAGTAGTATAATTATAAATATCAACATGTACGTACGAAAAAAACCCACAAGATTTAATCTTATTGCGTATATCTTATCGGATTAGTTCAATCCTATTGTAATGCATGGTCCCATGATCCAGTTAGTTTTGGAATTCATCATGACCAACCTATTCACGTTGCACTAAGCAACAACTAGGAATCTTTTTGTGTAAATAAATCAAAAGTATATAGAAAGCATTGCGGGAAAAGTTGTTCCTTTCAACACTTTCGCTTATTTGGCCTAAATTTCCAAATGAGTTGCTTGAATAATCCGATTGAAGCTTTAAAAAAAAAAAAAGAAAAATAAAAAAGAAAAAAAGAGAGCATATTCGGCGTAAGGTACAGTGTGATATATCATCATGGTGTGACGTCCCTCCGTAGGAAAATGAAAAAAAAAAAAAAAAAAAGTAGAGAGAGAATGCCCCATGTGGAATCACTTCACTTTGAAAGAAAAGAAAATAAGGTTCCCACGTTAATTGGATACGTAATCTCACGCGTTGGATACTTTAACAAGTCTTCATAAGAGAAAATCAAAGCCACCGTCATGTACTTTTTCTTATTATATGCAAATGGACGGAAATCGTCTAAAATTTTATACTTTTTGTCGATTTTATATATACCGATTCCTAACAGGACAATATGTCTGACCTTATACAATAGGTGTCATGTTGCATATGCAAAAAAGGAAAAGGAAGAGGATTTTACTACTCTCTCATATCATTAAGGGAGCAAAAAAAAAAAAAAATTTGTTCGATAACTTATGTTTCGGTGTAAACTAATCTAACTTAAATTATTGGAGTAAATTGTTAATTGCGATTCAATTAGCACTTGTTAAGATATTAAATATAAATAATTATGTATTTGTGTTCCACATTGAATATGCCATAGAGGGTCAAAACAACGGACTTAAAAGTAGATATAGCTCCATATATATATATTCTAATCAAAAGGAATCAATTCGAATTACCACAAATTATATCTAGATACTCATAATGTTGAAACCTTGAAAAAGTATAAGAAAAGAATTATTAAAGCACTCCAGATACAGAGAACTCAAAGAACACTATAAGAATAAACAATTAAATAAATATATAAGCATGTATTATCGGGATGATCGTCCTTTTCTCCCGGTTATAATGTAGTTAAATAGAAAAATGTATTTAAATATACAAGCAGGTACGGCGTACGTTTTAAGGCCTGTAATTAACCTCCTATATATGATATGCTGTGTTGATATTTTAATAGGAAAAAAATAGAAATTTTTTTTTAATATTTCATGTTTTTATAAATCATTCCGTAATTTTTTATTTAATTTATTTTAATTTTTAATATTTTTAAATTATATCAAATAAATTATTTCATTAAATTCTGTTTTTTTTTTTTTAAAAAAAAAGGAACTACTTCCTAGAAGACGTTGGAAATGAATAAACAAATTCGAACAGACACAAAAGAAAGGTCACAGCTTCGTGTGGACGTAGCTACCAGGATATGATCATATGATGTGTACATGAAAACATACACACACTACAAGTTGAAAAGAATGACACTAAACCTACGTCACCCATAATCACACCCCTCCTAACTACCGTTGACGTATGACTTTCCAGTCATCTTCCCCTCTTTCCTCACCCACCCCAATTTATATCCCCATTCTCCTCCCCCCATCTCTCCATACCCCCATCTTCACCTTCTCTCTCTCTCTCTCGCTCTCCCTCTCTCTCTCTCTCTCTCTCTCTCTCTTCACTAACAGAAGCATACACACAACCATGCAAGAAGCAATAGCATACAAGTCATGGCTACCGATACACAACAGGAACAATGGTATAAGTCTTGTCACGCCTAGTAACATGGTAAAAGGAGATGAGAAGACAGTGGAAAGTATCAGGAACACGGTGTCTGAGAATGCTGTTATAGTGTTTGGGAAACGTGGGTGTTGCATGAGCCATGTTGTAAAGCGTTTGTTATTAGGCCATGGTGTGAATCCGGCCGTTTATGAGGTTGATGAAGAAGATGAAGTGCGTGTCGTTAACGAGTTGCAAACTCTAGGTAGTGGTGGTGGTGGAAGTATTAAATCCGACAGCGGCAGCTTGCAGTTTCCGGCGGTGTTTATCGGCGGGAGGTTGTTCGGGGGATTGGATAGAGTCATGGCTACTCATATCTCTGGTGAATTGGTTCCTATTCTTAAAGAAGCTGGGGCGTTATGGCTTTGATCTGCTTATTGCTATTTTTCTCTCTTTTAATTTTCAATTTTTTCTTTTTTAATTTTTCATAGGTATAATTATTTGCTTCTAATTAAGAAGCTGCATCGAGACAATGCTGGATAAATTTTGTACCTAGAATTGTTATTAGTCTTTATTTTCTGAATATCTCTGTATGTAAAATTGAGAAAATATAATATGCAAAATCCGAAAAACAAGCATCTTGGTGTAGATTTTGGTGCAATACAATATCTTTTAATTATCAGAAAAAGAAATCGAGTCTAATATATTCCAATAGAATGTTGATAATCGGGAAAGTTACAGGTTGGAAAAATGAGTAATGATTTAATAATTAATAATGTAAATTTAAAATCTGAAATTGAGGTTGTTTCAATTCGCCTTCTATTAATATTAATTTAAACTTCCTTACTTTATTGCTCTTATTTTATTTTCGTACAGAGGAGGAACAGATTCACCAAGTGAAAAATTATTCGGTAATAGGACGATTCATTTACTACTTATGTAAAATTCAAAGGAACTCCCACAAGATTGACTGCCTTTTCGTACGGAAAGGATCATCAAAATTAATCATATAATTAAAGTCGTGTGGGACTTTTTTAACCACGTACTTTCCTGTCCTGGTAACTACTTGTGATATATAAATAGTAAATATTAAAAAGATCATTTGCTCCTTGTGTAGTTTGTTCTTTTCATTCTCAAAAATGGGCATTTATATCTTCGGTTTTTTAAATATATATTTAGATCCTTATTTGATAATTTTATGCTTCATACAGATAAAAGGAAATTACTAAGATTGAAAAGTTTACAAAAAGTCATGAGATGACTTCCGGTTTTTTTTTTTTTTTTTATTATACTTAATGTTAATATTATTTTCTTTTTTTAAAAAATTTTTTTATCAAGGCATACAGTTATATAAGATTGGAATGTTTTTATGATTTAAGGATATAAACATTCAATATCAAAATTGGAGGACCCAACCTACACGGATGGATATAAAAATAAAAATAATATCTACAGTTCACCTCATGAAAGATTATGATTATGAAAATTGAAAGAAAGTAATCATCTTTGGTAATATGAAGAATGCTCTATGTTGGTGAGGAAAAAAATCTGCGCAAGCACAACAATTGGTGGGCAATATGATTTATTATAATGTAGCATTATGATATGATATAAGCAATTGCTGTGGTAGCGTAATATATTAAAATAATATATGATTTAGTAGGTCTGATCAGGAGCATTTCGTCATTTCAGTCCTTTCTTTTCCCCCACTATCAATATGAGACGAGATCTACTAATTATTCCAATTTTTGTGATTGTGCCTCATTGTTTATGTCATAATGTTATGCCGCATTGCACAATCCAAACAGTTTAGGTTTCCTCAAAGCAAGAGATTTTGTACTCAAGTTTTTTATTTTAATAAAATCGATCACATTTATCATCTTACCATCTATTTCTATATTTTTAAATCTAAATCATTAAATTTACAATTTGTTTAAAGGTTTAGATTTAAAGATAATTAAATTAAAAGTGAGATAAATTACAGTATTAATCTTCTAAAAAAACAAAGAATAAGACCATGGAAAAATTCCATTTTTAAATATTGTAAACGTTTAGTGTAGTTTTTACCAAATTCAAATAGTTGTAACTCTAGCCAATATCGTGGTGGTTTAATAATATAAAATTAGTTTCTTAACGAGATTGACTAAATTTGAATCTTTCTTCTTCAATATTGTAGTATATAATATAGTTGGCCAAATAGTTGTGAGTTAATACCACAAGCAAAAAATCTTTATCTTTTTTACAATAAACTGTATATAATTTTTTAAACTATTAATTAGATGCGGATGGACTTTTGAAATCTTTAAAGTATGACTTCATATTTTCATAAACTTAAAAATGTATGCATTTGCCCTTAACCGTTGGTAAAGTCTATGAAAACTGTTATTTACGATTCTTTTAGCAAAAGTTTTAGGATTTTAACGACGTTCTAAAATTATTTGCATATATTCAAAAATTACAGCAGGTGAAGTTATGTCAATAATTAACAAATAACTTTAGGAATATATTTTGCAATTATCCCGAGTTGTTACAGACATGTTATTGATTAATTCAACATGATGAGTAATACTTCTGTAGGAAAGGATGTAACGTGGGCTTTATGTCAAGTGGTAGGTTTATTTTAGATGTAACATTAGCTGTTTCCAGGTCAAATATCTTGTCTTAGTGCTTAGCATGGGCTCTGCTCTGTTTACAGGAGTGTGCGTGCTGTCACACGCATAAGGCACTTATCCCAATTAGTTAACCCAATTAGATAGTTTAAAACGAATTATTTGCCATTGACTTCTATTTCTATCCTCAGCTCAGCTTCATTTGAGATGGTTTTACTATTGGGTTGGGTCAAAGATTTGGCTTCTACTAAGTGTAATGATTTCACCGATTCCACAAACAATGAGCATATGGTCTAATGGACTCTAAAGATGAAAGAAAATTTATTAACTACAAGTGGATAGGGTAGACACCAAGTTATCATTCCGGATGGAAAAGGGGGAAAACAGAAAGGAGAGAAAGAAAAGAAAGCAATTGCTCTAATAAATCCATGAGGATGTTAGATTAGTTGTTCAAGAATCGACAGTAGGTGTTTTAATAAATAGTTTCCATCCTTGTAGGAATGGAATAAGTGGATTCTTTTCTCTTTGTGAATTCTCCAAATCCAATATAGATCCGAAATTTTTTAATCGTCTAAATAACTTTCCTTTTAAAAAATTAAAAAAAAAAAGGTTGTCTAAATACAGGCGCATCGTGATCTTATAGCAAAATTTTTCCTATACGAAGAAATGAATTTTAGGCTGCCTTTAAATGATCAAAATCTTAGAATTGCTAGATATTGTCATAGTTATCTCAAGTGCTTACAATTACTAATAGCTTGTGATAGCAACTATTGATTAGAGGTGAAAATCTTGATTTCAGAAATGGATTATCTCCATTTGACTTTTCTTAATTTTCTTCGATTTATTCCCTTAAAATACCGTTATGTGTAACCAATGGTTATGATTACAAGAAAGAAAATTATCTCATGATGTATTACGAAAATTTAGATAATATCAATCATTTATTGGTATATTAAGAAAAATTGAAAGGATCCTCATTAATGATTGATGTTGAGTGGTGGTGGTTAACCATGTGAAAAATGTCAATGGTTACTAACCAATACTAATGTCTAACCTTTGAAGTTATCCACCATCATCACTTACTATTTAAAACTACTTTATTAGCAACGTTTTGACATTGCTACAATATAATTGCAACATTTTAATTAGAAGGTTTAAAAAAACATTTTTAGTTGCTACAATATAATTGCAACATTTTAGTTAGAAGGTTTAAAAAAACATTTTTCTAACTAAATGAAGGTACCCTTGGTGATCATTTAGGTACCTTATCTACCTATTTTTCTACACGAGGACCTCTTGCTTGTTATCTGATCTAAAGTATTATTCTTATTTGATAGTAGGTGTAACTAAACTTATACCACTTTACATTTTTTTTTTTTAACTAAAGAGATAGTTTATTTAGATTCAACTGGGATTGTAGCCTATGAGATGAAAATTCGACGCTACATTTGTAGTCCTCATGGTTTCTCCTATCATCTAATATCTCCAATCTTTTAGATGTTGAACTTAGGATTTATTATTTGATTTTGATGAGAACAAAACAAAAAATGTATATCCAAACATGTTGTTTTTTAGGAGAATAAAACAAGTAGATGATTAAACTAAGTATTGTTTGATTATATTGAGATAATTGAATAAGATCAATTAGCTTGCTTAATGATTAAATATATCAATTATCTCTATAAGAAATTTAATCTTTTGAGCGGTGATCAAATAATTTTGAAGTTAGAATGCAAAGAGTATTTGTTTGTTGTGTATGAAAAGAATTTTTAAGTGATATTTAGCCTACCATGTTAACGGTTCAAGATAAAACCAGGCTAATGATATAAAGCCTTGAAAACATAAAGAAAAGTTCATTGACTTAGAAGAGCCGGCTTGCCATTCACTTGTCAATAGAGTATTTTTTACCGGCTTATCGGTAGTTCAAAGTACCTGCATGTTGGTAAGTCAATTTTAAGTAGCCGTTAGAGCATTGAATGCGTAATAACGTGAAGAATTTAATGAGTTGTTATAAAAGCTCGATAACCTAACCAAATGCTTTGAAGATATGATATTCTACTGCAATTTAAGAATATTCTCTTACATTCTTGAGTTTATTCTACTTCTCTTTGGTCTCTTATACACTTATTTGCTATCAAACAAAAAGAGACATTGTTTTGGTGTTTAAAAGTCCTCACATTTGTAATCTTGAGTGAAGAAAGTGATACATTTGAGTTAGTTGTGTGTAAAAGAGCTTGTGTAAGCTTGTGTAGCTCTTGGAGCAATTGGGTTACGAAATCAATAAAGAGAAAGTGAAGTCTTCAGTTGGAGCCATTGTATGTCCGTGAAGACTAGGGGGTGGTTTAAACTCTACGTTAAATATAGACTTGATCTTATTTATCCCTATTTCTTTAATTTCCGCATTTATTGTTATTCTATTATTGCTTTGATTACTCTTATTATTTGTCCTTAAACTCAATTCACCCCCCTTTCACCCCCCCACCCCCCCCTATCTCTCTCTTAAGTTTAGCCTAGTGTTCTTCATTAGACTCTTATGATAGTTCCTATTCTGCTAGCTATCATCTATTCATGGAATGATTAATCTACATTCATCTTGATTCGCCCCATTGTAGGATAATACAATTAATTACTATCACTCTTTATATCTAGCCACCATGTATTTTATTTTAGTATTTTGTAGATGATTATGGTATTATGATATCGCTTAGTTGCATAATGAATTGTTGAATTCATGCTTAAAGAATCACCTTCATGAATGGAATAATATCTACTCTTCTACATTTAGGTGAGAGGGTCCTATTGCGAGAGTAACATGCGTGTTGCTTGACAAATGTGCTACATGTGATTAAAGGAAATTATAAACCCTGCGAATTTAGTTATTTGAAAGTAGAATTGAACTTTAGTACTATAGATAATCTCGTAAGTCGATAAGGCTAAAATAAGATAAAATTTTTATTAAATTATGAAATTAAATATATTATAAGTAATAAAAATCTTAAAAATTCAATCTTAATCTAAATCACATACAAAAACCCTAAACCTAATGTATACGTAAATACTTAAGATTGAACTCGAATTTGATAAAAATCTTAAAACTATAACTTTAAGTTTATAAAATGAATATATTTATACTAATAGTAATAGAACCATAAATGAATACAATTATCAACTAATACACGTAATCACATAAAATTATTAACGAATATATTGAGATAACTCATAAATATTGTAAACATAACGGATAACAATTTAATTAATAAATTTTATAAAGTTTCAAATAATATTTATTAATTATTATTTTATGAATTATATTTGGAAATTCCTAATTTTCTTATTTTCTTTCCCTTTTTCTTTTCCATCTTTTCCCTTTCTTTTTCTTTTTTCTCTTTTCTTCTTCAAAATTTTTTTCCTTGCTACATTAGGATACAGCTCATGGTTTGTAGTTGGCCATGTGATTTATTTTTTTTCCTCATATGCTTAATTATGTAGATGAGGACAACTTACATGGTAAGCCCCATCACATCCATTTAATGCTTTCATTTTCTCTTCTTTTTGCTTTTGATTTTATTTCCACCGTAAGCTTCATCCTTGTTTTTCTTATCCTTGACATTTCTTTTTCTTCTCTCCAAAACACACTCAATTTCACACTACAAAAAAAAAAAAAAAAAAAAAACCCATCGAAAATGACTTCCTATTTCCCTCTTCTACTAAGTTTGTTTTCTCAATTTTCTTATTGATTTTCAATAAATTGAAGAGGAAGAAGATTAAGAACTTGACATCATCACATATCAAGACATCAAAGGAGCAAACTAATAGCCTTTTGAAGTATGCATTTTGTTAACTTGTACATACTTTATGTGTATATGTAGATTAGTAGAAATATACACATTTAGGGATTTTGTAATTTCAATAGATTTTTGTAAATTTATTGTAATTAGATTAATTGTACATGTACAAATACTAAAGTATGTTCATATATCCATACATGTTATACTTACTATGTATATATATAGATATATGAATATGCACATATCATATATATATTTATGTTTATTTATTTCCATTACTTATGTTTATGTACAATATGTCATTGAAAAAATATATATATATATTTATGTATTTATACAGTATAAAATACTAGTATAATATAGTATATTATAATAAGGTATATATATTTGGAATATATATGTGTATACCATAGTGTGTGTGTATATATATATATATATTAAGAAATTTCAATAGATACATATATATAGGTAATTATGGCTATATATGTATGCATATGTATAAGATACAAAATATATAACTACGTATATATATATATATATATATATCCATATGAATAGCATATGTAATATATTTATAAATATATTATCATATTTCATAAGTATACACGTATATATAAAATACGTATATTAATAATATAGTATAAATCTAAACATTATTGTACTTAAATAATATACACATAGTATACTATAATAATGGATTAATAAATAAAGTAAAGTAATATATATATATATATATATATAAGAATATATACAGCGAAATTTGGGAAAAGGGGAAAAACAATTAATTTACCCAATGTAATAAAATATGATAATAAATATAATTATATACATAACACATAAAAATATACAAAATAGGAAAAATATTGAAATTAAACAAAAATTATGGAAATGACATGTAGCATTTTTTGTTGCCACGTTAGCATATAATAAATTTTAATTAAATTCGTAATAATAATAATAATTAACTAGAAAATTATTAAAATAGTCAAAATGAATTAAATAAGTCTTAAACCTTAAAAATAACAACATAAGTAAATTTTGATAAAATAAACTCAAAAATAAGAGAATTACAAAAATATAAAAATTTAGATATTTATTAATTTATAAAATCATAAAGAAAAGCTTAAAATAATAAATCATAATTATTGAGGTCAAAATAATAAAATTCGTAATATTTTTAAATCACCATAAAAAAATACAGGTTACAACGTCTAAAACAGACTTCATTACGCGAAAATACGTTCAGAAATAATAAAAGTCGACTATAAGTTCATAAAAATTGGAGTTAATAAGAAAAAGTTATGCGCAATTAAAAATTTAAGATAAACCGAGAAAAATAAATAAAAAATTGAAGTCAAACTATATGTGTACTATACTTGGGTTATAATGGAAAATTAAGTAAATAATGATAGATATTTAGTTAACTGGAAAACCTTGTTTTTCAAAACACTTATATGCTTTCTTATCTTTTAAGTATTTGATTATCAAGTTTTGGAATTCTCAAAAGCTGAGAGAGTGAGCATTAAGTTAGGTGAGAGAATTCTTATAATCTGCAGTCTACTTACTATTTGTTAGAGATACAAATTGTTTGATTGAATGATTGATTGCTTTGTATGTTATCATTTGTATGATCATTTTCTTAAATTGGTAAATATAACTATTTAACTAAACTACCTAGTTATATCTGTTGTATGTCTGTGACCCAATTGGTATATTAATGGAAAGTGCTAACTTTGTAGATTTTTGAGAAAATCATTTTTTGTAAACATTTTTCCAATTTTAAATATATTTTATATGATTTCTATGAGGGCTCGTAATGTCTATAAATGATATTTTTATCGTTAAGATAAAACTAGTATAGTATAGTATCTCCAATTAAAAGTAAGAGGACTCGCTTTGTGTGCTCGATGGGCCTTTGATATGTTTGGTGAGTAGCTCTAATTGGGGTTCATCTATATTAATTGTTGATTCTCAGATTAGGGTAATAGTTGAGTGACATCTAGTAGGACGTTGTCCTGAGGCAGCCTTATACGGTTAAGGTAAAATGCTCTGTACGGGTAAGTACGGAGGAAAAATTGAAGTAAAAACAATGTAAATCTATACTTTTCATAGTTCCAGACTGCTATGGATGTGATGCTTGCATTCATTGTGCTAACATTCATTTCGTATATAGATGGCTTGTATATGTACTAATAATGTTTGATAACTTACTTGAACAGCAGTGGTGAAGAACAAACTCATTGAGTCGTAGCTTGCTCATTTCCCTATAGGTTTTTTTGCAGATTCCTTTAAGTAGAGATTTGGGGTAACCTTGAGAGTAGGATACAAACTAAAAATAGATTTAATAATATTAGAGTTGATTGAAATGTGTATAGTTGACATAGAAACAATTGATGTAGAAAATGTTTATGTGGTAAGATTATGTATAATATAGTATTTTTTTTATAAATTATTAAGTTGTTTTACTTTATCTTAGCATTTAGTAAGGGATACTGATTCTTTGCGATTCTAGTGAATTGTAAAATATCGGATATCCGTAGTAATTTATATTTTATAGTAAGTTGATTAATTAAAAATTGAAAACCTTAATAATTAATTGTTTAGAGTTTTGTAATCCCTGACTTGTAAGATAGTTTTTGTATCATAAGTGCACAAGTAATATAAAAATTTTAGGCTATTCTATTAGGCCCTCCTTTAAGGTCATGACAAAAATGACTTAAATAATACTCATGAGATGATTAGGCGAAGTATGGCAAGAAGGAAGAGTAGACAATCTCAACAAAGCTCTAACATAGGGTGTGATAAGTGAAGGAATTGAATAGCATCAAACTCCATTATTTATGGTGAATAAGATTTATGTTTTTGATGAGGTTGAATGCTTGATTCATTTGAGTGGGGAATTTGACAAAGTAACGATGTTAGTTTAAGCTTTCTTGTATCTGAATGAGGGAAGGGTAGGGTATTTATTTAAGTTGGTTGTTGATTCCATCCATCATATCATGATGATGATCAATGGTTAGAATTGGTCCCTTCTTTTATTGTCTTGCAATGGATTCTCTTTAATAGGTTTAGGCCCAATATTTTTTGCTCGTTTGGAACTCTTAAAGAGATCGAAGAAATGGTGTTTTACTGTAAAAACTCTATTTTCTAAAATCAAATAGTGTTTAGGTAAAGAATTAATTTTTTTCGCTCAAGCTATAAGGTGAACGCTTGAAGTCCCCTAAGACTGCATTGTCTGTTATTTGTGCATTTGAGATACTGAGATTATTTATTCTTTTTCTCTGTCTTATTCTCACCTAATCATCTTTTTTAGGTGACAGTTTCACTTTACTTCTTTGAAGTCACGTGTAGTATACTACTCACGCAACACACAGTATGCATGTAACCATTTTAATCGGATATCTACTTTTACAATAGTTATACACCACGTATTTACACGTAATGTATGCTACTTATTATAACTTTTTCACTTAGTGATGTTGTATTTATATGTACAGACTTGTGCATGAATTCTTCTCATGCATTTCTTCTTTCTTAAACAATTTATATTGCGGTGTGTGGAGTTTGATTTTTTAAAAAGTTCTTTAAGATAATATTTGGTTGGTAGAATTGTACTATATAAAAAAGATTAAATATAGCACAATATAAGGAGAATATAACAATACAATCTTTTCATGCTCAGTATTAGACACGGATCGATTGAAAAAAAAAAATTAATTAATCTTATAATAAATTATAGTAAAATTCAATATTATTATGATTTGATAACTTATATAAAATAGCGTATCTGACTATCAAAAACATGTAGAGTGTTGGACGATTGACAAGTTCTTCAATGCACAGAGGTTGCTGTTAGAGTCATTAGGCTGGACGCGTGTTGACACGAGGGCCTATAGCAGGTATCTTTGGGCTTCTTACTTTTAATGTGTAGGCTTCATAGAGCATTTAGTAGAGGCAGGGGCTTATTGGAAACCTAGAAGTTTATTTTCCTCCAATCAATGGACTTAGCCATTATTTGGATGTTTACGTTGCTACTCAAATGTATATTACACTAATTGCTACGCTGCTAGATTCTTGAACATGGTTACGTGAATGGATTGAGCTTGATAATGCTTATGTTGCTGGCCTGATTTATAATTATGAATGGACTGTGTTTTATGCATGGGGCTTTAAGTATTGACCCATGCTACTCCTTGAATGTGTAGCATGACTATTTCTTCATTTAATGAGCTTACACATCATTTGAGCTGACAATTTCCTAAATTTACTAATTTGTAAGAAAATTTTCATGAGATAAATATCACTTGTTCAATCTACTACAAATTATAATACTCTTTTTTGGTAATAACTTATTATAACACTCTAAGACTTGTAAGTATGCAACATAGTAGCCTTAAAAGTATAAACAGCCGGTTCCTAATTAGTAATATTACCCTATTTCTTAGCAAAAATAAAAACTTAGATAATATGTAACTAAACTTAAGATACATTTGCAAATTAACATTAGTCAAATGCTAAATGTTTGTAAATGATTAAATAAGTTAAATGTAAATAAGAAAAAAAGTTCAAAAAGTTGTTTCTTTTTTTTTTTTTAACGTAAATTGATTTTAAATGTTTAAATAATAAAATGGGTTTTCGTGCAATAATGTAAAATCAAGTGCAAGTTTGTTAGGTAATAGCTTGTAAAGACGTAAAATATCACACTAAATCAACACCAAAATGTGTCACAAATCAATTCATTTCAACTAATCTCAACTTCATTACTAATGCTTCACCCACAACTTTGAGATTAACAATGTCCTCATTATAGAATTGAAGCATGGAAAGGTGAGAAAAAAATACTCTTATGGGTTGATGAGCGACTTATTGGTTAGATTGCCCTATACCATAGTAAACATGACTTGTACCTCTTAACTCAAAAAGCTCATTACCTGCATAATCAATAAAGATATCGAGAATATAAAAACAAAAATAGAAACAAAAACAAAAGCATGGAAAAAGTAAAAACATAACAAGTAATCCTACAATAAGCTCTTGTTTTATAATCTTCAACTTGACTTTCTTTCTTGCTCATATTGGATCACTCAAACCCATTTCTTAATGTTGTCCACCTAAAATTTCCTTTTAAAGTAACTTTTCAACAAGTGGCCTTTGACTCCAAATGGGCAACTAGTATCTCCCTTGATCTTAATAGCTCCATAAGGAAAAACTTTGATAATCTCAAGTGATCCTAACTACCTAAACCTCAATTTACTAGGAAACAACTTTAACCAAGGTTGCATAGCAATGTCTTCTACCATTTCTAGAACTCTTGGTGAAGAATGTTATTATTGTGCTACCTTTTGGTTTTTTCTTTATAGATCTAACCTTCTCAAATGCCTTATTCCAAAATTCCTCTAACTTATTAATGATTTTATGCATGTTTTTATATGTGAAACACATGTTTTTCTATACATGTTTCTTGTACTCTTGTAAGTAAGATTTTAAAGTTTTGCATGTACCTACCATATGTAAGAATTTACAGTAGAGTTATTGCATCTCGGAAGTCTTAAGGTGTGATAGATTCTTTCTTAATAGAAGGTAATGGCTAGATATATGAAAATCAATGAAATGAAGGGAGAATCGAATTTCTCATCACTAAAATGTTACATTAAAAAGTGGGTCCATGTTAATGGTTATTGATTTGAAATTATTCTACTATACCAAATGTGAAATTTTTCTTATAGAATACCCAATAGCATGGCTTCCTTACAATCAAAAGTGTGGAAAAGAAGAGATTTGATGTAAAACATAGGATGTCCAGGATGTCATAAGAAAGATAAAGATATACTACGTACACTTAAGGACTACCCTTAGATCAAATCTTTATGAAACTCAATACAAATCCCAAGGCAACACAAGTAAGGTTTCTAACAATTAATATAAGAGTAGATATAACAAAACTATTAAATAAGAAGGAAGGAATACTATATTGTGAAGCCATCATGCCCATTTTTTTTCTCTATTATATTTTAGATGATTTAGAGCCACAAAAATAAGAAAATGTTCACCACATAAAAGAAAAATTAATGTCATCTAAAGAGCTAAAATTAAGGCAATTGAATATTGGAGCCAAACAAGGATAGTGAAACAAAAGCAATTCATACATAGCCATCTGATAAGATGAGAACCATCTCTAAAGGGTTAGATTAGTTAATACCCCAACAGATCAAGCCACAATTGAAGGGATTTTCATAGACATACAAAGGCATTAAGTAGTTGGATATGTGAAAAACTTAAACAAAATGGATGTTATAGTGACAATATTATGATTTCTCTTTTAAGCCTAAATCATTGCATAAAGAGGAAATTTGAGAAAAGTAATTATATATTTGGACTCTGTATAGGTTAAATCACTACTACTAAATGAAGATATTGCTTAATATAGGTTGTAATAATCTTGCCTATGCATGCAATGAAAAGTGTTAGTTGATTAATGATGTGATTATCTAACACTCACTAAGGAACCAACAAAGATGTTAACTCTTTTTGCAAAAGGAGGAAAATGATCGTTTTTTGTTAGTTTCCTTGAATGTCTTATTACCTATCTTATACTTGCACATAAATATATTTTGTAGTATAAGGAAATCATGTATATATTGTTGCTTTGGAAAAAAGATTCATCGGATGTGAGAGACCATGTTATATTTATATAAGGCGTGTAAGCATTAGTAAAATTTTTATACACTTATATCAATGAGTGGGTAACTTCTAAAATGATTATCACCTATATTTGCATACACTACACATGTCAAATTTTATAAATATTTACATACTACATATACAAAACACAGATATATAATACTCAATGAATGTTTTACTATTGCTTAAGGTATATCTTAGGTGGATAATCTATTCTCGACAAAATTTATGGATTAATAAATTGATATTTTAACTAATATATATCTCTTTTTATTTGATGCAGATGAGTTGGGATTACAATATGTGGATAACTTAGATAAGTGAAAGTATAGGAAGAAATCAATCAGAGATGACATGTATCAAAATTAGAAGAGGTTAAGCTAACCCTAAACAAGCTATGAGATCATAAGAGAAATTTTGATTTGAGTTTGTAAGAGAGTAAGTTATATAAGGCCATAACATTTCGTATATGTAGAGTTACAAATTATGTTAATAAAAACTAATTTAAGTCTATTTTAGTTTGAAGCAAACTGCTTTGTCATTCAAAGATAATTTAGAAGTCAAAATTTGTACGATTTCATAATATATGGAGTTATCAAAGATTTTTTTGTTAGCTTAGGATAATTTATCTTGGTTTTATTTTATTTAAAATTTATGAGATTTAAATTTTGTTCAATTTTCATAATTATTACAGCACTTTAGAGTTATAAATATCCAATGAATCTATTGTATTCATAATCTTTTTAAATTAATACAAGTTTATTTTCTACATATTTGTGTTTATTGAGTTACACATTGTGTCACTATAAAAAAAAAAGGACAAAGATGGTTATGGATAGGGTATTATTTAGGTTAGGCATGAAATTTGAACCAAAAAATAATCCAAACCGAAGCAAAATAGAACCGAATTATAAGCATGTTATTAATTTTTTTTCCCAAATGGTTTGATTTGATAATGCTTTCCAAAAAAAACAAAACCTTATTTAGAAATTTAGGGCGGTTTAGAGTGCGAAATCAAATTAGATTGAAGTGTTGAGAAAAATGTTTATTTGTATTCTATAAATAAATTAATTAATAACATATTTAAGTATAAGAAATTTATCCTTATATTATATCCATTACAATCCATAATCACTTTACCATTCATTAAAAAGGTTCATATCAAAAGAGAAATTACGAAAATAACCATTTAACTTTTAATAATCTATCCTTAAATAAAATATTAATATTTATTGTAGAAATAGTTTTATTACATATTAATTTCATTTTTTCTTTTCTTTGTTTTCTTTATATAGTACCAAATACAAAAAAAAAAAAAAAAAAACATTACACTTTACTCTATTTTCACTATTTTTTTCCCCATATCTTTCCACCATTTCTATTTGTCAAAAATTACCATACATGGCCTAAACCTCACCGTTCTACTCTTTTCTTCAACACCATTATGCGTCTCTCTCTCTCTCTCTCTCTCTCTCTATCCTCTTTCTCTGTCTACTCTATTTTTCATTTTGTTCCTTCTTTTTATTTTTTTGAAAAAGCTTTTCTTGTCGGTCGCTTTCTCGTGCTTTCAACATTTATGTATCTCTCTTCAACATGTTATCTCAGTGGCTGAGGTTTCGGTGATTTCCCTCTTCGACGCTTTACGACGCCGATTATCTCAGGTAATTAAACTTTGATACGCTTTTCGTTGACATAATTTCGAGTTCGCACCTACATTAATTTTTTTGATACCGAATCCCTGATATAACTTTTAAATATTCCTGCTTCTGTACGTTTTGGAACCAAAGCTGAGTGACTTTCGTGTAGTCGAGCTTTCAGTTATCTTTAAGTTCAAGAGAGCGATATATTTGGAGTGTTTTCTTTAAATTGTGGTTTGTCATTGATTCACAGCGGAACTGAAGGGATTCCTGGGTAGTTTTCGTTCAATTTGTTATTTCAAATTTATATCATGGTTAGATGCCCTGGGATTTCAGTGATTTTAGTCAAATAAGTTGTATTTGTGGAATTCTAGTTTCTGTTTTCACTATTGATTAGTAAATTCACCTAATTTACGTCTTCACCAGATTTCTCTCGTCTTTTTGATCTTATTATCTCCAGTTAATTCTTTGTCATTTGAGTTTTTATTCCAAATTGTTCGGTTAATTCCATAGGATGAAGGAAATACCTATTCTGTGTAGTTCCTATTGCTATCAAATAAGAATTGCTGTCATTCTCATAACCAGAGGACAAGTGGTTCATTAGTCTTTTTCTACATGCTTCTTTACTCTACCCATTAGTCTAACAATAAAGAATTAATTAACATTATTTTGGAACCAAACGGAAAAATAGCTATCATTTTTTTACTCTACACCTTAGTAATTGTAATTTTATTTCCACTTTATTCTATTCCACAAATCATTCATGCCACTCTTGTATTATTCTTGATTGCATCAAAGTTGAAGATTGAGTTATAGGTATGTTGAATAGCAGATAGATGTTAATGTTTGCGTCATACATAGCCAAGGCATGTGTACTTTTTGTGAAAGCACATGTTTACTTGCACATTAGTTTTTAGTGTTGGCATCCATATTTTTGCTAAATTGCTTAACTATTTCTAACAAAATAAAGGGTCTTGTGAATGGATCATGTATATCAGCACTGCATTAGCAAAGTATCAAACCTAGTTAAATCTACAATATGCATTTAGATGAATTGCTATTTTAACTTTTTTTTTTTTGGTAATCCTGTCATATGTTATATAGCTTGAAGGGGTGAATGCCCTTTATTAGCTGATTGTAATATTTTTAAATCATCTGTATGTAATGAGATGAAATGTATAGAAGGTTGTATATGATATAAATGGATACTGCAAGCAATATATGGACCTTAATAGAGATAATTTTGTTCTAGTGTTTTTTCTTTTCAAGCTGATGTGGGATTAGTGACATATTGGGTTTGTGAAATAGAATAAGATAGGAGAAAAGTTGCAATTCTTAAAAAATAGAATAAAGAAGTAATAGTTATTCTGTATAGTTCCTTTGAGGCCATGGATAAAAATGGAAACATGCTGAAAAGATCAAAGAATTCCTTTGGTCTTAAAATGGAATTGCAATTCCTCATTTCGTAGCAATAATAATTCCATGTAATAGCTATTCCACCAACTAACTGCAAAAATAGGTTCATAAGGGGAATAAGTATTTTATTTTACCCTTATTTAAACAACTAAACATGCCATAAGAGTTTATGGAATAAAAATCCTACCATTTGGTTACCCATTTAGTGATGATTGTGCTAGCTTGCTGGTTAGCTTTGAACTTTCAAGACGGACTATATTATAAGCAATTTTAGATGGGTTTAGCGGTCACTAAGGCCACATCATCACTGGATCGCTTTGGGGATTTACTGTTAGCATCTTAAATTGATAAATGTGGAAGCTTTTCGAATAATGTGGTGGATGCTTATTATTATTTTAGTATTATTCCCACCGATAGCAATTTTTGGGAAGGTCCTACTAGTTTAAATGTTAACACAAATAATAGGAAATTTAGTTTCTATTTTCAGTGGTATCCTGAAAAATTCTCCAATATTGGCTTTATTTTAGCCTGAAAGCTTATTCATTTGCCTCCAATCCCTATGAACCAACATGTGAACCTGTGTCAAGCTACCAAATTAGTGTGGTCACTGTACTTCAAAGCCATGGAATTAGCGACAAATCATAGTTGCCCAATTTCTCATTAAAAAAAAAATGGCAGCATAGCAGCTGCCAAATATGCAGCCATGAAAATATTACTGTCATCTTCTAGGTGTTCTCTTTAGGAATCCATTAAAACGCATCAGAGAATGTGCAACAGAAATAATCATGGCTCTCACTTCTAGTTTATCTAATTTCTTGGGATGCTTGTTAGATTATTCAGTTGAGGGTGCTAACCGAAATTAAATCCTGTTTTAGTTAGAAATCTAAGATAGGATGAGTGTGTGTGTGGCCTTGTGTCACAGTGCTGTTATAGATAAATTTTCAAGTTAAGTATCTGTGGTGGGTGGTTCATACAAATGCATGCTGGCGACCCTGTGGTCTGCTGTTGGTTATTTTGTTGTTTTCTTGAAAGGTGGTTGAATTTAGTCATGGTAATAATTATTGAAGGGGGAACCTAAGGGATTATAATTAAAATATGGAATGGCTAAATGTCTTAGTGTAGGGTATATATTCGTGTCATTAAAAAAAAAAATTATGTATTGGATATATATCCATACTAATGAAAAATTATGTTAGACAAGCACAACATGCATTCCTAAATGGTGGGAACGCCTAAGAAGGAAATATAGGACATTTAGTTTAGACAATTGCATATGAACAAGTGATAAATTGTATTATTTATTGATATCTTTCAATCGTTAAATGATAAAAAATGGCAGATACAAATTGTATTTCAAGAAGGAAAAGCAAGTAAAAACAAGCAAAAAAAAAAAAAAAAATCCTTCTATGTTGATGCCTAAAGCCGAGGGAAAAAGCAAGCCCACCATACCCCCCCCCCCCCCGCTTTGAAATGTACATCGAGTTAAATACTTTTAATTATGTAAAATAATTTGAAGAGCTATTTTTCAAATGCAAAGTGTACGTCACATGATCAAGATTTTTTAATCTTTGGTCTTTTTATTTGTTTCTTTTCTTTTGTGTGAATGCTCTTAAAGAAACTCTAATTACGTTCATATCCTGAGGAAGAAGCTATTTAACTTAAGTAAGGTTGTAAGCAAGTTGAGTCGAGACGATACAGTATTAAACTTGACTCAAGCTTGACTCAAAATTTTAAAGCTTGGGCTTAAATTTGATTGAGCTTGTAATTCTAAGCTCAAGCTAGACTTGAAGTAGTACTCAAAAAGTTCGAACTTGACTTGATTAATCTTGTTTTGACTCGATAATATTTAAAAAAATTATAAATTTAATTATAAATAATAATATCTATACTTGACTTATATTAAAACTTGATTCAAGTTTGATTAAGCTTGCGAGCTTGTCGAGTTTAATATTATAAAACTTGATCTTGACTCAATAAGCTACTCAAGTAGTTCGACTTAGAGTTCTAATTGACCTGGACTTAAGATCTAAATAGCAATCTTTTGCAATATGTCTAGTAGTCCCCTTTGAGTCATCTATAATTTAATAAAATAAGCCAAATAATTAAACAAAAATTAAAATGCAAGGAAAGTAATTAAGATATGAATCATATTTTTTACTTTTTAACTCATGAATGGTCCCTTGGATTGATTCTGGTTCAACCCTTGGGTCCATCCTGTTTGACCCATAGACCATTGACTCTGGTTCGTGTCTGACAACAGTGCTAATGTCTCACTGTGGTCCAATCCACTCGAGTAGATTGTGTTGGTGGTGGTGGTTGCATGGATTATGGTGATTAGCCTGTGATGGTACTTGCTGCATGGTGTTGGTGGAAGAATTGCTGTGGTGAAAGATAGAGTGAGTTGCAACTTTGGATGGATGTAAAAAAAATGAACATTCACTAGTCCTACCAAAAAATGTATGTTTTCCCTGTGGTGGTATAAATTGATCATTGTATAGTAGACTATGAAGAAAGTTTCTTATATTAAAAAAAAAAGGAAATTCATAAGAAAAGGAAAAATCCTAGCCTAAATTGGTGAAGCAAGCCAACCACCAATTAGAGTTGGATTGCATGCCAGCCTCCCTAAAGGATATCGTACTCGAGGGTTGCTCAACTCTTGTTGTCTGGTAGCGGCACTATACACTTGGTAAGGGGTTGCAACTTGTTTGGATGGTGGTTGTGGGCCACCATCTTTAAATTTAGAAAAGAAATGCAATATCTTTCTTGCATAGAAATCAGTTTGTGTGACTCAATTTTTATACAACAAAAAAAGAATTTTCTCTCTCTCTCTCTCTTTTTTTTTAATTTCTTTTAGTACAAGGTTGGTGATTGCCGACACATCAACCTAGGTGGTCTCAATTACATCTTTTCTCCCTCTCTGTAGTCTCTAGTTATTCTCTATAGTTTTCTTGTGACTCCAATGTCTATTATTTCTTTTTCTTCATCCTTTTCCTAATGTTTTCCTTTGACATTCAACTAGATTTGACAATTGTAAAGGAGATGGGCTGAGGGTGTTTGTGCTTATTTATGGGGAAGGATAAATTGAGAGAGATGACTGTTGAAACTTTTAACATGACTCTTTATAGCTGAGATTTGAGAATACGTTAATCTTGGCAGGGGTGATACGATGATAGTTGTTGATGGGCATGAGCTTCCTCTATATTCAGCTTCCTCTCATTCTCAACCTCAGGTCTCACATTCCTTAGTCTATACATATTTATTTGCATTACAAAGCATGATTTGGATTGATTACAATGCTATTGCTTCTTAGTACTGTTAGATCGTTGTTCATTTGTCTTGAGTTTTGCAATATTCATATCCTTGTGACACCCAAAAAATATATTCATATCCTTGTGCAGGGATTTGAAATCCTAAGTGCCTTGATGGAGCATCCCACTCTAGTATCTGCATCCAATTCATTCAAGAACATGCCTGAGAGGATAGTCTCCACCTCCAGAGATTCCAAATGTGTGTATATTTTTCAAAGAGAATATGCCACACTTAACCCCACCCTTGTACATGTTGTATTCTCACTCTTATCTACCCTTTCAGTCCAATTCTCCTTCCATGTCTAAAGAAATTTCCAATTCTTTAGGTTGCTGGCACTGATGAGGCAACAACCTGTATAGGCCTCATTATTCGTAATCCAGAAAGTGGAATGTAAGAAGAACTAGAACTAACACCATGATATTTTTTGTACTTGTTCTAATTTCTTGTGTTGATTAGTTCACTGTGTTGTAACTAAATGGCAGGACCTCTATCGCCCATGTGGATTCTCCTGATGTTGTGGATATTGGTTTGACCCAGATGTTATCCTTAGTTGTAGATGATAACTCTCAACCTGAGTTGGATGTGTGCCTTTTCCCTATAATTTATAATAACATTATTCTTCAAAGCGTTTGTGCAATACTTTCTCATTTGACATGTTTTCTTCAACACTCGTTAATAACACAGGTGCATCTCATTGGTGGATATGAAGATGCTTCTCCAGAAGTCTGTCCTGAGATTTCCCTTCTCTGCCATATGTTTTCCCTGCACACACACACTTATTTACTGCTTAAGAGGCAGCAGGATCATTGAGCTGAATTTGTTGCACTTTGCTTACAGCATGTCCGTTGCGGTAGTAGTTCACAAGGGCAGAGGAAGCTGGTTGGTTACTCCTGGCCATTGTGCCTCAAAATTGTTGAAGCCATGTGGAAGAGGCCAGAAAATTTTCATGTGCAGTTGCTCTTTGTGCTGGGGCATAACACCAGGACAGACCCAGAAGGAATTGCACATCCGGTTCATACTGGCTTCTTGGTTAGCTTCAATTCTACTAACATTTGGTTTCAATCCCATGAATGCCTTCTTTGTTTAAGTTTGCAAATAATTGAGCAATGAATACGGTTCACATAAGGCTGAATACTAGTATGGTCGTATCTATCATGCAATTGGACAAGATTTATTTGTCGTGATCATACAACAATAAGGGACCGTGTCAAAATCGCACTTTTGCAGTGTTGCCAAAGTTTAAGCATGAATAGTAGAGTTGATTTTTCACCTATCCGGTGTGTTGTTCCAAGTATTATCAACATTAGCTCAGCTTACTTTCTGTGAACATCTGTCAGGTAGAAATAGCCACTGGATCTGTAATTCCAGCCTCTTTTAATAGCTCCTCTAGATGCCCAGATGAAATTGTCAGGCGGATCCGTGTAACTGCATGCAACGATGACCCAAGTTGGCAGGGAAAATTACTGGAAACTTATGATACCTCAATGGATAAATTCAGAATTGCTTCTTGCACATGGTAAAAAAATCTTTTACACTAGCCAGTTGATGAGACATGCATTTCAGGTTTACAATGATTATCCAAATTCTGTTTTGACTTTTCTTTTATGCAGTTATTATTATGCTCCTTTTTTTTTTTTTTAATTTAATTAAAAAGAAAAACACTTTGTGTTTAGTAAGCTTCCATTGTAGGTCTTGGCGTCATTTTCAGATTGCTTCAGCACTTAGGCAGCTTCCAGACTCCCATATTCTTCTTATGTGTTCTACTTCACCTTATGCTGAAGGTCCAGATTTCGTTGATAATTTAAGAAGGTATTCCCATGAAATTTATGTTTCCAATTTTTAGACTGCGAATATGACATTTTTACTTTTTAGCAGTGTGGCTACTTAGGTTTTGAGCCGAGTGAAGATACTGTGGCAGAAAAGTTTGATCATTTCTACAAATAAAAATTTGTAGGCCAAATGGCTTTCTGTAAGCCAATATTTTTACAGATTGATTTCTAACTTGGTGTTAAATAGAATCACTACTTTCAAGGAAGAGAGAGGAAGCTGAGAAGCACCATAATCACTCTACGTTGAAAGTCTGTAATTGCGATTTCAGTGGAGTTATACAAGTAGTTGAGCTGTTTTAAGGGTGATTCTTTGTTGCTTGATTAATAGAGAATTACTTGTCATCCACCTTATATTACTATTTTCCCTCTCTTTACCGGCCGAGATCCTCATTGAAGAAGCTTTCTATTGGAGAAAGTTTTACTTTTGAAATTGAAAACATGCTTTACCTAGGAGAAACTTCGCAAACTTCACTGATATATTGGTTGCATCTGCATTGACAAAGGATGATTCTGCATGTCAACCACACCAGATTGACTTAATTTGTTCTTTTTTCTCCCTCAGGCAGTGGGATTATTTGATTAACAATCCTGATTGGAGACAATCTTTTCCGAAGAAGCAGCTGCGCATTTTTGAGAGGACAAATCTGGGAGGCTGGATCAGGTGCCCATCGTCATGACATTTGACAGGCTTCAATATTTTCTCCCCATTGTGGTGAAAGTTTGATTCAGATCATACTAAATTCTCTCATCGAGAGAAGTCCATCGTAATACCATTACCATTTAATCAACCATCCATGAACTCTATGTATTGGTGAAATTTATGCCATGTTTTTGCATTTAATATAAATGTTATTTAAAAGCAAATCTAGTAGTCAGATGATGCTTTTGTTTCTATGATAGAGCTACCTCAGTCAGATCTAACTAGATCTTTTTTTGATGTACGATTTCATAATATACTTATTACAATTTCCAGTTCATGGCTTTCATAGGTATGAGCATGAATTTACAAGAATATTTTGCGTGGTAAAGCTCTCATGATCTGTTCCTGATGGAATAGGAGTTACAAAATAAGCATGAGGAATCTGTTTTTTCTAGGCGGCTGCTATTAATTGGTAGAAAAAAGTATGTCTGTTTGTTTCATAATATTTCTTGCCTTAAAAAAAAAAAAAAAAAAAAAAAAAAGACAAACAGAGAGCTATTTAACGGAATTATTATTCTTGTTATTATCTTAGGATCTTATCTAAGTGCCCGAAATCCATATTTATATTTTCCTTTTGGGTAAATTTCATAAATAGCCCATTTGAACTTGACACCTCGCTTTTTACTCCCCTCGTTTTGCATGGGCCCTACATAATTTGCAAGGGTGGCATATGATTTGGCTTTGTCAAGATGATGTGGCAGCTTATCTAATAAATATTAATTTTCGTCATTTTTATGGCTGATATGGCAAAAATAAAACTAAAAATCATATAAGAAAATAACTAATTTAATAAAATTATATTTTTAATCATATAATTGACTGAAATATAAAAATTACTAAAAACAATAAACTATAAAATATAAAAAAAAAAAACCGACAATGATCGATATATCTACATTAAAAGTGACCAATTTTCATAATCGTTGGAAATACTTTCGAAGGATAACCTTTCAACGTTTTTGCATAATTCAAGAATCCGGCCAGAATTTGAATGATATTTCGCAAATCCCTATCTTGAAAACAAGAAAGTATTACGTATATATAGTTGTTCCATTTTTATTTAAAGGATTATAAAATTTTGAGGTGATATTATCATTAAAGTGAACTGTGGTAGTGGAGGTTGAAAAATCAAATTACACATTCAGGTAGCAAATTGTGCAAGTTGTGCTACTCTTAATTGTTACACCTCCCTAGAGCATGATTTATCTCAATGATTGGTTTCTCTTGATTCAGGCTGAAATTGGGGCCTTGCGGCACTATTGTTTTGGGTTCTGAACATGTGATGATCTGAGCATGGGTTTACATCGAGAAACCAAGTTGTTGTTGTTGTTGCTGTTGTTCTTCTTCTTCTTCTTCTTTTTTTTTTTTTAAATTGTGTATTTTATAATTTTTAGTACTTTTTCCATATTACTTAATATTTGATGAAAAATATTATTTTATTAAATTAATTATTTTATTTTCTATAGTTTTTAATGTTATTTTTGCCACATCATCCATAAAATGACATGGAAATTACTATTTATTGATAAACTGCCACAGCATGAAGCCGCATCATAATGCCAACTTGCCAATTTTGTAGAGTCCATGCCAAAAAGGGAAGGAATATGTAGTGTTTTGAACAATCAGAGTGTCAATGTAATGTACCATTTCCTTTTTTATTTCATGTTCCCGTTGTACTCATTAACATTTTTCTTTTCTTTTCTTCTTTTTTACTCTTCAAATCATTTTCGTAATATAACGTGCAATGATCGCCTTTTTATATCCTTTGATCTTTTACTTCGCACTTCATAAGCCTGGAAATATCAGATTAACGAACGTTGTACGTAGAAGAACAATATCATCTCAAGCATGGAATACACGGGTTAAATTTTCAGATGTGATTAATAAATGAATCAAGTTGGGGGTTCAGCTTTCCAAACAAAATCCTTTAATTTGATGATACGAATTGTTAGCTTTACTAATACATATAATTAGCTAATGCCCACGCTTTGTGTAGATTTTAATCTAAAATATGTATTTATTTAAAAAATAATTTTTAAAAATATTTTCTTAATTAACACGTTATTAATCTATATTCATATTTTTAGCAACAAAATGTTACCTAAAAATGAAAAGACTCAAACAAATTTGAGTATAAAGTAATGATCACATATAAAAGAATTAAATCAAAATGATCACACATAAGAGGATAAGTAGAAAAGATTTAGATTAAAGATTTGATGAAGCATGGTAATCTTGATATAATATATATATATATATATATATATATATTTATGTCACCATATTAGTCTTAATAGTAATCATATAAATATTTGTCTTTTCAAAAACATCTTACAATAATAACACTAATCCTATTTCATTTATTTCATTATGGAACTTGCCTCGAAAAGTACTAGAAAATGTATTAATAAAATATGTTATTAAGTGATTGTATAAGAAATCACAGCATAAACATAACTTGGTGATAACGTTAAAGAGCTCATTCTACATCAACCTACCAACAATTTTTAAACTTTAGAATATTGAATAATTGCAATTATATTTTTATAGTATTAGGGAAAAAATGTATATAAATGTATTAAAAATAGAAAAAAGAATCTTGAAATAGTAGCTTACCATATTTGTAGTACATTTTAACATATATATTCATGTCATATTAGAACAAATGTTTTATTTATTCTTTTCTTTTTTTTTTCACTCATTATTAAGACATTTATATATTTTTTCTTTCCTTTTCTTATCATCGTCATATATTTAATTTGATTCAGTAATTGTTTGACGTATGTGTTTATGTTATATTATTACAGTTGTTTTATTTATACTTTTCTTTTTTCAAGCATTATTAAGACATTATATGCTTTTTTTCCTTTTTTAATCATCGGTCATATATTAAATTTGGCTCAATAATCGTATAATATTTTACATTCTATTATACTATTTTATTTAATTTTTGTACGCACACAATTGATGCACATTTATTAATAATTTCTTAAATAAATTTTCAGCAAGAACATATAATTGACTTTAAGGAAGTAGTCTCTAAGATCCATATTGTGAAATATCATTCAAATTCTGGCCTTTCGATGTCAAAGTAGTAAATAATATCCCTGATGATGCGAATGCTTATATAAATCTGACAAATCACACAAGGAAAGTTGTGAGTTATATACTTTCATTCACCTTCTATATATATTTTATTGCAGTTTGATATAAAGAAAGATCACAAGTGAGAAATTTTTATTAAAATGTACTTAAGAGCATTAAAGACATACGCTTGACTAAAATCTCAGAAATGAAGAACATCTCCTATACAATTCCATTTAATAAACAGCCATGGAAAGAGAATAAAAATTTCCAAACTAACCTTTGTCTCACACGAAATTCATGGAATTACTTCTTGAAAGTACCTATTGCGATTCGAATTGAGTAATTCTCTGAAAGCAATTGACCCAAAAAAAAAATTTTGCAAAGGTTAATTAAGCAAAACTTATTTTATGAGGCATGAAATAAAAAACGAAAATTATTCCACTATGACAAAGCATCAATAAAAGTGTACTGATATTACGTATTAAATATTTGCAAATTGCTAAACTGGAAAAATAAAATTTTTATCATTATTCAAGCAAAAACTTACCAACTAAAAAAAATCAATAAAGTAAGTTCTACAGTCATCCATAGGCTAACAAATAGTTTGTAAGGATTCATTTGATAGTACATAGTTATTATGTTCACATTACATTTGTACAAATTTAAACAAAGAATACATACATAAGCAAGCATAGTAATCTTCCGACATAAAATCAAACTAAATAATTAATTGGACAATCGTTGATTTTCTGTTAATAATTATTGCGAAGAAGCTCTCAATAAAGGCAAAATCCTCCTATAAATTAATTGAAAAAACCCTCCTATAAATTAACTTAAAAAAAGGATAGGTTAATAGGGTATCTGTTAAAAAGCCCTTTTTTTTTTTTAAAAAAAAAGATGAGATAAATTGAAAATTATACACTAAGAAACTCTCAATAAAGTGAAATCCTTCTGCTAGTAAAGTGACTTGATGAATGTCGTTAAGATTTAAAGTTGTTGAATTGCTTTTCTTAATATGTTCGAAATATGATACTTGAAGGAGAGTGTATGTGAATTGAAATTTTCCTGAAAGTTTTAAGTGACTAATTAATGTATTTAAATTGAAATTTGAATGAAAGTTATACATGACCAATTGCTATCTTGACTGGGACAATGAATGCATATGAATTGAAATTTGCTTTGACTGGGATAATGAATGCATATGAATTGAAATTTGCATAGTACTATTTAGATGTGAGAGTTATGAATTGAATTCTTTTTATGTAATTAATTTTTCTAAGACACTACAAAAGGTTTATGAATAGGTGCTTAGACTTAAATAATACTTTAATAATACAAAAGAAAATAGAATATGAATTGAAATTTGTATTGATATTTTGAAAATTTCTTTAACTGGGATAGCAAATCCTTATAAATCAAAATTTGCTTTGATGTGGGACAATTTGGATTGGGAGTTATGAATTGAAAGTTTTTTTTTTTTTTGGGTCTTATTAATTTTTGTAAAGCACCGCAAAGGGGTTATGGATAAATTTATTGGTGTAGTGATATATTTTTTCCTTAAATGGTTTGTCACATTTATATATATTTTCAATAATTATTTTATATTTTAAATCTGAATGTACTGTGGGTGTGTATCCGCTTGTTTTTCTAAAGCATCAAAAAAAGGTTATGGATAAAATTTTCTATCTCCTATTATTCTTAGAAAAATGAAAAGCTAATGATTTAAACTTGCATATTATTTACTCAAATCTCTAATTTTAAGCTAGTTGGATCAAAATAAATAGTCTTGTATTTATTTTGCGTCCCATCATTATTATGGTTTATATAATTAATTATTTTGCTAAAATTAAACCCATTTTTCCCATATAAAGATCGCAGAATTTTTAGCTTAAAGATTTTCCTAAACTTGCCATTAGTTATCCTATTTAGTTCACTTTCATGTAAGCTATATTCATATAGTTATCGTACTCATGATTTTAAAAAGGAAGTAGATTCATAGCATAAAAATTATGGTGTGTGATTTTTACTTAGGAAAATCTTAATTATTTAAGCCCCACTTACATAAGACACCAAAACAAATTAAGGCTTAAGTAATATAAATAAATTACAATAAATGTGAGACCTCGATTTTCGACCAACTATGGAGGACTCGGAGTGGTGAAACAGTTACCATATATATGAAGTTTTAAAAACATGACTCAAGAAGTGATAGAATAAAGTGTTACGAGTTATGAGTACTATTATGTAAAGTAATTGTAGCTATTTGGAATCGATAGATTTAGAATTTCGAAAAATATTCTTAAAATCAAATGAATTTTTAATATAGGGTCGAAAAAGTTAAAAGAAGAATTCGGTAAAGTTTATTTCCTAAAATGGAGTCTATACAGCATTTAATTTAATAAAAGCACTATTTTATTAGTATTGTTATTTTTATTGGAAACGTACAATTTCAGTTTTGATAAATTACGAGCCTTTAAAATAAATTATTTGGACAAAGAAATAAATAAAAATACATAAAATAATGTCTAAGAAATATATATACATGCCAAATATGTTTGGTCACAATATATGTACTCGTGATTAATTATAATTTACACTATATATATTAATATAGTTAGCCAAATTTAGTAGGAGATGAATTAATAAATTATGAAGATGACTTCATTGAAAAGTTGTGCATGTGTTTTTAGCATTGAGTAGGTTTAGTAGCAATTGTCACCCTTGAAAAAGCATAGAGAATTATTAAGTTGTTTATGAGACACTTAATTTTTGTCAATATTTAAGTAAATTAAAAATAATAACACTTATCACCTAAAAGCAAGAATCACTTGACCCTACATTTTATATAAACATAATACCACCTCTAATATGATAGTTTAGGTAGTTAAGAGTTCTAAGAAATTTATAGGAGCATGAGGAAATTTGTGGAGGAATTTAGAATCAAACATTAGAAAATTGGAATGTGAATTGAGGATATGGAGTTCAAATGCCAACCTTCAATTTGACAACAAAACTAGGTCACCACCTAAAGGGAAATGACCCATTTGGAGTTGTCGACAACCAACCATGGTTGGACAATGATCGGAAAAGCTAGCGAGAGTAAGTGTTCAATTTTCCTAAATCTTTCACTAAAATTCTAAAAATAGCAAATGTTTTTAAAAAATTATGAAACTTGGTTTTTAAAAATATTTTTGCATGAGGAGTTCAAATATCAAACTAGATTTTTGAGATTCAAAGAGAAAATATGGGTTTGTTAAGAAACCAAGCCTAAATACGAATTTTGTAATAAATTTTAGAAGTAATAAAGGATGTAGTTTCTATTCCAATTTTTATATATAAGTTTCTCAAAGAGTCTATTTTAATGTTATGTATATATTTTTAAGCAACCATGAAGTTGGATTTTGAGTATTTTGGTTTAACATGGAAGTAATGTGCTGGAAATACTTTAAATGGAAGATTTATCAAGTAGTTAGATTTGCATGTGTAAGATCTTGTGTAAATGAGTTTGGGATACTATATTGTTCTAGTAGAGTGTAGAAATGGGGAGTTAATGTTGGAATTGAGTGATTTGATAATTTAAAGAATGTTTGGTGTAGGTTAGAACGTGAGTCAGAATGTAAGTTAGAACATATAACAGCAAGGAAAGTGAAATAGCTTAATGTGTATAGTATAGGTCAAAAATTGATGCAAAAGTTGGTTGATTTTTTGGATATGTATATTTATTCACACTAGTTCTTTATGCTCCTTATGCGCATTTAGCTAAGTAATTAACTTAAATAATATATTGATAGTACTATAGCAAATTGGACATTTAATAAGTATTTTACTAATGTCTTATATATCAGAATCGGAATAGTGTGATAAGAAAATGTACGTTGGAAAGTAGGCTAGAAGAATCTTGTATATAGGAAGTAAGTTAGAAACTAGGTTAAAAAATTGGGTCAGAAGGTAACTTAGATAAAAGTTGTGTTAAAAAGAATAACATCAAGACTTAGACTCTAAGTATAAGTAAGTTAATAATCTTGCTTCCACTTGACTTATATTGACTTAGGTGTTGTACACATTTTGTTTGGGTGAAGCGAACTTAAGAAGGGCTTCGAATGTAAGAGTTAGCTTTGAAAAATTTGTTAAGTGGCCTAGGTAAGTGAATTGCTAATGTTCTAGAGTAGATTTTATCTACTCTCAACTTATCTAACTGTAATGAATGTAGTTGATCTTGTGTGTAAATATAATATATTGTTTGATGAGATGTTGAGATGATTCCTGACTTGCTAGGACTTGCAATGTATATGTATTGTTGGCTGATTCATGTTTCATGTATGCAATATATGATGTTATAGGGTTCTTGATTGAGCCTAATGCACTTGGTTTTGTACTAACTTGACAAAGAGATTAGGTACCAATCCTGCCCCCTAAGATGTTCACTTAAGTGAACCGGATACTGAGGCTTTAGAAATGAGAGTGTAAACGAAATTAATGAATGCTTCGCTGAAAAGGCAAGAATAAGCTTGCTTATGTGGTTTATGGTTGCTTGGTCTTTCTTAGTATGCAGTTGATGCATTTATGGCATGGTACTAAAAGGACCTATGAGTCAAGTTTTCAAAAATTGATATCTTACTTGGTTAAGCTTTATTTTGAAACTAATTTCTTATTAAGAAAACGGTTTTTTTTTTTTTTCCTAGAAGCTTGGTTTTGTAATGTAAACATCTTGCTTTATAAAGATTGTTTTTTGAGCGTATAGAATTACATAGCTCAAGTTGAGATGAGTTTATTGAAGTGTATTCTAGGTTCTTGGACCTTGGTTTGTATCCAGTTACTCGGATTGAAGTCGACCAATGGAATGAGGGCTAATGTTGGGGCTTGGCTAGGATATCGGTGTTGATGCATATTACGTGCATAAGTATGGTATGCGTATGTTACATTTACATTGTTTGGTTAGAAAGAATTGTGTTGCGATTGGAATTAATAGATTAGTTTGTGCTTATGATGAGATATTATTTTGTATTATTGTTTGTCTATCCACTCTCACTTAGTTTACAGTAAGCTAAGATGATAAGTTTTCTTATCCTTAGGTTCTAAAAGAAGTTAGCTAGGATCTCATATCATGGAAGCAAGGAGACTCTAGTATACATAATTAATATCTTTGACATAAATTGTGAAGTAGAAAGTAAGTTAGAATGTTGGTCAAAAAGTGTGCTAGAGAAAACCCCTATATAGTTAAGGCAAATCAGAAATTGGATTCAAGCGCTATGAAAGAGCTATACAAAAAGACTATCAAGTTATGTACAAAAGGGAGATTATAAAGGTGTTGCGTAGACCTTCTAATTAAACTGTATTATATAAAGATATCTTGATAGAGACATGTATTGGATAGAATTTATAGTTGTGATACTCTAGGTATGGCTCACACTTGAGAAAGACTTCCATTTTTTTATGGTATATAAAATGAGAAGTGTTTTGGAAACAAAAGTTTCATATTGTTGAATGATAGGTGTAATACAGATTCTGTTTTATCTTTAACTCAAAGATAATAGTAACGAACCATCTTCAGGTATCAAAGGTAAAGAAAAATTTTTCAGCACACTTATAGAAGGCAGGGCATTACAATAAATGTACAACATGTTAATAAGTTACCAAGATACTATTTGCATTATTTTACTATTCCTTACAAGTTATTGTCATGTCCTGAAGTGGAATTATAATAACCCTATCACGTGAACCATCTTAAAACTGAAGCAAACCTTACAATTGTTATCATAAACCTAGTTTACACAAGGCGAACCTAACTTGATAGCTTTGAAGCATTCAATTCTATATCTGCCTATTATAAACATTTGGGGTAATGTTTAAAAATGATTGTTAAAAGTGCATTTGTAACTAAATCTTTTCAAAAGAATTGAGTTTGTTAGTGATACTCGAAAAATATTTCAAAATTGACAAGTACTTACAAAATTATATTTTATACGGAAAAATAACAATTTTAAGAAGAGGATTATAAAAGTCTATAGGTTTATAATACTTAATATACACACTAGTAGTAGAAAACTAGAGGGTTACCTAAGGAAACCCTAGTAGTTTTCCTAAAAGTTAATAAAATTAATAATTGGAACAAAAGTTTAGTCAATTCTTTGTGATCCTCACTTTCTAACCCCATTTTCTAATCTTTTAGAGTTAGGTAGCGTGCTTGTAAACCTACCTTGAACCTATAAAATAACTATAAATAAATGAGTGATAATTTACTTAGTAAGTGAGACGAAGATAGAAGTATGTATTTAGCACAACACACTCAAGGTGTTTAATCAAGTTAATAGATGCAATGCATATATAATCAAATGCTATTACATGACTTTATCTGGCCTATCTTGAGATTAGAGAAATTGCACATTGCTCTAATCTAGGTTCAGGGGTTTGAAGTCAAGTACTCACAAATTGAGGCCAAATTGAGGCTTGTACAATAAAAATCACCCTTTGCTTGAGACTAACTTCAAACCATTGTTCCCAACCTTACCATGACTTCCTTTCTTGTTACTTAGTTCAACTAGGGGTAAAGAAAGGAATAATTTTAACTATTCTCATCGAAGAGTCTGTGTTTAGCTTGATAGCCTTAGTCGTTCTCCTAGTAGGTTGCAATGTATATCAGGTTAGAAGTTAGGCTGAGTTTAAGTTAGTTCATTTTTAGGGTGATTAACCAATTCTAATAATCCAAACATAACAGTATGCACAAAATAAAAACAATACAGCGTTCAACTCCCATAGCAACAGTAAGGCAACATTTAAGCACATGCATAAACAGTTAAATTACAATCATAAGTAAAAAACATACCTAAGTCTCCAAGTATTATAAAATAATACTTCAAAATGTTATGAAGTATTGATCCCACATACCATGATGTAGTGTCACGTTATCCTCAGACGTCGTGTATGTCTTTGTTAATGATCTCTAAAAACTTAATATACAATTTCAATTTTTAATCACCATATGAAATAAAAGTTCATTTTCAATATTAGGCATGTTTTTCATCTATGTTAAGTAAGTTTTCTTAACCATTTATTAAGCTTTAGTTAAATGAGGTAGTTTTTGACTAAATTTTTGATTGAGTTTCTAACCTAACATCTAAATATAGGTTCTTATCTAAAGAGTTTTTGTCTTACGTTCTAACTTTGATAAGGGTGTAAAATTTGTATATAAATCACTTTTTAACCTATTGTCTAACTCTTGGTGTGAGCAAAATCCTTAATACCAGACTATATTCTAACTTATTTTCTGATAAATTTTTTGACCCTACTATTACTTTTATACTTCATTATTTTACACTTAAATTCAAGTTACTTTAAGTTGTAAAACCATTCCAAGCTTATATTTATATCATGATAACAACTATAGCATTATTATTTTTCATAGTAAGTTTTCATTCAAGTTTACCACCTAACTCTTTGAATCAGGTTTTGCTTCACCTTCTAACTAGATTTTACACTTTATAATCTCACTAAATTCCCATATTTGGGATTTACACTTCAACAATTTCCTTTTAAAGTAGTTAGTACCTAACTTCGAATACCCATTTCAACTCAAATTAAGATAAGCAAGTCAAAAGTTTCTCCACTCAATTATATATACTTTTGACTATCTCAATTTGATCTTTATTTCTAACTATTTTTATTTTAACCCAATACAACTGACAGTTATCAGTACCTCATATTGTTTATAGACCTATAGCATATATTAGCTTACTTTTACATGTATTGATATAGTTATACCAATATAAGCACTTTAATATAAATATAAATATATATATATATTTATATCACACATGCATGCATAATCAATATGTCGAGTCAATATGTTAATATACTTATCATAGAAAAGGCTAGCACATGTATATCAGCATCACAATTAGGTTATGCAATTATATAATATAATGTACTTCCATACAACACTTATTATTCTTCAAACTCATATATTTTATCATCATTTTGAACAAAAGTCTATGCACTTATCTTTTAGGATTACATCCTCACTTAATAATATAAAATATGAATTTGGCTTTTCGATCTTAAATTTTAGAAAAGTCTTAATTAATCATACATATGCTTTGACCTTATGAGGAAATATGCATTGTTTCTATAGGTTTTTTCTTTTTTTCAAGAAAAGTTACATTGAAGTGTGAATCTCTTGTTCATATTAGTCTTAGTAATAAGTTATATCTAATTTCTAATGGACCTTAAATCAGACTATCTGTAGTATATCCTTAAGTATAGACAAGCTTTAGATAAGGTGCTATTACCCATAGAAAAGCATGCTATCATCTTCATATCATTTACACTCATTTAAAATAATAGTAGTTGACATACCATATACTTTATTTCCATTGAACATCATTATTGAGGATCGTTACTTAAAGGTTACTACAATTTCCTCAACTACTTAATCCCACTTATTCATCTGTTAATCCTGTACTTAACTTTCTAAATCAATTTCTTTGACATTTTCTAAGTTAGATCATGCCCCATAAATTACCTTAAGCTTATACCAAATCTACATTCTACAATCTAGCCATAACCAAATTCTGCGCTTCAATTTACACCTCAAATCATTATTATATTACCATGAGACTAACCTGAACTTTCCAAATAATAACTTCCAAAAATCTCAAAGGTTATACAAGAAGTACTATTAATAGTTTCCTACCAACCCTAAACTTATTTAATTCTAATATTGCACCTTAATACCAGTTAGAAGTAGTGTGGTCTTCAGACAATTAATTTAATGGACATTTCCTAGAATGCATGTAAAATACCTATGAGTACATAACTTACACTTATGCTACATTTCGTATGTAGGAATGGATCGAAATGAAATTGCGATTCTGAATTCTATTCCCTTTCTCTATGTTTGGAAGCATATTTAGAAGTTGAAACCGCGATTCCATAGGATTGATGATTTCGGCCTGAAGGGGGAATTCAATTATGCTTTCCCAAAGGTGGAATCGACAACTTCATTCCTTCTTAGTTTGTTATTATTAACCAAATTATTTATTTGATCTTTATTTTAAATCTAACCTTTAATATTTGAGGTTATTTTGGACAATTATTACTATATACACATTTAGTTTAATTTCATTCCATTTTTCATGGATGTTTTCAAACATAGGAAAGGATTTTTTATTCTATTCCTCATTCCATTCCGTTTCAAACTATTTTTGTATACCAAACGTAACACTGTTGGTTTGGTCTATCTAAACCTTCCCTTTTCCTTTCCAATCATTAATTAACTGGTTAGCTCCAACGATAACCTTAGAAATCACATTCTATATTGCATAAGTGATTCTTTACCGTTCTAATCAGAATCTAGTTAAATTAATATGCACACCTCCTTATGACTCTATAAGTTTACTAGGTAGAAGTTATCGTTTTCAATAGTTTATTAGTGATAATAATGCATCCTATCTTTCTCTTATATATATATCTTGAGAGAGAGAGACAGAGAAAGAGAGTAAACATAAACTTATAGTCTAAAATTCTTACTAACCACTTATACTCTTATTGTTTGCCTACGATGTGTAGCTAATTTTATTTATTATATTTCAAAGTAAATTCTGAAGAATCGTGTTTTAAACGAGTTCTTAAGAATAATGTTTTGATATCAATTCAGAATTAACATATCTCAAAGAGGTAGAGCCACAATAGCTCTATTTTATGAACCACCATAAGATAGAAACTAACCTCATAGTTGCTACTGTAGATTTAATTCACATAAGGCGAACCTAAGTCAATTGCTTTGAATTGTTCAATTTTGTATTTGCTTGTTATAAACTTATGGGGTAATATTTAAAAATAACAAATAAAAGTGAATTTATAACTAAATCTTTCCATAAGAATTGAGCTTTGTTAGTGATACTTGGCAAAATATTTCAAAATTGACAAGTACTTACAAAATTATGTTTTACACGAAAAATAGCAATTCTAAGAAGAGGATTATAAAAGTCCCCAAGTTTACAATACTCAATATACACATTAATAGTAGGAAGCTAGTGGGTCACCTAAGGAGGCCCTAATGGTTTTCCTAAAAGTTAATAAAATTGACAATCAAAACAAAAGTTTAGCCAATTTCTCCTGATGTTCACTTCCCAACCCCATTTTCTAATCTTCTAGAATTAGGTGTACTTGTAAATCTACCTTGAACTTGCAAAATAACTACAGGGGAATAAGCGATAACTTGCTAAGTAAATGGGATGGAGAGAGAAGTATACTTTCATCACAATATAATCAGGGTTTTTAACTAAGTTAGTTAAATGCAATGCATGTATAAGCAAATATCATTACATGACGTTATTTAATACATTGTGAGATTAGAGAAATTATGCCCTATTTAATTTGAGTTTAGGGGTTTGATGTTACTATTCATGAATCGAAGCTAAATCGAGGCTTGTGCAATGAAGAATACTTTCTGCTCGAGATTATCTTCGAACTACTATCCTTAACCTTATTGTAACCTCTTTTCTTGTTACTTAGTTTCACTAAGGGTAGTTCGACTAAGAGTGAGGAAATGACTATTTTAACTATCCTCATTAAATGGTCCATGTTTGGTTCAATAGCCCTAGTTATTCTTCTAGTAGGTTACGATGCATGTCAATTTAGAAGTTAGGCCGAGTTTAAGTTAGTTCATTTTTGGGGTGATCAACCAATTCTAGCAATCTAAATAAAACCGTACTCACAAAACAACTATGATATGGAGTTTAGCTCTCACAACAATACTAAGGCAACATTTAGCACATGTGCAGCATACACATAAACAACTAAACTATAGTCATAAGCCAAGAACATATCCAAGCTCCTAAGTATTATAAAATAATACTCCAAAATGCTGTGAAGCATTGGTCCCATTTACCTTGATATAGTGTTACGTTATCCTTAGACGTCGTGCGTGTCCTCATTAATGATCCCAATTAATTTAATAAACAACTTTATTTTTTAATCATCATATGAAATAAAAGTTCATTTTCAGTATTAGGCATGTTTTTCGTCCTGTTAAGTAAGCTTCCTTAACCATTTATTAAGTTTTATTTAAATAATGTAGTTTCTGACTAAGTTTCTGATTGATGTTATGACCTAATATCCTACTATAGGTTCTTATCTAAGGAGTTTCTGACTTACGTTTTGACTCTAGTAAGGGTACAACATCCATATATAAATCACTATTTTGACCTATTATCTAACTCTTGGTACGAGTAAAATATTTAATACCAGACTACATTCTGACCTAGTTTATGACAGAGTTTCTAACTCTACCGTTACTTCTATACTTCATTACTTTACACTTAAATTTAAGTTACCTTGAGTTATAAAACCATAACAACCCTATATTTACAGCATGATAACAACTAAATTCTTATTGCTACCTATTGTCATTTACTATACTTTTCATCAAAGCTTCACATATATGTAATTTCTTAAGGAAACCTTATAACTAAACTTGCATGTTACTACCTTTCAACTTAAACTCATAAACACTCCACCAAAAACTTTAGATTACTCCATTTTAGTTGCTGCATGTTGATGAAAACATATTTAAAACATGTTTTTGTGAAAATTCAGCAAAGCTGTTTTGAAAAACTTACTTCCCATGGAAAATAAAAAATTTCCCAAAATTCAACGGCTCAATTTGAAAATCTAACCATATAGCATCAAATTTTAACATTTTAAGAATCTACTCATAGAAATTCAAGTCAAAACTACAACAATTGACTTTTCTAAAATGTGACCAAAAAACAATTGTTGTGATTTTTTTTTAAGGACTCTATACTAGCATTTGAAATTTCAAAAATCTAGTCTATAATTTGAATTCCTCATGTAAAAAGACTTGGGAAACCAAGTTTTAAAAATTTTAGAGGTTGTTTATTGTTTTTACAAAATTTTAGCTATAAACAAAGAGAATCGATTTCTTATTAGATCTTAGTCCTTTGTCCACTATAGGGGAAGGGAAGTGTGTCAGTCTGATCAGGTGATGCCTACTCCTTCAAGTTGTGGTCTTTTTCCACTTCCAGGTTATGGCTATCATTGAGATTGGCCTATTAATTTTCCTAATTTTCTTCCTATAATTTTCTTTCCTACTTGCATTTTCTCAAACTCTCTCTTAATATTTTTCTAGACTTCTAAAGGATCAAAACTCTCAAAAAGAAGGCAAGTAGCATTTTTATAGAGAGGTTTGGGGTGGTTTTGGATTTTTTCTCACATTAAGCAAGTGTAATTCTACTTGATTAGGTGTCCTTAAGCTGTTTTTTTTTTTTTTTTTCTAAAATCCCAATTTCAATCCAACCAACTTCCTAATTTACCACACTATATGTGTTGCTTTCCTAATTGCTTAGCTACTTTTTTTTTCCCCTCATTTTATTTCATTAATTTGTTAAATTTTTCATATTTTCAAGTATTTTGAGTAATTATGGGTATGTATAATTACATAATAATCATATTCTATGTATGTACATATTTTCTATATATTATTTCATATAATTTAATAATTTTATTATTTGTATAATTTATCTCTAAATGTTCGTTAATTATCTAGGCATAATTTGCATGTTTTCGATATGTATATAATAATATGATAAAATTTACTATTTAGCTATACTTTTATTATTTTATCACATTTTTGAGATCTAAACCTATAGAATCTCCTTTACTAATATCACTAATTTGTTCATAAATTTCTAACTTAATCAAGTTACCATCTTAAATATCTTAAATCATCTGCTTAGAACCTAGTCACACCAAGGTGGGGTTTATAGTAATATTCTAAGGTTCGAGTTGAATCTAAAATTTATTTTAATAAAATATTATAGCAAATTTATAATAAGACATATATCATTCCTAATAATTTTATTATGATACCTCATATTAAGTGAAGTTTTGTATGGATTGTAATTGAGAATCGGTATTTGTTTATAAGATTATAGTGGTGAATACCTTATTAACACTAATTGAAAACTTTTAATGGTATTAGAGCTAACTCCTTACTACTAGGTGAACAATTCAAGAATTGTTTGAACTGATTTAGAAAGAAGGTCTAAGCCCAAATATAAAGCCTCATAATGAGGACATCTTATATTTAAGGAGAGGAGATTATGATACTTACTATTAAGTAAAGTATTATATGAATTGTGTGAAATAATTGATATTGGTTTATAAAGTTAAGTAGTGAATAATGAGTTAATATTAATTAGAAAATTTTAGATCAATTGGTTCAAATGAACTCATTAATATTTATAAGCTTAACTATTTGCTACTTTTGGCCTAAAGCATTATACTTATATATTTACCATTAGATTATATAGATAAATTGAAATGTCTTAGAAAATTAATTTAAATGAAAGTTAATTTAAATAAATCCATTCCTTCATTCATTTTAAATAAAGAATAATCAATTTGTCTTTCAATTGTTTTAGAACTAAATCGGATTCGGTCAACCAATAGTAGCTTCTTAAAATACCTTAAGGTTGAAAGATATAGGAATAATAGTAATTAGATCAGGCTCCTACTGGTAGTTGCATTGTCTCGAGTGGGGTAATGATCTTCAACGACGTGATAGTTTAGGCACTAATGCTACTACATGAGCACATTCTAGGTGTGGTAGATTGCTAATGGGTGAGTTAGTGTGATACTGTTCTATAAGTATTATAGGGTGCTTTAAAAGGCGATTATAATGGATCAACTTGCTATGTAGTGACGACTTGAAAATAAGATAATTACTTTTGATTTAGGGGTGTTTAGAGAAACAAACATAAGGGGACAACGTATTACTTTTTCCAAAGAAACTCTCCTAGCTACTTGAAGTGCTTATAAACTAGCAGTTGCATTGTATTGAGTAGGGTAGCAATCTTCAATAATGTTGTAGTTTAGGCATTAATGCTGCTTTATGAGCTTGTTCCAAATTCAATGGGTTGGTAATTGGTCAGTTAGAGTGATACAGTTCTATAG
The DNA here is from genome assembly GCA_024138015.1 of Lumnitzera littorea. NCBI lineage: Eukaryota > Viridiplantae > Streptophyta > Magnoliopsida > Myrtales > Combretaceae > Lumnitzera > Lumnitzera littorea. The sequence goes on from JAMXBB010000003.1 coordinate 97,655,184, forward strand.
GTATTATAGGATGCTTTAAAAGGTGATTATAGTGGATCTATTTAGTGATGACTTGAGAATGAGATGATTACTTTTGATTCATGGGTGCTTAATACCAATATATTTATGTATTTATATATGTGTATGTGTTCGTGCACACATGACGTACATGAGTTTGTACATGTGCAGAGTCATTACTTCAATTACTCGTTAACGGAATCTTTGAATTAATGGAATCTTTATATATAAATCAAGTAGGATATATTTTAAAAAGTAAAAAAAAGACAAACAGAGAAACAAACATAGATGGACAACATATTACTTTTTCCCAATAAACTCTTCTGGCTACTTGAAGTGACTATTTGGGTGGGTGGGAGATTATCTACTAAAATAACCAAAACACGGTATTTGCATAGGAGATCTAACCCAACACAATACCAATACCTTGAAAGGTGAAGCATTTGCGCGTGTTGGAGGCCGGGTGGGGGGGAGAGAATATTCTGAACGCCGTAGAATTCAATAGCAAAACTCCAAAAATTGAAACTTAAAAGAAACGAAAACATCATTAGATTATGATTAAGTTTTAGGTGCAGCAGAAGTCAGCCCGGAAAGAGACGACCAAGTAAATTCACGCCCTTCCAAAAATTCACTGCTTTTGTCAGCTCTCTGTCGTTCCAATTGGAACTGCCCCTAATCTCTGTATTATATTAGGGATTTAGTGCTTGTCTAAAGTTTGTCAACAGTCTAAATTTTTGTTGTTTTATTTTCCTAAGATGGGTTACATAATTCACGAAAGAATAGGTAGTTTGAAAATTAAAATTTTTCTTCCTTACACACACCGATTTCTATCTCTCTCTCTCTCTCTAATTATTTTAATTAATTATTTTTTTTTCATTTTCCTAAATAAACAACGAAATAAAAAGAAATCAAGTGAATGAAATGGACTGATCCTATCTTGATTTTATTGTTTCACACCACGTGCAAAAATTGTGTATTAGACAATAAGGGTTTATAAGTTCAAAAGAAAAGGCTGATGTTTGTGGAAATTGCTTGATTGTGTTTTCTAGTTGCTCTTCTTGTAATTTTCTCAAAAGGCCAATAGTCCAGGTATTACTGCTAAATTCCAGGATAGAAAGTAATAGGATGTTGCTGATTGGCCGCGATCAACAACCTTCTAACTGAATATGTATGCCTCTACGTCATTCGTTACCGAGCTCAGGCTAAATTGGCCATATAATGTTTCTAGAGCCAATATTTGCTAGTCATTTATATGTAGTGTGTGCATAGATGAAAGGATAGGGATAAGTTTGCTTATGCTATATAGTAGTATAAAAAAAGTGATATAATGTTAATAAAATTGATATAAATGAAGATATAGTTATGCCGCCGTTGTAATTCTATTAGACATCGTTGATGTGATACACTTTATATTAGCATTAACATATAAAATCACAACTTACGTAGCATGAACATCTGCTGTTTACATCCTTTTTAAAATCATTTATGTTCTCTTTATTCCACTAAAAATTTCATCCTTTGTTTAAAATTGGATCTCTCAAACAAATTCTAGCCCATTTACTTTTTAAAGTGGAATAGATAGGGGATGCAAAAGTTATGCCAATAGGCTAGAAATTTACATCCAATATTTTCTTTATGTACTTATTTTGGTATTTATTTTACCTCATTAATTATAATTTTAAATTGAAAATATAAGAAAAAATATCAATATAATCTATTTGGTCTTTTAGAAAATAAAAGTTATTTAACTAATCTTACTAACTGAGGATATAATTATCCATCACTCGAACTTTTTCTCCTTTTAAAGAGAGAATAAAAGATTCTATCTATTAAGAGTAACAACTATTCCTTGTAAAGAGAGAATAAAATAATTCTCAAACCAATTTCCAAATAAACAAGATAATACGAAATATTTTAGAAATAGTTCTTCTATTTTCTCTCTATTACCTCTAATATCCTATGTTGTGAGATCCATTTATAATCCAGTACTCCAATTCTCTTTTCACAATTCATCACTTTTTGAATAAATATTGAGACAATCAATGTATTGGGTAGCCATTATTTTTCTCATTGGCCATTTAAATAAAAGCTTTGCTTCATGCTTTCCAATTATTCAGAAAAGATACAAACTCTCAAGGCACAAGTACTTAACCGTAATACTGCATAAAAGAAATTGCATTTTTAATTGGAACTTTCAAATGTAATTTTTGCTCAGTACCTCATATTTTTTGTTCTTCTCCCTGGGTTACCAATATGCACCATAGTTTTTCATATAAGTCTCTTTTTTTCATTTGAACTATTATGAAGCAAGAATTCAATGATATTACAGTTTTTAATGGTTTGCATAACGTGTGCAAAGGCATGTTTTTAATCATCCAGCAATGAATATGTGGTGATATATTATTTAAGCGGTGGACTTTTTTCTTTTCTTTTTATTTTTTTATTTTTTTTCCTATTTTACATAAAGTAAGTTGTGATCACTCGCTGCTTGAACGTCCATGTTGGCATCCTTATCCAAAACTGCAAAAATCGATTCTAAAATTTTAAAACTGAAGCCTTATCCTATGATATTCAATTCTTACCCAAAACTAATCAGATAATAAGTATATGACGCTACCCATTCACCTCTAAACAGGTAATAAGTCCTAATTTTCAAGCAAATACGGCCCTCGTTAAATTAACAACACATGGACAGGGTAATAAACCATAAATTTGAAAAAGCATAAGTTCATATACATGTACAAGGTAATAAACCCTAGAGAAACATATAGACAAAGGATGCCAGTTATTGTCAAATCATACCTTAGATTATTAGTGGGTCCACAACTATAACTACAGGGGCTTGTTTTTGCAGCCTTAAGATGCCGACCTAAGTTCCTCTTTACTTTAATCAAAAAGATGTATGCATGTGTGTTGTCGAACTGAAATAAAGTTTATTATCTACCATTCCATATGATAACCAACCGCTCAAAACTAAAACTGTTCATCCATAACAAAACTTCCTTTTGTACTGAATTGAAGGAACAGTAAAAAGCAACCTCAAAAAAATACAACAAAAGTTAGTCAAGAAATATTTTAAGATTGCTTAAATGATAGAAAATGGCAAAGTAGGTCGTGTTCATACATAATCTAGGATATTGAGGGATCTGTTTTCCATGTTCAAATGTCATCTTCAAAAGCGGTAACCATCAGCATGCACGCGGAATGTCAAGCTATGAAATAGGAAAGGATGTAGAACTATAGGATTGGAGTATCCGATTTAGAATCGTAATTAAATTCGATTATCAAAACATGTGTATATATATATATATATATAAAATATGCATTTTTGTTTATTAATTAGTTTTTTCAAAACCTTGGAGAGGAGTTGAAGTCCTTTCGGCTTTCACCTAGATTCATGCTTACAATGAGATGCATAAGAAAGCTCAAGACCTGTTGAAAGTTCGAAACTCAAATGGATGTATATGTTAAAAGAGACAAGATGATAGAAAAAGTCACAAAGAGCGCCTCTAATTAGAATATAACGGCATCCAAATTTCGAAAAAAACCATTTACACTCTTCCATAATGATGTTCGAGTAACAAAATTATTTCCACAATATATTGTGATGAGTCTTATTTTACTCCTATTATTATAATATAATACAAATAACTTGACTTACGGGGTTTTCTTTTAATTATTGTTATCAAATCTCATTGATACTTTGCTTGGCTTTGATGCTTTTAACATAAAAATCATCATAGATGGAAAACGAACACGAGAAGTCCTAAACTTTGGGAATTTTCGATTAATTCTTCATTAATTTTTAATGTACACTTAAATCCTTTACATTTTTAAAGATCACCAAACGTTCAATTTTTTCATCGAAATTATTGATGAGGTAACTTTTTATGGAATTACTTTGTAGTCGTATCATCAAGAAAAATTTTTAAAGATCAAGGGTCCTTTTATCTGATAACTTAACCCAATATGCAAACCAAACACGAACTAAAGAATTTGTCCATAATTGTGCAATAAATATACAACAACCAAACAATATATTAGACTTTTAATTTTCCCCGAACAAGAAGCAAAAGAAACTTGAAGTAGCTATTAGCAGCATCTGCTAATTAGTGAGGTAGCATATGTTACACTTGGACATCTTATCTATCGAGAAGGCACTTGAAGTTGCTGTGCTCTCTATGTTGTATAAGAAACTGCAATTTGATTCTATCAAGCAGAATATGACCTCCAAAGCTATTACACATCCGCTATCTATAAAAAATGGAGTTATTGTATACAAATAAGAGACCAATCTATGAAAACAAAGCTAGCATATAGAACACCTCCACGTTGACTGCTTCAATGCCAAATAATCCACAAGAATAAAATTGATACTACTTATTTGTTATTCAGTTTACTTCCAATTTTTGCCAACCACCAGCTTAAAAGCGTATAAATTTTACATGAGCTCCATCACCACTTTGTTCCACAACAACTTAGTCATTCAGCAACCTATAAACGAGTGGTCGATCTTCATTTGCCTTGCATAAATGACATCTCGACACTAGCGAACAACCCCTCGTTTGTGAAATATCATCTATAGATAGCAATCCATGATATGACTTCCAAAAATAATAATAACAATAATAAAATAAAGTAAAAAAATAAAAATCAATATCCTTCTCCTGTTGTATAGGACTTGACTTATGATGTAATTATTGATATACATAGCTTGAAAATATTTTGAAAATATAAATTTGCTTTACTTAAATTTCTCACAGCTTTAAACTTCTGTAAAATTTTCTAACCTCCTCACATGCTCACGAAAAAAGATCTACTGATACTAATATACTACATGACTGAATACATACAAATATCAATAATAATATATAGTTTTTCATATATTACTATCTGTATTAGAGTTTTGTTAATATTTACATATTAATAATTCATTTAAGTGGGGTGTTGGTGCCATCCTTAATTCCTCTTAGTTGGAAGACAAAAATGCTTCCATTTCCCACGACGAATCTCCTGTGTTCATTTGAAACCCAAAAAATTATTGCAACACTTGTTTCCAGCTCTTGGATAACATATTTAAGAGGATTTCATATTTGAAATATGTACAATGGAATCGAATAAAGAATGTTTTTCATCAAAGTAATTTTACCACCTTTTGGCAGCCACCTACTTACCCAAGAATTAAGCCTCTTCCACATTATGTAAGACATAATTGAAATATGATCAATCATACCATGGTAGATCTAAAATGCATCTTTTCAAAATATGAGGCGTGTTTCAAATTAATTTTACTATATTCTAAAGGGGTGTCATTTGTATTTGAGCCCCAAAAAAGAGAGATGGCTTTTTTCACGCCCAATGATTGCCACTTATACACATTAACGAGTTCCAAATCTTCATAACATAGGAGTATGACAAAAGTTCAAAATTCAAATAGATTGATTACCAAGTCGCGCTCATGGGGCTACACAAGCCTTTTCTTTCCTAGTAAGGTTAACTAGCTAGGAGTGCCTCTTTCTAGTTTTAATGTTCTTTTCTTTTCTTTTTTTTTTTTTCCCCAACTAGATGTATGCTCCTAGGCTAAAAGTCTCCACCTAGTTCCAATTCTAATATGTACGTGACCACTTATGGCCAAAAAATAAGGGATAGCCAATTCAAAGAAAGTCCGACTATGAATGGAAATTCCAAAAGAAACTTCCTTCAGCCAGCAGATATACACCCAATGCATTTACATGAAATAAAAAGAAATGTATAAATAAGTTAACTAGATAAAAAAGAAAAAACATAGTTTCCAGAAAATAAGACTTGAATTTGCATAATGAATCGATTAAAAATTAAAGATATTAAAAAAGAATAAGTATGACAGTTTTCACTTAGATAGATGAGAAAGAAGTGTAATTAGATAAATCTAAAGTAAAAGATGCTACTTGTAATTATTTATTACCAACTAACCCTTTTTTTTTTCTTTTTATAAATTAATTATAATTACAATATATAGATAGCCTTAACGGCAGGATTTGAATCCAAGATAAGATTCCGTGCAAATTGAAATTAGTGTTTTTGGATATTATATATTCAATAAATGCCAATCCGATCCCTTGGACCTTATAATCTAGTTAGCTTTGGCCTATATATCTCTCTATATTATTGTACTCTATTAGATTCAAAAATCATGATAGAGAAATCCTAACCTAGCTAGCTTATATATATAAGATCAATTTCTGTGGTATTAGAGTAGAGAGAGCACGTAACGTTTGCTTTCTTTCTAGTCATTTTGAGGTTTGTGTCAACAGCGCTGTCTTTTTCCCTTTTTCTTGTATACCAACATAAACCACCACGCAGTCAACCTTGAGAAACACACACACACTGGAATGATCAAGAGACCAGTAAAAATGGTAGATCATCAACAACTAGTTCCCTCCATGAATCATAACTCAAATAATCCTACGGTTGGATCAGATCCTCCTCCCCCACAGAAGAAGAAGAGAAACCTCCCGGGAAATCCAGGTAATTAATATTATTGTGTCTGAAAGCATACATATGTAAGTGCTCACAAGTAACTTTAATGAAGCTAGGATCACAACTTGTGGTCGATTTGTATGTGTTTTGCTGGAAACATTCTATTGGGATTTCTTCAATAATTACTGTAATCATAGATTTAAAGTAAAGTTTGGAAAACGTTATAAAAAAATGCAGTTAGCAGTTGAGACTTTAGATTCCACATGTTAGAAAGAACTTCCTTTTTAAGGATCCGGAGAACATCTTCGTCCATGAAGCAAATCCTACTCTTAATTTGTTATGTTTCATCTAATATTTTTGCAGATCCAGATGCCGAAGTGATAGCTTTGTCACCGAAAACTCTCATGGCAACCAATAGATTCGTGTGTGAAATATGCGGAAAGGGTTTCCGAAGGGACCAGAATCTCCAGCTCCACCGCCGTGGCCACAATCTTCCCTGGAAGCTGAAACAGAAGAGCACAACCGTGGTGCGGAAGCGCGTTTACATATGCCCCGAAAAGTCGTGCGTCCACCACCACCCGTCGAGGGCACTTGGAGACTTAACCGGCATAAAGAAGCATTTTTGCAGGAAACATGGAGAAAAGAAATGGAAGTGCGAGAAGTGCTCTAAAAAATATGCTGTACGATCTGATTGGAAAGCTCATTCAAGGATTTGTGGCGCTAGGGAGTATAAGTGTGACTGTGGCGCTATATTCTCCAGGTAATTAATAATTCATAAAAACCTACCCAATGTTGTACGTGTTGAAGTACTAAATACATTTTTACTACTACCATAATATTTAACCTCTTTTATATTAGTGAAATATTATCGAGGGCGGAATTTTTCAGCTTTTATCATTATTTCACTTCGTGCGATATCTCTCATTGAATTTATTCTTACATCCAAAAAGATGTTTTTATGTATGAAGTTCTTTCTTTTCCATAAAAATTAGACTTAATTAGTCTGACCTAAGTTTGTAACATATAAAGTGTCATGCCCTGTGAATATTCTATTTAGTACATTAAGTGACGGGTATAGGCAAAGAGTATTTCCTTAATAATAGTTTCCCATGCAACTTCTATTGTTTCCACAATATTCACATCTCAATGTCACTATCGAAATCCTAATTTGTTCTGAAATCTTTACATATATTGCAGGAGGGATAGCTTCGTGACTCACAGGGCATTTTGCGATGCCCTAGCTGCAGAAACTGCCAGAGTCAATGCAGCCTCTGCTAATAATTACTTCAATTTCAATAACATCATTCCAAACACTGTCGACTACAATTTCATGGCACTGAATCCTAGTTTCGCAGGTTTTAATTTAAAGCCACCCCTTTCACTTAATAACATCCATGATGAAACCACCAACAATCCAATAAAACCAATCCTCTCCTTATGGCCAGGACAAGGCATTATTCCACCAATTGTTCCTTGCTCAAACGACGATCAAAATCACAGCACTCCTAGACCATTCGATTATTATCCACCGACTGTTCCTTCACTTTTTAGTTTCCAACACACCACATTCCGAATCGATCCTTCACCTATGTCTGCCACGGCTTTGTTGCAAAAGGCCGCGCAGATTGGTGCAACTTCTAGTACGAGTAGACCTTCCTTCCTTGCGAACTTGGAATTGGACGGCGGTAACAACTACATTGAGGGCAATAACAATAATAATAGTGATGATTACAGTGGCAAGTTATGTGGATTGTATGGATCAAATAATTTAGTACCTTCTAGTACCCTTGAAAGTGAAATGGTAGATGATCCGAGCAATGATGTGTGTTCTACCTTGGTTATTAATCCAATGGAGATGTATGCACCACCTGCGAAAAGGCGGAAAACGCAGATGGACAGCGATAAGGATGGGGAAACTCGGAATTTCTTAGGTGTTGGTGTGAATCCCATGTGTAATCCTTCATCGATCATTGATGGGATTAATTAGATATCCGAATTTATGTTATTGTTAGTGAAGTGCGTGTGAGGTTGATAATAAGATCATGGGAATGCATATCAAGATGTAGACCGCAAAGTGAGGGCTAGACCCAACTGCTGCCCTCCTAATTTTGCGATTTTATGAAAATTATCATTAAATTTTTCATCTATATATATAAATGTATATATTATTTCAATAGATTGATGCTTTTGTCTTCAATTATCTTTATGGTGTAAGTAATGGCTTTCCCCTCCAGGTCCGCCATTGCGACTAGATAGAAGCACTCTAACACCCAAAGTTGATTGGTGCATATTTGGAGAATGATTTAAAATTAGGATAGTGAATTTGATAGTATTAGTGTAAAATCAATCTGTAATATTGATGCCTTTAACAGGTTTTTTTTTGTGTCTTACATGTATTATTTATAATAACTTCATTTTATGAGTAACCCCGTATAGTTTACTCCTTATTTCATATTCTATTGGCAGTCTCCTTTTGCTATTCAAAACATTTGCTAAAATAATTCCGGACTCCACTTCTTTCTCCCAGCAATGCTTGATACATAAAAATAACCGGTTACTTAATTTTGTGTCTTATATCTATAAGGGTGAAGCTATAATTAGAGAAGTTGCACTATTATAAAAAAAATGGAAATGAAGTTATATATAATTATTATATTTATTCGTTTTATGCACCCATGATGAGGGTTGTTTTCTGCTAATAATTTATTGTGTCACTGCAAAATAAACCCAAGGAATATGCAACAGGAAGTGGGTTTCAATTTAGAACTTCAAACTTTCAGAAAGAGGGAAAAAGTTAGCAATGAGTGCTTTATAAAGCTGATATCTACTTGACGCAAGAATATTCATCCAAACTCTAAAAAGGTGATATGATATCTTAGAAAGGTGGATTCGCTTCTTGTTGTGTAGGAAGGGATGACTGGGTGGGCCCAAGAAACAGGCAACTGGGCAACTTCATTCTGAAACCCAATAATTTAGAAGAAGAAAAAAGGAAAAAGAAAAAAAAAACGCCTATACGGCTTACAACAAACATATGAACTATATCCAAGCTTAATACAAAATTATATAATTAAATTTTACTTGCAACGGCGACTTTTTTCAAAATAGAAAGAACAAGAATTATGCATAAAGATAATAGTAAGAGATGTATAATTAAAGTGCGAATACTCCGGAGTGCTTGATCTTACAATCACGAAGGTCGAGGCTTACATCGCAGTCAAGCTCGAAATACATGGATATAGATAACAAGGAAGATGTTAATTAACCGATTATATTTGATAGACATCTTCAGTTACCCAATAGCGTAAAATATTATTATATACGCATACCAATCCAAAAAAGAGATAAATAAATGTGAAAAATACATTATAACCAATAATAATATGAATGCTGATATTTGCATTCTTTCTTGTAATAGTTAGAATATGTATACTAGTCGGGAAGGAAAAAAAAAAGAAAAGTAAATTTGTAGATAAAAAATACCTAAAGCCTTTAGAATCTAACTTTGATGTTGTACATGTACGATTTGATAATCAGGTATTATTGAATTGATTAAATTGTACAAAGTATGATTACAATATTCATATATAAAAGGAAGTAAACCTAAGATGACTATAATTATACAATGAAAAGACTAAAATGACTCCATATAAAGTAAACCTAAGGTAACTATGATTATACAATAAAAAGACTAAAATGACCTTATATAAAGATAATATATGAATACACACATATGTATACTATAATGTGCCCTCTCAATCTCTAGGTGTGGAAATCAACATGAGATTAAAAAAATGATCTAAAAAAGGTTGAGGTGGATAGATTCTTTGTGAGCATATTGATGGTTTGGTAATGTTTAGGGATGTAGTGAACTAAAATCTAACTACTAACCATCATTTGTTGAACAAAGTGATAATTAATGTCTACATGTTGGTGTAGTCATGTTGAATGGGATTAGCTAACAAATAGACTGCTTTATGATTGTCACAGCATGTTATAACGGGATGCTATATGAGAACTCTAAGCTCTTGAGCAAGATGATAGATCTAAGTGGATTTTACAATGGCATAAGCAAGAGCTATGTATCCAGCCTTAATGGAGCTCCTAGACATAGTAGGCTGCTTCTTAGATAGCCATGGGATGATATTGGAACTGAGGAAGAGGGCATGGCCTGTCGTGGAACGAGGGGTATTGAGATAACCAGCCTAATCAATGTCTTCAAAAGTAGCCAAAGAAGTACAAATGTGCAATCGATTGGAAGCCCTAACATGGGTGAACCCCGAAGATATCAAAGAGCATGTTTTACTACCTGTATGTGATTTATGGTGGGATTGTACGTGCATTGACTTAATTGATTTACTATAAAGTTTATATCTATTTGGCTAATTATAAGGTATTGAAGTGCACTAATGATCTCACAATAGGTAGTTGGGTTTAGAAAGGAGAGAGAACCATGATCTATGAGGTGACTCTAGGGGGATAGATGAGTGTTGATAAACTTACAAAGATGCCTGTGATGGCGTGTGGGAGATCATGAGCAAATTGAAATTGACACAAGTGAATGCCATAAGTAGTGTAAGTGATGCAAATCCCAAGAAAGAAATGGAGTGAACTAAGATCTTTCTTGATAAATTGACTTAAGAGAATGGAGATGTAGTAGATGAGAAGTGAGGTATTGCCACTAGTAAAGATAATGTCATCAACATAAAGCCCTTAGAAAGGATGAACATTGATGCATCTACCATACTTTGGCAAAAGCCTAAATGTAAGAGAAAGTTGCTAAAGCAATGAAACTAGGCTGGAGGAGCTTGTTTCAAATGATAATGAGACTTTTTCAACTGATAGACATAGTTGGAATAATGAGGATGAATAAATCCTAGTGGTTGTTTTATAAAGATTGTCTTAGTAAGGTGACCAAGAAGAAAGACATTCTAACATCAAGTTGACAAATATACCATCAAGAGGATACTACATGAGACAGAACAAAGTGAATGATGGCAGGTTTGATAATAAGACTGAAGGTCTAAGTATTGTTAATACCTTCTCGTTGGCCATTGGGTGAACCTTTAGGCAATGAGACAAGCTTTGTAATGCCTAACTTGGTCCTTAACATTATGCTTAATATAAGATTTCTAAGTATTTTCAACTACATTTTGCATATGTTCTTTTTTTTTTTAAGAGGAAGGTAGAGGGTGGGTAAGGATCTTAGTTTTGTTCTTAAGAAAAGAGTTAAACTCTTATTGATTGATTGCTGCCTTCATAGGGCGATGGATGGCTATAGTCTAATGATGAGGCTTAGATGTAAAGTAAGTATGAAGGTTGAGGAAGCTACGAAATTTTGGTGTTCTTAATTTGCAACATATTATCATGGAGTAGGTATATGTGGAGGTGAGGGTTAAGTAAAGGAGTATAGGAGGTGGTAGTGGAGAGCCATACTTTTCGAGTGGTGCTTGTCAGGTAAGGGCTAGCGGGAGGTATGAGAGAGGATAGATAGAGGGAAAATGAAGTGATGTTGTTGGAATGGAAGGTTGAGCGTGATGGAGGGGTTACAAGAAACTTGGATTACGGTTAGGGTTAGGTTAGGGTTTGTGTCGATAGAGAAGGAGGACTCAAGTGGTTGATAGAGTAAGTTAGATTAGTAGTAGGTGGAGGTGTGATCAAGGAAGGGGTTAACAGTAGTGGGGTCGACAATAGATGAGGAGTTTTCCATAGTGGCCAATGATGGTTTGAGTAATTTTCTTAAGCAAACGATATGGAGTCAATGGTGGTGGTGATGACTAGTACACACTCAAGTACGTACAGCAACTGGAATTGTACAATGAAAGAAGATTGTAGAGATGAACAATGATGACAGGTGAATAAGATGTAGTTAGAGATGAATGACGAAGGGAGGTTTGCATTTTTTTTTTCAATAATTTAGGTTTTTGACTTAGAGCTCTAATATCACGTAAAATTTGATAATGAAGTATTATTGAATTGGTTAACTGTAGAAAGTAAAATTGCAATATTTATATATAAATGAAGTAAATCTAAGATGACTATAATTATACACAGAAAAGGCTCACTTGAACCTATATAAATATAATACACGAATATACTCAGTTTCCACTATAATAATACACCTTATGCTTAGACAAGCAAGACCTCCAAGTCAACCTTGTAGACTACTTTCTAGCTCTACTAACTAAGGCTACTCCTTTTCCTTTTCTAGGGCTATTTTTATAAGGTTACAGTATTTTTGTTTCCTTGATTACTCTTAATTCATATTCTTGATCTTGTCAGACTTGTTATGTTGTTGGTGATTTTTTTTTTAATTTATTTATAGGTACGACTCTTATTACTAATTTCTTGTATTTATAAGCTACTAACTATTAGATTGCTTAGTTTGTTTTAGATGATTTCTATGTAAGGATAGGCAACTAAATTATCTATAAGCTTTGATCTTCTTTCATGCTTAAGAATACTTGCTATGAATTTGATTTCCCATAAATTTATTTTAGCAATATTTGAGCGAAGACTTTCCCATAATTTCTATTTGCTAAATATTACGGCTATCTATGGTTTCATCCGCATTTCTAGCGACCAAAAGAACTATATATTTAATATATAAATATTAATGGATAAGGAAGTTGAATTTTTGAATGTAATATAGCTTTATTTTTCCAATGATGGAATATTTTGAAGAGGGTCATCAAAATTTAAATTGATAAATGTTATGGAAATTTAGAGATTTTGTTCAATGTATAATGGGAAACAAAATTTAATTGACAATATTATAGAAAACCAATTGATTAAAAATCCATATAGCATTTAAAACCTATTCAAAATACTTTAAACCCATATCAAGCTCTATACATTAGATTAGTAATCTCTCAAACTTTATTCCTACAAGAGATAACTTGTTGCAAATGGATATCAGAAGAGCATTGTTATGAGATCACAATAAATTTAGATTTGACTACTAAAACTTCAATCTCTTAGTTTTGTTTACATGTGTAATATCTACATTTAAGAATAGCATAATTGAAATCTAAGTCTCTAATCCACTTCATGAGTTTGATATAACCAAACCTAAAGATCTAAGCTTAACCCCATCCTAAACTAGGAACGAATCACCAACTTCATCAATTCTCAAATGAGATTCATAACTAAACAACACTTTTTTAAGAAAAATCATGCATAATTTAAAGGCATCTGTACAATTTTTTTTAAAGAAATACAATAGAAAACACTAACATAAACTTTGTTGTATTAAATTTTAGAATTTTTCATCAACACAAGAGAGCTAATGAAAGTTTTCATCCTAATTATCACCTCTTGAGAACCCAAAGGCACCCTATCCAATTGAACCTTATATGTTTGCATCACATGAGTAGTACTCTTATTTCCAATCAAAATCAAAATTAAGACCACTTAGACAGAGCTTTAAGAACGTAGATGTCATAAAAAATGCTGATAGGCAAAATTGGGCTTGGGTTGCCGAGGCCTATTCCAACTTTTCCTTATTGTAGGTAAACCTGTTAGTGGCCTGAAAATGAGCCATGTAGACCTGACTTAGTCTTTTCTTTAAGTGACTGAACCTACACATTGCTCCCAGTAAGGTTGAGACTTAGTTTCATAGGGATGGATTCTTTTTGTAACCTTTATGTTTGGGGCCTCCAAGGGTCAAAGGCTGAGTTATGAAGCTACTAATGTATCAAATGTCACATTAACTTCGTAAATCTTAAGGACTTACTTAAAATAGAGAAGATACACTTTCCTATTTCGTTGGGATTTGAGTATGTCCACTTTCCGGTTACATTACCCCTTCCATTACTATAAATAAGTATTTAGCTCCTAAGTATGATCATCTATACTCCCTCTAAGTTTTCACATACATTTGTTCCTATAATTTTGTTGACTTAAATATTAGAGTAGCTGCACTAAACAAACCACCAACACTCTCTTACGGAGTTTTCTTTTGCAGATTTTAGGCCAAAATCCAAGACTCTTTACCCTAAAATTTTTGGAGATAATAAGATATATATAAAGGTTAAAGCTTCCATTGGTTAATGTCCTAAAATTGGTATAAAGGTACATTCTAAGACCTTAATTAAAACCCTATGCATTAATTCAGGTGAACTATATGTGAAAAAATGGATAATAAGACAAAATTGAGCCAAAACAAAGCCACCATTTAACTCACATAAGTAGCTAATCGACCAATTACTTAGGCATTGGACTGACAACATTCCTCATTCAATGAAATTAGTGGTAATATACTACCACTTGACTACCTTTGCTTGTTTAACTAAACTTTGTTTTACTTGTTCCTTACCTCGTTGATTTGATTCTTAAAGTCCATTATTGACACAAGATTTTTTATAATTAAGTTAGTCTTAACAAATACCTAAATATAGTTAAAAATTATTTGGTCTTGCATTTTCAAATTAGTTGAATGTTTTTATGTTAGTTATGAACTTTTAAGAGCTATCATTTGTAATTAAACCTGACTACATATGCTAAAATATAGAATATACTATTATTCTTTTTTATGTAAACTTAGCTAGCTAAATTATTTCTAGTGTAAATTTGGATGGCTAAATTAATTGTGTTTTTTAGCACTTGTTAATGATGTAAACACTTATAAAAGCTTTTTGTAAAATGCAAGTAATTTGAGAATAAAAAATATGTAACCTCTTTTCCTTTCCATTCCCCTTTTTTTTTGTGAGTATTTAAATTAGTTCCATTGACTTCCAATAATGTAGTATCAAATTAAAGCACAAAAGTAAGAAATGACATTCAAAGGAGCACTTCATCCTTTCAATACCCACAATTCAATGAGAATAATTTAGAGAATTGATCTATTAGAATGAAAGCTATACTTAATCGTAAACTCTACAAATTTAGCTATTTAAGAGTAGAATTGAATCCTAATACTGTAGATGACTTCATGAGTTGTTAAGACCGAGTAAGATAAAAATTTAATAAATTATAAATTTGGATATACTATAAGTAATAAAAAAATTAAAATTTTAATTGAACCATAAATCGCATACAAAAACTTTAAATCCAATATGTGCACAAATACTCGAAATCGAACCCAAACTTAATTGAAACTCTAAAACTATAACTTTAAGCTTATAAAATGAATAAATATCACTTAATAGTGATATAATTGTAGTTGATTACAATTATCGACTAAATTGCGTAAAACTTTAAACGAAAACGTTAAAATAACTCGTAAAAATTATAATTGTAATGGGTATCAGTTATATTTTCATGATCCTAAAGGGAAGCGTAGTAAGATTGCATAAAATTTTCATATCATGTGTACACCTATGATTTGAAAATCATCTTGCAAGTTAGATATGGTAAGACTCTAAAAAATTAATCACTGAAGATTCGATTCTTAATTTAATTAACTTACTACAATTTATATGTGACTATGGATATTTGATAAGCCATAGTCCATCAGAACCATAAAGAATCGGTATCCTCTACCAAATGGTAAGATTAGGTAGTAAAGATCTAAAACTTAAACTTATGAAAGTCACAAAATTTGACTATAGTATTAATAATTATATGTAATATTTCAAACCATTTATACAGTCTATTCTCATATTCTAACTTTTAAGCACCTCGACACTAGTACTCAACACTCGGCTCTTAGCCTATGCCTGATTATCTAGCAACTTGCAAGAGAGAACTATTAGGAAGTAAGTTACAAGAGCTTAATGAGTTATCTCTCGTACTAAACCAGCAAACAAGTTATCAAACAGTTTATTATAAAAAATATAAATACATGAACAAGCAGTATGCCAAACAATATATATGCAGTTGACTGGTGTTGTATACAACATTGGATTTAATGCCCTCCGAAGTAAGGGTTGGAGATACATTGGCACCAATCACAACCAGGCTCTAGCACCTGGGTTTTTAACCATATATAAATATATATAGAAATTCTCTATTTCATAAAACAGGTTTCTATTTCCAACAGTCAATAGTATACAAATATCCAAGTTTAGCAGTGAGGTGGCCCCCGCAATCCTTACTCATACCCTACAGCGGTGGTTTCTAAACGTAACCCGCAGTCACCCATGATTAACATCTCCGACTTTAGTAAAACTCACTAGCCAAGGATAGGGTCTCGTTGTATCAATACTCCTGCATTGAACTAATCAAATCATGTAGGAATTTATCCCTCCAAGGTCCTTTATTACCAACCGTGTGAGGTGATGGCTGGAACATTATATGTAATGTTTGTGCTTTATGCATGATCTATTTAATTTTAGTTAAGTCGAATATAATTAAGTTGACTTATGAGGTGATCAACAAATATCAACAATCTATTCAATTATGCAGTAATAAATCAAGTAATCAATTATTTAGCTATTATGTTTTATAATCTTTTACAAATACACAATCAATATTCAGACACATGCATAACCCATACCCTTATGCATCAAATTATTAATATTTACTTTAGGTACATTAATTACAAGCACAAAACAAGTATAGAGTTATCGGAAGTACTCACTTGGTCATTGAGTTTATCAACGGTTGTAATAGTCCACTTAGTAAATTAGTATCTGTATTGGGATCGCCCGACATTTAAATTTTGTACATGTATATATAATTTATACTATGTACATATATATTGTGTATTTGTTATTTTTCTTTTATTTTATTTCATGTATTACATGAATGCGTGCTCAAAGGTATATGTATATTGTATGTAGTCTAAAGTATGTACATGTATGTGTATATAATATAGATATACTAAGTATTTCCTTATGTATATGTATGTATGTACAAATAAAAATATATAGGGTATGTATTTAGTATTTTCACTATTTAGGTAATTATATATATAGGTATGTGCACGTGAATATATATGTATGGATGATTAGTATTTGGTATATTATATATATATATATATATATATATATATATACATGTATTATGTATTCTAGTATTTATGTACACATGTAAGCTATTTTTTTTATGTATATATATATGTGGTGTGAATATATGCACATGTAAATATAAACATAGTATTTATTATATATATATATATATATATATATGAGTACATATATAATAGTAGGTATATGTATGTATATTTATACTTGATATTTTCATTTTAATAAGAATTTTTGTATATATTTATATGTGTATTAGGTTGGATGTTATATGTATGTATTATATTGCTAGTTATATTTCGTATTATATATATATATATATATATGTTTAATACAACTGTATAAGTGTATATGTATATAAAATACAAATACATCCATATTATACTTATATGTATAGTATATAGTATCTAATTAAAGTCAAAACAATTTATTACACAAAGTAAAATATATGTATATGAATAGTGATGTATACGAAAAAATACGAGTATACTTAAATAGTGTATACAATATACTATGTTAATAATTTAATAAATAAAGTAAGTTAATAAATATATACATATATGCATAAATATCGTAAACCTAGAGAAAAACTTAATAATTAAGTAAATTAGCAAACTTAATAAAATATAATCATAAGTATTTTTATATATACATATTTATACCATAAAATAGGAAATAATATAAAATTCAGAAAAATGTGCAAACTTGACACGTAGCACTCTTCTGTGTTGCCACGTCACCATTTGTTATAAAATAATTAATTTTCGTAAGTAATAATAATTAATTAATTAAGTAGAAAAGAATAATAAAGTAGAAAAAATTGAATTAATAATTCTAAAATCTCAAAAATAGGTAAAAATAAGCAATTAGAGTAAAATAAGCTTAAAATAAAAAATTATCAATTATACGATTTAAATAATTATTAAATTGTAAATATACTAAGAAAAAGTTTAAATTAATATTTTATGACTTTTTAAATTAAAATAATAAATTTTGTGATATTTTTATATCATTGTTCAAATTATGAGTCATAACATCCAAAATAGATTTCGCTACGAGAAAGTATGCTCGAAAGTGATTAAAATGGACTGTAACTTTACAAAGATTCGAGCTAAATTAAAAAAGTTATATGTGATTGAAAATTTAAGATAATTTGAGTAAAAAATTTAAGTTAAACTATGTTTATGCTATATTTGGGTTATAGTGGAAAACTAGGCAAATAATGATAGATATTTAGTTAATAAGGAAACCTAATTTTTCAGAATACTTATAAGTTTTCTTATCTTTTAGATATTTGATTATCAAGTTTAGGAATTCTCAAAAGTTGGGAAAGTGAGTATAACCTAAGTAAAGGAATTCTTATGATCTACTATCTACTTACTGTTTGTTATTTGTGTGCTGCTTATTAATTGATATTGATTATTTGATTGAATGACTAATTGTTTTGTTTGCTAGCATTCGTGTGATTACTTTCTTAAATTGGTAAATGCAACTATTTGACTAAAGAAACTAGTTATATTTGTCGCATGTATATGATCCAACTGGTATGTTGATGGAGAGTGTTAGCTTTGTAAATTTTTGAGATAAGTGTTTTAGTAAACGTTTTTCCTATCTTAAATATACTTTTAAATGATTTTTGAAAATACTTGTAAAGCCCGTAAATGATGTTTTTCTTGTTAAGGCAAAACTAGCGTTGTATCTCCAATTGTTTGGGAGAGGACTCACATATTTGTACCCATAGGGCCTTTAATATTTGTTGATAGCGAGATGGACTTACTATTTGTGCATAAGGGGCCTTTGATATGTTTGGTGGGCGGCCCTAGTTGGGGTCAACCTATATTGATTTTTGATTCTTAGACTAAGATAATAGTTGAATAATGTTTGATGGGATTGTGCCCCCAAGCAGCCTCATGCGGTTAAGGTGAGGTGCTTCGTATAGGTAAGTATGGAGGAAAAATCAACATGTAAAGGACATAACTCTATACCTTTTATAGTTCCAGACTTCTATGGATGTATTGCTTACATTCATCACACTTACATTCATTTCGTATGTAAATAGCTTACATGTATGCTAATAATGTTTGTTTGATAACTCGCTTGATCGATAGTGGTGAGGAATAAACCCACTGAGCCGTGGTTTGCTCATTCTCCTATAGTTTCTTTTGCAAGTTTCTTGTAAGTAGGGATTAGGATAAACTTGAGATCAGAGTACAAACTAGAGAGAGATTTGGCAATGTTAAAGGAGATTGAAAAGTGTAGAGTGGTACAAAATACTTTAAGTCAAGTATATTCATATAATAAGATTATGTAGTATTTCTTGTAAATTAGTAAGTTGTTTTACCTTATCTTAGTATTTGATAAAGAATACCGATTCTCTATGGTTCTGATGGACTGTGATTTATCGGATATTCATAGTTACTTATATGTTATAATAAGTTGATTAAATTAAAAATCGAAACCTTAGTGACTAATTGTTCAGAGTCTTGCAATTTTTGATTTGCAAGACGATTTTTGTATCATGGGTGTACAGGTAATATGAAAATTTTAGATAATCCTACTAGGCTCCTTTTAGGGTAATGATATTAACTCTTAATGAGTATAGGATATTTTAGAGAGAGGCTTTGAGGTACCTCAAAATTAGGCATCATTGTTACAAACTAAGAAAGTGGCTTTGCAAATGCAAAGAAGGAAAGATAAATGTGCCCTTACAATCAACCACCAAGGGTTTGGTGATGACATGTTTGAAAAAATTATCAATGATACTATGTCTAAAAAGGCATGGGAGACTATTTGAGATTCTATTATGACAGTTGATAAAGTAAAAAAAGTTTGTCTTCAAACTCTAAGGATTGAGTTTGAATCATTCATGATGAAAGAGAGTTCCATAAGAATAATGGTGGTGGTGGATCAAATGAAGAGGCTTAGAGAAGTTATACAAGATGTTTGTATAGTTGAGAAAATTTTATGTTCACTTAACACAAAATTTAATTATGTAGCAGTTGAACATTGAAGAATCTAATGATTTGGAGATCATGTTTGTTGATGAATTGATTGGATCTTTGCAAGTTGACAAAGAATCATGGCAAGCAAGAACAAGATGAGCAAGCATTGTTGACAAAAATATCAATCATATTTAAAGGAGATTCTTTTGAGAAAAGAGGTCATAGTCAACTATGAAGAAGAGGTTGTGGTTTTGGATATGGACATAGTTAAGGAAGAGATGAGCAAAACTCTTTTAATAAAAGTAGAAATTAAAGTTATCAAAGAGATTGGGGAAGAGGAAAAGGAAGAGGTATTCATGGATGATATAATGAATAAGGCACAAACAATTCTCATGTGACATGTTATTTTTGTAGTAAATATGGTTATTAATCTTAAGAGTGTCAAACCTGTGGGGTTATAGGAGAAACCAAGCTTATGAAGCACATTGACATGTAAAAGAACCACCCTTATTTTTTTTCTTTTAAGTAAGAAATTATATAAGAGAGATATATATGTGATATCTCTATAATAGAGCAAGTAACCATATGAATGGTGATAGAAACAAGTTTTCGAAGCTTGATAATAAAATAATTAACAATGTATAGTTTGGAGATAATACAAAATATAGAAGTGGAGATCAAATGTAAATGAACTATTATATTTGAAATGAGATATGGAGGTCGTAAGCTTATCTATGATGTCTATTACATCCCAAAACTGAAAGCAATAACATAGGTACCAGGTAACTTATGGAGAATGGTTGCAAAATCATTATGGAAAACAATAATCTTTAGCTCAAAAATTGTAATAATACCTTTCCAATAGAAGTTAATATTATTGGAAATTGAATATTCAAGCTAGATTTGTGAATAGTTAAATTAGTATGTTTGAAGAGTTATGTGGAAGATTCATTGTAGATTTGGCAGATGAGATTTAGCCACTTGAATTTTGATAATTCAAAAGCTTTAGGAGAAAAGAAAATGGTGAAGAGAATGTTGATAATTGATCATTTTAATCAACTTTATGAAGCTTATCTACTTGAAAAACATTTGAGGAAGAACTTTCCAAAGCAATCTATTTTGAGAGCCACCAAGCTACTTTAACTAGTTTATGTAGATGTATGTGGGCCTATTAATCCTCTATTGTTTGGTAAAAGTTCTTATTTTGTACTATTCATTAATGATTACAATAGAAAAACTTTCGTTTATTTCTTAAGAAATAAATGAGGCTTTTGATTACTTTAAAAAATTTAAAGCAACTATCAATGAAAGAAAGTGTATATGACATAAAAGTCTTGAGAATAGATAGAGAAAGATAATTTATATCGAATGAGTTTAAGGCTTATTACGAGTTGCATAGGATTTGTTGTTTTCTAATAATTGTAGGTTCACCCCAAAAAAATGGAATTGTGGAAATGATGAATCATATAATCCTAAATATGGCAAGTGCTATGTTGAAAAGTAAGAATATGTCTGAAGAATTTTAGGCTAAAGCAGTTGCTTATACTGTATATTTTTTAAACTGTTATCTTATTAAGAGCTTAAAGGATTTGATTCCTTAAGAGACATGGAGTAAATAGAAGTTGAATGTGTCCCATTTACGAGTTTTTGGATCAATTGCCTATGTGTATGGTGATAGAGAAAGATAGATTTAAACTTGATGCTAGAAGTGAGAAATTTATTTTCATTAGTTATGATAAATATTCAAATGGATACAAACTTTTTAATCCAAAATAAAAAGTTGTGACTAGTCAGATGTTGATTTCAATGAAGGAAAATCATGGGATTGGAAATTCACAAAAAGGAGGGATCATGTGACATTCTACCTTATTTAGAAGATAAAAAGCCAAATATTAACTAAGGAGTTGATGTTACTTCACTAACTTTATCAACTTTATCATCCTAAGCATCATCAGTGATGACTTCACCTTATCAAATTCTAATGATGAGTTAAGGAAATATCGGTCTTATTGATATCTAAATGAAATTGAAAGGCTTGATAATTTAAATTTATTGTGTTTCCATGTTGATATAGAACTTAAATTTTGAAGAAGCAAGTAAAGAGCGAAAGTGGATTAAAGTCATCAAAGGCTTGATGATTTAAATTTATTGACACTTGGGAACTTGTTTCTCTTCCAAGTGGACATAAACCCATCAAAGTTAAATGGCTATACAAAGCTAAGAAGGTAAAGTAAAGAGATATAATGCCAGACTTGTTGTTAAAGGTTATATATAGAGATAAAGGATTGACTATGTGGAGTAGCTTATATGGCTACCCAGAATCATTGGAAAATCCATCAACTCAATGTTTTTAATGGCTATCTTAGGGAGAAAGTAGGTAGTGAACCTTTGGTATACTGTTGAAGGAAATCAAAATAAAGTACTTAGGCTTAAAAAGAGAGCTTTATATAGATTGAAACAGGGATCAAGGCACTAAAAGTACTTGAACTTTTATATTTTTTTTAATATATAAACTTTAAACTTGTTCATTTTAGTATCCTAACTTTTTAGATGATTGACATGAGACTAATGTCTTATTATTTGGGGATGGAAATAAAACAAATGGAAGATGGCATGTTTGATAAAAATCTTACCTCTAAACCCTTTACTTAATCCTAACTTTGATCACCTTCAAAACTTGATGTGGAAGATTTTGAGTGGCCAACTGATTGAAGATAGCTGATCTACATATAAGGCTATCAACCACATAATGCAGAGTTGTTGTGCCGTCATTTGGATTATAGACACTAAGACATCCTGAACTAATTTAACCAATTCGGATGCTTTTAATATGAAAATCATTAACTTAATTTTGAGTTGACCAAGTCAACTTTTGACTTGCTCTCTACTACTAATTCTACTCGATAAGGAGCTACCTTCCTTACTTCGTTGTCTTTTTTAACTAGCACTGTGATTAGTCCCCAGATGATACGTATTTTCATATTAGCACATTGCATATGTTTTTAGAAACATTCTTTTGTTTCCTTTTATGTCTTTACTTTTTTCGATTGTGTAATTTTTATTACTTTTTGGTTGTATCTTTATATTGTTTACTCTTATAATTTACCTTAGTAAAGGCTCATATATATAAATTCTAATTGTACTTGCAGCCATCATCTTCTACCATTAGAATATACTACATTTTCAAGTTTCTTGAGAGTTTAGCTCCAAGATACTTGTTTTTCTTCTCTCATCTAATTCCTAGCAAGAACATGTGGTAAGAATACCTAAGTTAATGCTTATGCACCATATCAAGTGTTGATTTAGGTTGTGTAGTGCTTATTAGTGAGTCATATCCAACAATTAGCTCTCGAACTTTACTAGCCCTCGACTTAATCCACTTCATTTTCTTCCTTATTA
Organism: Lumnitzera littorea; assembly: GCA_024138015.1. NCBI lineage: Eukaryota > Viridiplantae > Streptophyta > Magnoliopsida > Myrtales > Combretaceae > Lumnitzera > Lumnitzera littorea. Next base: position 97,678,885 of record JAMXBB010000003.1, read on the forward strand.
AGAAGGATCTGTTTCCTTGTTTCTTATACCTTGATTGTCCTATTGATTGCTAAGCTTTTGGGTGCATCAGATAATTGTGTTCATGTTTGACTACTATTAGTACGTCATTGGTGTTAAAGTTGAGTGCGAGTATTGGTAGAGTATTTAAGTGGATATCATAATGGTGCTGGTGTTTCAAGTGAGTAAGAATTATAGTCATGGTATTGCTGGAATCGTTGTGTTGTTGAGTTTGTTCGAAGTAATATTAGTAAAATATTGAACCCTAGTGTTCATGGAGTAGTTGGTGATAATGAGAATAATGCTTTAAGCCATGGAAGGAATGTGCCTTCAACCTTCAAGTGAACTGATGGCTAGAATATTTAATAGCCATGATGGCTAATTTGACTGTGGCAGTGCAACGAATGGTAGAGGTTTAACTTGTTAAGGTTAATCCTGGTGATATCCTACTAATTTAAGAAGATGGGTAGTTAAACCCTAGAGAAACAATGTTTTTGAAGAAGTGCAAGTTAATCTAACTTGGAATGATTGACTTAGAGGAGTAGGAATCGAATGAAGAACTTAGAAAAAGATTGATCTTAAGAAGATTGATGAGGATGAGGAAGGGGACAATTTTTACAAGTTTGATAGGAACTCCAATGGCCTTAGAAATTTCAAGATTCAAATGTTGAGCTTTGTTATCCTAAGTGATGTAGACGATTATGTAGATTAGGAGGATAAAGTAAACAAGTTATTTGAAAAGTACTCTTAGTCGCCTTTTAACTCATAAGGTATGCTATCTTCTGGTGGAAGAATTTACAAGTAGCATAGAGAAGGGATGGAGAGTAAGGTATACACATTACCTGAGATGAAGAGAATTATGAGGAGACATTTTGTTCCCAACTTTTGTTTACAAGATGCCTTCAAAAAGTTGCAAATCTTTTGGTATGGAGGCATTGGTGTAGATGAATATGTCAAAGAATTCATAATGCTAATGATTTGATGTGAGGTGGAAGAGACTGAACACATACTATTTAGAGATTTATGACCGATTTGAAGTATGATATCGATAATATAGTTGAAGTGTAGAGGATAGACTCACTTGATGATGCCATATAGATCACGTAGAGGATAAAAAGACAAAGGCACAACAGACGAGCATAGCGCCAAACTTTCAACTTGTACCTTCGAGCTAAGCTATATCAAGAAGACTTGAAATGTAAAGTAGGGAAATTGATTGTTGATGTTTGAGCTTGATGAGAGATGACCACCAAACTTATTAGCACGTTAAAAGGCCACTACAATCGACCTTGAGTTGAAGAGTGAGAAAGGATAGAGCTCAAGTTAGAATATAAGCCAAAATAAGTGCATTAAATGCTTAGGCTTTGGACATGTTTCTTTACAATGCCTAAATTAAAGAGTGATGATCCTAAAAAGAGATGAGGTAGATAGTGCGGATAAAGATGAGATGGTGGTGAATGAGGAGGTTGTAGAGAAGAAAGAAGGGATAGTGGGTGTACTTTTGAGTTTTACTAGGACAACAGTGTTGGTCCTAGTAAGCAATCAAGAAGAAGGGGTTAAATTGATTACTAACAAAAATTCTGAGTCTTAACCAATTTTTATTCTTTGATGTTCAAGATTAAATACAGTTACTAAACTTATCTTTTCCTTTCTAATGTATCGGAATTACTTACAAATTTAGATTAACAATATGCATGTGAAAGCATCTCTAACTTAGTCTTAGTTTGATCTTTAATTTGTCTTTTGAATATGTTCTTTTTAGATATGCTTCTAGTTAGTTATATTGTTTGTGAGTAGTCTTTTAATGCATAATCAATTAAGCATGCAATCAAGCAATAAATAAATTACTATAAATAAATAGATAGGGATCAGAAAACCAAGTAATGGTTCCATATGGTACGTCATTCTACTCTTCTAGTAGCTAATGCTAAGGATTAGCTCCTCCACATATGATATTCCACTATTTAAGAGCAATTTTAGAAGGATGTCTTAAGGATTCACTATCTAGGTACCATTTTCCTTTTAGAAGTGGTTCATGTTTTCTTTTCTCTGTATTATCCATAAAACATAAGTTTATTTTCTCTTTAATTTCGAATTCATCTACATCACTCCATGTTACCATAAGAGCTTTCTTTTTCTTATTGTATTGGCTCATTTATTTCATGAGTAATGGACATACATACTTAATGTGTCCTAGTTTTTGGCATTCATAATAGATTGAGGTGTCTTTTTTCTCATTTTTGCCTTTTTCTTTCACTAATTTTAGAACTATTAGTTTTACGAAAATTTGTAAAGTTCTAACTTTTTTTCCTTAAAAGCTTACTCAGTCTTTTAGCTAGAAAATCTAGTTCTCTTTTATCTTTTGATGTGTTTGAATCTTCTACTTATTTTGCTTGAAAGCTACTAAGTTCTTTGATTCTCCTTGATCATCATAACTATGCATAATGTTCTTTTCATAAACGATGGGTTTTCCTCTTATATTAGTAAGAGTTAATCGTATAAGGTCTTATGCTTCTTCCATCGTTGTTTTCTTAGCATCCCATGATCTTGTTAGGATTTTAAGCATTTTTCTCACTAGTTCTTTCTTGAATGTTCCTCTAAGAATATTGAGTTCATTAATGATTAGATTAAATATGTCAAATACATGCTTTATTTGCTCCCCAGGCTAAACAGCTCGTATTCTTGTGTTATAATGTTCATTTTGAAGCTTTTAATCAATGTTGTTCTCTCATGAATCTTAGAGGGTGTGTTCCAAATTTGCTTTGCTATGGTACAAGCTATCGTATGATTATATTGTGTTACAGACACAAACATTAGTAGAGTTTGTCTAGCTTTCAAATTTGCTAATCTTTTTCATAGTCAGCTCTTATTGCAAAAGGATTAATATGTGATAGTGCTCATTTAAACCTATGTTTGTAAAGTATTTTGATCATTTTTTTATATGTTTCTTGGGTATTTTATGTGATTTTAGTACTTATTTTAGTTTTATTGTGATTTTTGCTTTGTTTGAGGAATTTGATTGAGTTTTGGATGATGTGGAGTTGATTTGATTAAGTTTTAAAGCCTAGAAGACGATCACACCTAAGAGTATAGACCATGAACTGAGATCATGACTAAGAGAGCAAGGGAAAATTCATGCGAAGAGAATCATGGTCAAGAGCACAATTGTGATCCTTGACTATTAACCACTTTCCCCTTTAATTGCAAGTTTTGAGTTAAAAAAAAATAAAAAAAATAGATGCCATGCCTAGTAAACACAATAATGATTCATGGCCATGATTGTGTCTAACTTTGCAAATTTAATATTTTTGGAGAGATTTTATAACTCTAATCCATCTATATATTTAGCAATGTTAAAGTTTTAAGGGGAGGGTTCTACTTTTTTATTTTTTTATGGAAGATCTAGAACTAAAGAGGGTTATTGTCTTACTTCTTTTGTATCTTTTGTTTCTTTTCAATGCTCTAGATTAATTCTTCTTAATATTTGGATATTGAACGTAAGCTTCTATGTAAATGAGTTTTTTTTTTCTTTTTTAGTTCAATTGATGATTTCTGATTTATTACAATCTAATTATGTGTGTTTACTTACTCTTTGAATTGATTTTTATCGGGGTTATTGATTTAATGTTTGATTTCATAACTAGAGACTGAAAAATCCTACTATGAATAGATTTAGCATAATTAGAAAGAATTGCATGCAATTCTAAACATAGGATGACATATTTTTTTTCTAGATTAAGGTAACTTAATGGTTGTATTCACATAACACAATGCGATCTTAGGGTTTTATTAATTAGAATGTAGCTTCAATTAGCAACTTTAGGGTTATGTGTTAATAAACTTAAAAGAGTGATTAACATAGCTCAAGAATTCCCGTAGTCTAATAAATTTAGATTAGATTGATGTGTGCATAGATATCTATGATCCAATATTTGAATACTAAGGTTTATGCATTCTCAATAATTTAATTGTCTTTTTATTTTCATGTTTTTAGTTGTTTATTTTATTTAGATTACATTAGTTTCTTTTAGTTTATTTTTAGAAGTTTGATAGTTTGGACATAATTGTTGAATTGGATAATAGTGATAAGGAAAAGTATCGATACTTAAATTTCAATAGTCCCTATAGAGAACAACTTGGTGTCGCCAGTTTTATGCTATAGATGTACCTAGTATACTTTTTAGTAGAATTATGCTTCGTTATTGAATTTAATTAAAACTAAGAAGTGAATACATGTATATTAGTGTGTACCTGATCTCTTCTGGCAATTATGATTCATGACTTATAATCCATAGCTTATATTAAAATTTCCATCACATGCTTCCATTGAGTAAAGTTAGATCCATCAACATAAGGTGTTGTATTTATTTGAATAGTTAAAACATGTTCAACCATTGAATAAAAGTTCAACTAGAACATGATAGATTATGTTGTTTTTTTTTTTTTTTCCTAAAATCTAAACTTGCTCTAATACCAAATGTTGATACTGGTGAATCAAGAAAAAGAAGGGAAAGAGGGTTTTTGTGTGTGTGTGTGTAAGAGGGGGGGGGGGGGAGCGTTTTGTCGAATTGATTGTTAACAAAATTGTAAGTTTTAACCAATTTTTACTTCTTGATGTTCAAGATTAAATGTAAATACTAAGCTTGACATATTAAAATTACTTACAACTTTAAATCAAAGATATGCATGTGAAAGCTTCTCTTACTTAGTCTTTGTTTGATCTTTAACTTAACTTCTAAATATGTTTTGCTTAGATATGCTTTTGATTAGTTATATTGTTTTTTATCAGTCTGTTAATGTGCAATCAATTAAGCATGCATTCAAGCAATAAATAAATTAATGAAAATAAATAGACAGAGATTAGAAAATCAACCAGCTATTTCTAGTGGTTTCACCTTATGCAACATTTTACTTTTCCGGCACCTAGTACCAGGAATTAGCTCCTCCACACTTGATATTCCACTTTTTGAAAGAAGATTTTCAATGAGGTAATCATTTTTATGACTTTTCCTTACTTCCTAACTTTCTACTATAGAAGTAATAAAAAATCTACAAAATCCTATCACTATTTTTCTCAAATAGTACTCCCTAATTTTTCAAAGATTAGTAACTCTTTTCAAGAATTTATAGTAAAGTTCCTCTTACTTTAGCATAGTACTCTCTATCACAATAGATTGTACTCTTTAGCTCAAATATCTCAAATGGTTCTAAAAAACTATTAATAACAAAAACAAGTAATAGCTCATTCATAGAGTAGTTTGTTTCTTTTGTTTTCTTTTTTTTTTTTTTTAAATTTTTTCTTATCATCTCTTATTGCTATGATGTTCATTTCTTTATACAGTTGTGACTTTCGATGTTTAATTTCTCTATCTTTGGAAATAGTTGTTGAGTAGCCGTGTTCTTAAAATCTTTACGATCTTCATCTTTCTATTATTTGAATATATCTTGCCATCAATTGTGTATACTTTAATTCTTTCTAAACTTGTTCTTTATCTATTTGTATAAGGTTATCCTTTCCAATAAATCATAGCTTCTATATCCCCTTGTCATCCTTCATATGGATTAAAAAAAAAAAGAAGAAAAATCTTGTATGGTTAGATATATTACCTAAATATATCTTCTCCTCACTACTGGATCTTGACCTGTTAAATGCTTACTTCTTGTTTGTGACATGCCTTTTGGATTTCTATTGCTTTTTACACAATCTTTCTCTTGTATTATTATTGTTTTTCTAAGCTTGTCTTCATATTTTGACTTGTCTTCTGATCTTTGTCTTCTTGTAGACGCCTTATTTTGTCTCTCTCTTATGTTTTTTAAAATTTTTTAGAATAGGATAAAGGGTTTTAATTTAGAAAAAGCATAAAAAAAGAAGAAAATTTAGAAAACTAAAAAAATAGAAAATTTAGAAAAATATCAAAAAATGGAAAAATGACAAAAAGTAGAAAATTTAGGAAAATAAAAAAAAGTAGAAAACAAAAAAAAGGGGAAGGAAAAAATAGAGTATAAAAAATAGAAAATTTCATAGAAAATAATATATATATATAGAAAATAGAAAGATATATATATATATATATATATATATTAGGAAAAGTAATGTTTTAGTTTTCAAGAAAAATAAAGATTTATTTAATTGGAATTTAATTATAATAGATGATAGGGCACGAGCCAATAGCCCATTTGGTATTATGCTTAGATTTAGAATTGTGAGAGAGTGAGAGATCTTGAGTTCGACCCTTGGATCAGGTGCGTTGCACTTTTGTTTTTCTCTTAGCCAAAAAGGACACGTGTTAGCTTGCAATTGGCTAATTGTCTCCATTTTCTATCTCTTTCTTCCCTTTTTCCTTCATTTCTCGAGTGAATTTAGCCTAATTGTCCCACCTCATGGCTATTTTTGATCTAAGTTTTTTATGATTTCACTAAATTAATGGTGGAATCATGAAGATTACTTGGGATACTATGAATTGGGATGAAAATCTTGACCTAATTCATCCATTCAATCCTCCGATTTAGCCTATAAAAATTAACAAAACATCAATTTGTGATTTCATCCCTTGTGCATTTTGATCAAATCCGAGCCAAACCATGTAGATTTCAAGCTTTCAATCATCTTCTAGGCAAGTATGTAAAACGTTTTAATTACCAAATCAACTAGAATCAAGCCATTTCCTTAGAATCAAAGATCGCTCGATTGACATTGAAGGACATGAATCTGAACATTAATAGTCGTTTCCATGTGTGCTGAAGCTTATTTTAGTATAAATAGGTGCATGGGATATTGACTTGGATGAAGGAATCAATCATCTCCCCATTTCGTTCCCTCTCTTACTTAATTTGAAGCTCTCTCTCTCTCTAAGTTCAATAGTCTCTCTCTTTAGCTCAAGCCTGGCTTTGGTGATTTTTAAACCAAAACAACATTACGATTGAGCTCCTTAAGACTCTATCATTTGAACTGAATCACCTACGCCCCTAATAGTAGCACCTAGCCACTCCAACTAACCTTCCACCGCCAAACCCTAACCGTTGTGACCCCACTTTCTAGAACACTAACCACCACCACTTTTGACCAAAATTGACACCACGATTGAGCTCATGGTGTTTAAAATCTAAGAACCCAACATTCATTAGACACCTAGTAACCACCACCATGGTTACCTGACATCCACCGCAACCACCACCTTATGCCACCATCAAAACGACGCTTAAACATCAATGCGCTTTGGCTAACCCCACTAAACCCAATAAAATCTTCATAATAACACCCTTTCCCATTCATTTTGGTGGCCGAATCAAGTAGAACCACTTCCCTATAGTTGCGCTGCCTTCTCTCTTGTATGATCCGACCTATAAGACTTCAACGTGCATTGACCTGAGTCCAACTTGAAGCTAACTTGAACTACTGCCCTAGCCCAAGTTTGATCGTCCTTTGTATCTTATTTTGTTTATTTTTTGTGTGTGTGTGTGTGTGTGTTTTTTTTTTGTTGTCAATTCTTGTAAATGTAAATGAAAAAAAAGGACAAGAAAAAGAGGAAAAAGAAAAAAAAAGAAGGAAAAAAACCAAAAGAAAAAGAAAAAAATGAGAATGAAAAAGGGATAGATTAGTTTGTTTTCTATTTTCTATTTATCATTCCAATTAAGACTTAAAACAATAAAATGAAATGAAAATGAAAATAAACTAAAATAAAATAAAATAAGTAGATTAATAATTAAATGGGTTTTATCACTTAGAAAATAGTTTTTCAGTAAAGATAAAATAAAATTGACCATTTTTCAAAATTAGGACCTTTTTTCTTTAGAATTTTTAAAATAAACTGACTTTAAGACCCTTTAGAATATTTTCATGAACTACATTGAATTGAATAAGAAATGTAAACCCAGCAGTTTTCTTAAATTAAAACGAATCCAACCCGTTAATATTTTCAAAAAAACTATATGCGTTTGATCTCGAATAGCGGATATGTAGATACCTACGGGGTGATGTAAGAAACGAAAAAACTTAAGTCTTTCTAATTTAGTTTAATTTATCTAATTTGATCGAATAAAATCAAATTTGCTAACTAGTGATTGAATTTCATTTTAAAAAGGGTAATTTAAAAAAGCAAATCTAAATCCGAAAAGTTAATAGCAGTACCCATAAGGGTTTAAAAGATTAGCTTGATCTTTTAGTTTTTAAAACATTTTTCTCAAAATTGGTTTTCTAAGTAGATTGGTGCTTAGGTTAAATCAATCCACCCAATTAATTTAACTTAACTCACTCTTTTTCTTGACTTCGATCAGATGGCGACTCAAAGTTTTTGAAAACACTTTTATAAAAAAAAAAATAGTTTTCTTGAACTCTTAGTCAAGGATCAATATTAAATGGGTTAGGGTTTAATATTGATCAGGTTAAGAAAAATTTATAAAACTAAGAAAAAATCAGGCTTGATAGGATGACTACTCCATTGGGGACATCAAGAGGGTTGGCTACTTAAAATACTTTTCGAAATTAAATTTGCCTTTCAAAATACCCATGTTATTTGTTTGTTCATTCATTCGTTTATTTCTTGTATATACTTTGCTTTAATTATTGTATTTATGTAGCATATCGAGACATTGGAGGGAATGATTGCATCAAGGATGCATGATAGATATAGTTAAGCTCAAGTCATCTTAGAACTTTATGAGAGGGGCCATTGTGTAGGCTCCAGGTATAGTGGGGTAACCACTGCTTATGATTGATTAGACTACCCCACTTAAGCTTTAATGTGATTAATGAATCGCTATCTTGGAAGTATGTAAGATTACAAGAGTTTAAGGACCTTTAGAACCTATCCTAATTGCATACATGACTTTTAAAACCAATGAATAAATAGTGATGGGACATATAATCATCAAAAGGTTGAGACTCTATCAGAATTCCATTATACCATAAAGATGTAATATACTTTCCTTGTACAGTAATAATTGAATTCCGATAAAATCCTTTTATCACCACATCATTATTTAATTGTTGGCCCTTTGCATTTGCATTCATATGCTTTCACCTTTTCTTTTATTTATATGTAAATTTTAGTGCTTGTTTATTCATGTTTTTACTTATCTGTGTAAATATTGGAATAAGACTATTAACCCTTTTTAGGCATACTTGTAGATTATTTCAGTTAGGCTTTATAATTACTTGTAAATAGTCTTCCTTACTTTAAAAGGTTTTAATTTTTTTTTCCTCTTTGTAATCCACTACTCTAAAGATTATTATAGACTCTCTTAGCTTTATAAATCCTTAGTCTATTCACAAATTCCTGTTTGTTTGTGTAAAATAGATCACCTTTCTAGCCTTTTACCTTCCCATTGGATTTGTATCTACATTAGCCAATTAGAAATTAGTTATAAATATCAGGTGCCTCATAAAATTTTTCTTTGTAAAATAATCCTTTTCTTTTAAATTACACTCCCTACAAGTTGTAAATACTCTACTTTAGTTGACCATAAGTTCATAAACTTAGGGTTTTCTCATGTAAATATATTTTACTTGCATATTTTTTGTGTAATTTTTTTTTCTTGTTGTCCCTTGTGAAATATTTTATGAACTTTCTTTTTCTCCACTTTTGTATAAAAAAGAAGTTGAGTTGGTTCTTTTTCTCTCAAAAAAAAAAAAAAA
>JAMXBB010000003.1:97704568-97883530 GCA_024138015.1 Lumnitzera littorea
TGAATCGCCTGTAAACTGATTGTTAATTTTTTCTTAAATCAAATTTTATACAAATTATTTTCTTCCTTAATTATGGTAGTTTCTTTTTTCATGATTTTTTTTAAATTCATGTCTTTAATTCATATATAAATATATTACTTAAAGATATAAATATCTATTAACATATATTTTGTAATATAATATACATATTATATTATATATATGAACATATTACATATATATCTCGCATATATTATACATATACATGTATATTATATATATATGTACTATATGTACATTAATATTGCTTCTAAGTCTAAGTATATTATATATGTATGGTATATATATGTATATTATATATATGTACTATATGTATATTAATATGACTTCTAGGTATAAGTATATTATATATTTATATTATATATATGTAATATGTCCATGTTCCTTTTTTTTTTCTTTTTTTGTCCTTTTTTTTCATTATTAGGCTCGAATTAGTAGGTTAGTAAACTAGTTCATAAGGTTACCAGTTCGATAGGTCCTATATGTTCAACTACTTGGACCTACTAGGCCTAGCAGGTTAGCTCGTGGTTTAGTCCTACCTAATCTAAGCTTAAACCGGTTCATTGAACTTATTGGTTGGTTTACGGTTTAGAACTTGCCTTTTCTTAAGTTTAAGGTGGACTTATTTCATACTAGCTACTGAATCAAGGGTAATTTATTTGTACTTATCATTGATGGAGGGAGTTACACTAATGTAGTCACATCAACTCTAATAAAGCAGCTAAAGTTACCAATGATTTCCTATCCTCGACCTTGTATAAATTACATTAGTTTCATGAGAAGGGAGCCTTGCATGTTAGTCAATAGGTGTGAGTACTGATCTCCATAGGAGATATATATAAGGATGAAACCATGTATGATGTGTTACCTATGTGTATATCCTAAAAACTACTCAATCAACCTTGTTTATTTGATTAGCAAGTGCTACATGATGGATATAAAAACACTTATGTATTTTAAAAGGATGATAAGAGGGTTGTAATAAGTAATCCTAGTGTAGGTAGGTTTGTCAAGGGGATGTAGAAATAGCATTGTTCCTAGTGATACCCCAAGAAGTGTAGGAAGCTCATATTTAGCTTGTTTAAACCTAAAAGTAGACATTGTTCATAGCCTTTTACCCTTAAGGGGTATCAAGTGTAGCATTAATTTACAACCTAAAGCTACCTTACCTAATTGTTTACCTACCACATGAACCTTGAGAAAGTTAAGGAGTTCAAGAGACAAGTAGATGAGTTGATATAGAAAAGGTTTTATACAAGAGAGTACAAGCCCTTGTATTATGCTTGCTTATTAGTATAAAAGAAAGATGGCTCTCGGTAGATGTATATAGATAATCAAGCTATTAACAAGATTACCATTAAGTTTAGGTTTCTAATCTTAAGGTAAGATGATATATTAGATGAGTTATATAAAGCTCAAATCTTTTCAAAGATAGACCTGAAAAGTGGTTACCATCAAATTAGGGTGAGATAAGGTGATGAGCGGAAGATTATCTTCAAGATACGCCATAGTTTGTATGAATTAATGGTCATGCCATTTGTGTTTACTAATGCACTTAGCACTTTCATACGACTAATGAGGAGTGTATTGTACAGTTTGATCTGAAGGTGTATTTTATTCTACATTGATGATATATTGTCATACTAGAAATCTACCTAACCATGTTCTCCATGAGTTGAGAAGCTTTTTGAAAACTTGAAGAAGTGTACTTTTTGTCGACTAAAGGTGATACTCTTAAGTTTTGTTGTTAGTGGAGGATGAAAAGGTTAAAGCAATAATGAGTTAGCCAACCATAGAATGTGCTTGAGGTTAGAAGCTTTCATGGGCTTACATCTTTTAATAAGGGATTTATTTGAAACTTCACTATCATAGTAACCCCACTAATTGAGCTGACTAAGAAGTGAGAGGAGTTCAGGTAGATTGACTTAGCTCAAAGAAGCTTCAAGAAGATTAGGTAGAGACCCACCACCGCTTTAGTATTAGCCTTGCTTGACTTCCATAACGTATCTAAGCTTGAGTGCAATGCTTTTAGAGTAAGGATTGGAGTCTTACTCATGATGAGCACTAATCCATTGCATATTTTGGCAAGAAGCTTAATGGTGTTGCCTTAAATTACTCAATCTATGAAAAGGAGTTTAACTCCCTCAGGCATGTATTCACTATGCGGCAACATTATCTCTTGCCTTGTGATTTTATAGTTTACATTGACCATGAATCCTTGAAATATCTTGAAAGTTAGCAAAAATCATCATAACACCAAGCTAAACAAGTAGTACTTCTTGAAACTTTCTCCTACTTGATCAAATACAAGAAAGGAAGTGTAAATACAACATAGTTGTCAAAATCACGAGTCAATTTTATGATGTTATGAGTTTATAATTTTATGATGTTTTCTTTAGTGAAAACAAATGTAAAGTCATTTAGGTACAAACTTTTGATAGATTTATGAATTTTGATGTATGATTTTATAAGCTTATGATTTTGTACTTTTGTACAATTCTACCAATTTTATATGTTCTTAGTAAAATTGCGATTTTGATAATTGGTCGATGCCTTATCCAGAAGACATGCATTAATCACTCAGTTGTAAGCAAGAATTCTTAGATTTGATCTAATAATTGAATTGTATGAGTAAGATGAATTCATTGGAATTGTTATGGCTAAGTGTAGAGATAGAGTATTTGTTTATGGGTATTACCGAGTTGAAGGTATTTGTTTAAGAAGGATTAACTATGCATTCCATTATATGTTGGAGGACCAGTAAGTCATTTTGGGAAAAGGAGAACCTATGAACTATTAAAACATCACTTTTGTTGGTCAAGAATCGTAAATGATGTACATCGTTTGTTGGAAAGATGTGCCAAGTGTAAGAAGGCTAAAGGGAAGAAAGAGCCATAAAGTGAATATATACCCTTGATCGATCTTAGCTCAATTATAGACTGATCTAAGCATGGATTTTGTCCTAGGGCTACTAGGAACTACTTAGAAGAAAGATTCCATTTGGTATTGTGTTCATATATCGGTTTAATAAAATGGCATAGTTCATTTCTTGCCAGAAGACTGAAAATGCTTCATTTGTTGCTAACATTTTTATACAAGAGATCATGTAACTTTATGGAATTCCCCATAGTATTGTGTTAGACCAATGTAAGTTCATAAGCTTCTTCTAGAAGACATTTTAGTGGAGACTTAGAATAAAGTCCATCTTTAACACATCCTATCCCTCTTACACCTCCAAATAGATGGCTGAATTGAGGTTGTTAACCTAACCCTTGGCTCACTCCTTTAAATTGCAACTAGTAAGAACCTTACCAATTGAGACTTGTGTCTTCTTATTATTGAGTTCACTTATAATAGGACTTTGCACAATTTAACCAATAATTCTCCATTTGAGATTGTATGGACACAACTTAACCTTACCTATGGTAAGATCTCTATCCCAATCTCAAAGGATGAGAATTTAAGTGGTGCTGATAAGGTGAAAGAGATTTGAAAGTTGCATCAAAAGGTATATGAACAACTGGCCAAGACTATAGCTAAGTAAAAAGAGTCTATAAACCAATGAAGGAAGACCATAAGCTTTCAACTAGGGGATTAGTATGGATTCACCTTAGCAAAGAAAGGTTCTCGAGCCATATAAGTAGCAGGTTGTCAACTTGAGCTAATAGATCATTAAATATATTAAGGAAGATTAATAATAATGCCTATAAACTAGATCTACTAGAAGGATATGGTGTATCATCAACCTTTAATGTTATTGATTGATTCCTTATGTCCTAAATGAAGTTGAGTCTAATGATTTCAAGCCAAACCTTTAACTACTTTGGAGAGTTAATGGGAATCTTACCAATGGACCACTTACTTGAGCCTAGCCATAAGGCCTTGAGAACTTAGTGTGGAGTATTTTGAGTTACTAGACAACTGAAGATGAGCCATTCTACATCTAGAATTATCAACTGCATTAAATGCAAAGTTATTGCACCATCATTAGAACTACAAAACCCTTAGATAGCCCAGCTCAGTGCATTCTAAAGATTAGCCTCCCAATTTCCAACAAATCGAGTGGTTCTACCATGATGATCATTAGCCTAATTTCGAGCTAACTAGCATACCTTCCAACCTACTATTTGTTATTCATTTTGCCTGAGAGAAGCCACCTTCCGTACTTCCTGATCTTTTCTACTAACAGGGTGCCTAGTCTCCAAATGACATATGCTCTTATAGTAGTGCTTTGTATGCATTTCTATAATCATTCTTTTGCTTCCTTTTAGGTCTTTTCCCTTTTCAGCTTTGTAGTTTTTACTACTTTTAAGCTATATCCTTATGTCTTTTCCTCTTGTAACTCATCGTAATAGAGGCTTATATAAATAGCCTACTATTATACTCGCAAATATCATTATCTACCATTGGAATGTACTACGTTTTTGTTTTCCTTGAAAGTTTTAGCTCTAAGATACTTATTTTTCTTCTCTCATCTCATCTTAATAAGAATTAGTTGTAAGCACCTAATGCTTATATATCATATCAAGTATTGATTTAGGTTGTGTAATGCTTGTTGGTGAGTCATATTGATAAGTAGTTCTTAGAATTTACTAACTTCGAACTTAATCTACTTTATTATGAAGGACCCCCTTCCTTGGTTCATGTATCTTGATTGCTCTAGTGATTATTAAGCTCCTTAGAAATGTAATCGTAGCTTTTGATATGTAGATCATTAATGTGGTATAACTGAGGCTAATTGGGTTAGCAAATCTACAAGGAAGTTATTAATGGATCACAGTTATGGTATGAATATAGCTAGCATAAGAGGCAATGACTTGGACTATTGGTGACTGCTCTAGGAAGGTAAAGATATCAAATATCGGTATTGGTGTTGGTCTTGGGATGTTAAGATAGTCTTTCTTTGTGAACCTACATTGCCCTCACCTTAGGTATATTTATATGTTGATATGGCGTTGAGATGATATGATGGGTGATTGATTCTTGAATTAGGTATATTTATATGTTGGTATGGCATTGCGTGTGTATGTAATGCTATTGCTTACTGGACTTCATAATTGAATACTTAGACTCATTTTAAAACATTTTAAGTACAAAAAATCTATGGATAAAGAAGAAAAATAGTGCATCTTGCAACGACTTGACTATAACTCCTCTTATTGAGGTATTGTTTACTTTAGCGTGGAACGCCTTACGGTTTAGTCCCTTAGTGCAATAGCTTCTCAAGAGGTCACTCATTTTAGGATTAACCTAGCTGAGTACGCTTAACTTCGGGCTTTTGATGTGCTCAAGTCCCTACACCAAGAGGCGCTTCAATGATTTAGAGTTCAATCACCTAACATGTAAGAGGTATTACAATCGACTCTCCTTATAGAATTAGCATCCTTGTTAGTTTCATTACATAGGTCTAAAACCACCATCAGGTAGGGCTTTGCCCTTCCGGTTAGTGGACTGCTTTAATACACCTGTAATGACTCGATTGGAGCTCCTCCCATTAAGGTGTTGTTTGCTTTGACATAGAATAGAACATGGTTTTGTCCCCTAGTATAGCAGTTTCCCAAGAGGTTATCCATCTTGAGATTAACCCAACTTAAGCATGCTTAATTTTGGAGTTTCAACATACTTCGAGTCATTGCACCTAAAGGCATCTTGATGATTTAGAGTTTAGTTACCTAGCATGTAAGGAGTTACCTAGCATGTAAGGGGTATTACAATACTTGTAACGACTTAACCAGAACTCCTCTTATTGAAGCATTACATGCTTTGGCATGAAGTGTCGTATGGATTTGTCCCCTGGTACAGTAGCTTTCCAAGAGATCAACCATCCTAGAATTGACCCAACTTAAGTACGCTTAACTTCGAAGTTTCGACGTGCTCCAAGCCATTATAATAAAAGGTACCTCAATGATTTAGAGTTTTGCCACATAGTATTAAAGGGATATTATAATCCACCCCCTTAATATAATTGACGTCCTTGTTAGTTTTGTTACATGGGTCTACGATTACCATCAAGCAGGGATTCGACCCTTTAAGCTAATGGATTGCTTTGATACTGCATGTAACAACCCAACCAAAACTCCTCTTACAGACGTATTTTTTGCTTTGGCATAGAGCGCTGTATAGATTTGTCCTCTGGTGTAGCAAATTCCTAAGAGGTCACTTATCCTGGAATTGACTCAACTTAAGCACATTTAACTCGAAGTTTTGACATGCTTTAAGCTTCTACACTAAAAAGTGCCTCGATGATTTATAGTTCCGTCACCTAACATTTAAGGGGCAATTTTTGAACTTTGTATATATTTACTAAACAATAATGATATGAGACAAGGTGGCAAACCATTCAAGTTTAGGGCATTACATATACATACATAGATATAATATAAATATTTATATTATCAAAGTGGGTGAATCCCATTTGGTTTTCTTAGTGACTTAATATAATCTATTATTAATAGAGGTAATTTTAGCGAACATTTCTTTCTCAAGTTACACTTAACTAACTTGCTTACCCATGTTCAGAACTTCTCCTTCTCATCTCTCTTTTTATGACTTATTTTATAAAGGACCTTTGCAAGTAGAACTATAAATAACTCGAGTTGCTTGCAAGTTTCTTGTAAGCTAAGCTCGCATTAGGCTCGACCTGACTTGAGCTCTATTAGTAAATGAGTCAAGGTTAAGGTTAAAAGAAAGCTCATTTAATTAAACAAGTTGAGTTTAAGCTTCAAATTTAGGCCCATGATCTAGCTTGTAAGTAGGCTTATTTATATTATTAATAAGCAGGCTTGTGAGTAGGCTTATTTATATTGTTAATTAGCCGATTCATGAGCAAACTTATTTATATTGTTAACAAGTAAGCTTATAAACAGGCTCGTAAGCAAACTCATTAATAGGATCGTGAGCCTATATTGTATTAATGTAATTGCTTTTGTTCTTAGTTATATTAATTAGATTTTAATGATTTTTATTTTATTTTGTAGTGCGTATTTTTCCAATTCATATATTCTTAATCTTATATATTTTAATTATCTTCTAATTATACTAATTTTGGACTTATATATCCTCCATAATATATGCTCTATGATTTATGTTTGCAATTTGTTTGATAGTGCATAAATCAAAGTTCCATATAATAACAAAAACCATGTTGCAATAAATGCTAAACAAAGTTATAATTGTTGCAATAAATGCATAAATCAAAGTTCCATATAATCCAACAATTATATCTCTTTTTTTTTTTATGATATCATTAATGTGTTTCCACAATTTTCTTATCATATTTAATATAATTGTGGAAGTACTTTCCTTTTATATGAAAATTATATCGTATATAATTTAGTATTAAGAATATGTCAGAGAGAGAGAGAGAGATTGTGTTTTTTTATTCTTATTTGAATATTCAACAAATTGATATAATAAGTTATACATTTTTGAAACCTAATATTGTTTAAATGTTTTTGACATGTTTTTATTTTTTTAATAATGCATAAAGAATTAGATTATATCTATAATTTTTGTTTAAAAAAATCATAATCATTTTTTAAACTTTTGTTCATGCATTGCACAGGCTCTTTACCAGTTATAATATATAATTTTGAAAGTTCTTTTATTTTTTGTATTTCTTTTTTAAATTTAATTATTAACATGTTTCCTTTTTTATTGGTCAAATTTTATATAATTTTGGAAGTACTTACCTTTTATAGTAAGAAAATAATTTTATATAATGAATTTCCATTATTATTATTATTTAAATTTTTGTTAATAAATAAGTCTATTACATGCACCACACTCGTGTTATACGTCATTAGAAGACTATTCATCCTCTTCAATATTTAATCATATAAACAAAATATTGTTTTTTTATTTTAAGTGACTATTATATACACTTCAATGTAAGCGTTCAAATACTATAGTATGGAGTACACGCGAAAGAAATAGAGAGTTCATCTTTTTTTTTTTTTTTTTTCTTAATACACATATGATCACTTTATCTATATATATATAATCTATTGGATATTAAATAAATCAAATGTGATGAGTCAATTGTTTTTAGAACATTTTATTACTTAAATAATTTTTAATGTATTTCTTTTACAATACATAAAAATCATAATGTATAATTTTGTTTTTTCTTTTCAAAAATTAATATAATTATTGCTCATTGCGCGGGTTTTTTTAACCAGTTTTTCAAAATTTACAAAGAAATTGTAAGGGTTTGCCTTGTTATCATTGTATACTCAATACTTTAAACCAACAATACATGTCAATCATTACTTTTTTGGTGCTGCAAATTTTAAGGAGTACGTAATATGTAAGTCATAATTGATAATTAAAAAAAAAAAAGGCATCGAAATAAATGTTTACAAAGGTTTACTATGCTACTAGAAATGGACAACTGCAATAATTACTCAGATATTATGATAGCAATGGTTTGAGTTCCTTGTAATGGATCAAGAGATAGAAATCGAGTATGTTTGATCTCTGTGGAAAAACTAGTATTTCTGCCGACCAGGCATGACCGTAGTATAAAATGAAGAATTCAAAGATAGATTTTTTTGTTTTGGGGGAAGTATCAACTGAATCTCCCAAATGGAATAGCAAGTATCTATTGGGGCTGGTTGGAATTGGTTTGTTCCCAGACATGAAATAAATTATAAATTACCATTATAAAAATTTGATTGGTAGTCGAACTCTTTTCTTTTTCACGGAATCAAATTTGATATTTGTCCCCTTATTAGAATTTTGATTTTTAAGCCTCCAACTTCGGACGCCTTTAAAGCTACATAGAAAGTTTAACATTATTATAAAAATACTATTAATTTTGTAATTTCTATTCTACATTCTTCTGATAAATCCTACTTTAGTGCCTCTGTCCCACGTGGTTGTTAGCGAAGTAGATTATACTGCTTATCACAATTACTACATATACATACATACATATATATATATATATATATATATATATATATATATACACACATATATTCGGGAAAGTAAAAATTGTAAGCAAATATACCATAAACTATTTATTCGTTTTATTGGTTTCCTAAATTTTATGCATGGCATTACACATTCCTCATGGAGAAATCGCTAGCCTTAGTTCAACACATTTTTGGTGAATATTATTGGCAAGGCCTATTTATATTATATTATTTAAGAATAATAATGGCTTAAGCGAAATCCACACAAGTAACCCACGTACTGCCTCGATCTATTCCCTTAGGGGAAGATCTCGATAATAGATCTTGCTCCCAACAAAGGAATAATATTGTACCTGCTAAAACCAGCATCAAAGAAGAGTTCAGCAAATTCTTCTTCCGTTCTTTCTCTTCCTGTTGTTGAAATCATCATTAGCATGTCAAAGTACAGCTGGGTTTCCAATATCTTCTTATCTTCCTTGTGATTCCCCACGATTATTTCTATCACGATCACCTTTCCTTTCTCATTTTTGCTCTGTGTTATTGCCTCTCTGCATTTCTTTAATATCTTCACGCATTCTTCGTCGGTCCAGTCATGTAACACCCACTGTCATATATAATTTCCATTTAGTCAATATAGTACTTTAATAATGATGTGTTAAATGCTAAAAATGAAGAAAGAAAGATAAACTGTGTACACACGTAGATTAATTCCATCTTTTTTTTTTTTTTAACCAACTATGTTGTATTACAACTTAAGGATAAGGAATTCAAATTAGTTCATCCAATTGAGATATTAGTATTTATACCATTAGATTACAATGTAATAATAAAAAAGGAATGAATTTTTTTTTTTTTTTTACCAATTCAGCCTATTATGCTAAAAGGATAAGTTCTTACGGTAGATAATTTTGCAATAAATCCTTTATAGTTTCAATTAAAAAATAATTAGAGTTTCTACATTTTTCTATAATTTTTTAATTTAAATTTAAACAAAATGATAAATGTTTAAGCATTAAATATATGATTAATCTATGTTGTTTAAT
Organism: Lumnitzera littorea; assembly: GCA_024138015.1. Classification (NCBI taxonomy): domain Eukaryota; kingdom Viridiplantae; phylum Streptophyta; class Magnoliopsida; order Myrtales; family Combretaceae; genus Lumnitzera; species Lumnitzera littorea. The sequence continues at coordinate 97,714,569 of JAMXBB010000003.1, forward strand.
TCATCCATTATTATGTGTATGTTATATATTCTTATAACCGTTATCGACAATTTCATATGTGATTATTTTTAATCCATAGCGTAGATGTGCCTTCTGCCAGCAGTGTCTTATGCACCCCACTTTTACCATGATTGTTTTTTTTACATCACAATTGAGCACACATTGCAAACTAAGTAAATAGCTTTTTATCCATCTTTCGTGAATTATTGTTGTATAGTCTCAATCTTTATAGGTCTTGTATTTAAAACTTTTAAACCTACAACGTCTGTCTATATTTTATGAGTCGCAAGCACATCTAAGGATTCAAAACACATGTTTTATATAGAAGAACATTCCGATGCTTGTGAAAATAATTTCACGTTGGTCAAATTTATAATGTCAAGTCAAGAGTAAACGTGTATCGACCGTACTTACCTTCAATAGATATGCATCTGCCGGTGGAATCGTATCAAACATGTCCCCACCAATGTACTTCAAATTCTTACATCCTTGCAAATCAGCAACAACATGGGGAAGATCAAAGACAGTGCACTCCAACCATGGAAATGCGCCAGCAATTCCCTTGGCCATAGTCCCAGTCCCTCCTCCAACATCCACCAATGAATGTAGTCCCTCAAACACACCTTTACACGTGTTCGACACGATCTTCGCGACTAATTGAGCATCACTAGCCATGGAAACGTTGAACATGTTGAGATATTTAGGATCTTTGTTACAAGATTCCCATAGAGTCTTACCATAGGCTGTCTCCCATGGTGTAAGGGTTTCGTCTTTGCACCAAGTGCTTAAGTAGTGCCATATTTTCATAGCAGCTGGATCGAGGTTGGCGAGTATGAACGGAGTTGCACTCAAAGGATTATCTTTGAGAAGAAGCCAGGATGAGGGATTAAGGACATAACCTTCCTCTGGATGGTTGGGGTCGACTTTTTGCGTGTCGAAGAAGCCAGAATGGACAAGGATCCTCATGAGACGGGGGATGGAGTGGGATTTTGAAGGATGAATTGGTGATGCATCAATTAACTTGTTTAAGGTCATGGGTTGGCCGTGCTTGTTAATGATATCTGGTATGCCAAGTTCAATAGCACATTTCAAGGACATTGAGTTGACGAAACTAAACATATGATTCCATATATGAGCTTGAGCTTGGAGTAGCTCCTCCCTTCCATGCACTCGTTCACCGTTGAGTGATTCCATCTTTCGTCTTCTAAATTGCTATCCAGAGACAGGAGAACCCTATTTTCTTACTTGTCTATATCTATTTTTTGTTCTCTTGGATATCTATATATATAAATGAGATAGTGGTTTAATGCACAATAAGATACATGGTTCATATATATTTTCTTTTGGCAATTAATATATATTATTATAAATCTTGGAGAGGGAAATCAACTCTAGTCAAGCCGATTAGAGACCAGCATTTATATTGGTAAATATAAGGGTCTTGGTTATGATTTAAATTTTCCCAATGTATTATATTGGATAATAAATTTTTACTTTTTAGTTCAACTTTTGTACAAATGAAAATATGGTAAGATTCAGTGGGGATCTTAATAGAAGTAGAATGGCTAATTGTAAATATGTTTCTAAAATTATTGATCAAATACATATATAGACTCCAAAACTTCCTATACGTGTTTTACAATCGAAAACCATTTAATAATATGAAATGATCAGTAAAAACCCCAAACTAGCACAATTTATGGTCCTCATAACAAGAGATTGGAGTATATTTATCTACACTTAACTGCATTAAGGGTACAATTACAATTATTCCACTATAAAAATGATCTAATATTCTTTAGCCGAACTTTTTTCTATATATTTCCTTCTTGAAGTTTATGATTTGCGTTAGACTTTATTTTAAGCAAATGGAGCCAAAGAAATGGAAAGAAATCTTTAATAAATGGTAGGTTTCAGTGGGCTCAAGGGGATAGGGAAGAAACCTCCTCTATCAGGGTCCAGAAGGTGAAGAACAAAAAAACTATCCTATGAATCCTTAAAATCATTATAAAACCTATATTCCGTAAAATTTAGAGTTTCCATGGCATTCTAAAAAACCTATAATTTTTTTTCCCGACTGCTTTTGTTCAAAATATTTTGACCAAATACACAAAATCATGATAGCTAAATCGAAAATTCAATATCACATTTAAATATAAAATATAAACAATGGAAATACAATGAGTTTTAATATGAAAGAATAATAACAACAAAGTACCATATACATAATTCTAGTACTATCTTAAATTAGAAATGTGATGTCTTAAATATTTTATTGGGTATTGATTAAAATAATGGGCTATTAGCAAATCCTGACTTTATTAAATTTTATATATATCTCAAATTTAATTGTATTCATTGGAGATATTTGTAGGCAAGGTGCCTCATAGCTTACATACATTGAAGGCCCATAGGTGCCTATAACATAGAGTCTCCAATAATATATACGATATCCAAAATGGTTATGAGGTCGTACTATATACGATTATACCCTATTCTACAAATGTAGTTTTTAAATATTTGGAATATGCAAGGTTATCCTTTAACAGATAGTATCCATCTAAAACCTGTGAAATCATGTAAGCTCCAATAGGTAACAAGCTCCAGTACTTTACGATGCAAATTCGTTATCCATTATTCTTTGCTACAGGAAAGTTCTCTAATAACGAAGTATATTTTGGCTAGAGCATGTACGAGTAAATTAAGCGTCATTCCATGCGATGAATGGGCGTAATAGATTATTATTTACTCCCTTTCTCTTCTTAACAATTATGAATTTTTTATCACCATCAATTTATCGACGCAATTAAGAATAAGTCAAAGAAGTCAGAGAATAAGGAACTTAAACGTAGGAGACGTTATTGTGGTATTTTTCATCATCTTGAACACAAAATGCGGCATAATTATGTGCTCAATATCTCTCTAAACAGATTCTTAGCAAAATATTTATATGGTATTAATGCAATAAATTATACATATGAGATGCTTATAATAAGAAAATCCATTGCACATTTAAAAATGTGATTAGCATAGAAATTATGAAAGTTATAAGTGTCCTGATCCAAATTTCCTCTTTTCAAATTCACTTCTAAATTTTTAAAGGGAAAAGCATAAAGGCAAATCACAATATCTCTAAAATGGAGAACTCCATGATTGTTCCGTTTATTAGTATTGATTATACAGAACAGGAAATGGCCGTAAAATGTGTTGATTTTGTTTTGGGGAGTTATATTTTAGATTCGGTCCTATCTGATATCTTTAAAGCGGGCTATGTATAACAATTACTTCTAAGAATTACTTATTTAATCCTAATATAATATTATCCAATATAAATACTAATTTTAAAATTATAAATATCTTATACAATAAATAAATTTGTTAACTTCTTTTTTTTCTACTTTTTTTCTCCCCACTATATTATAGTCCAATTTTTACACCTTCTGTCTCCCACTTTTCTTCTCAATCTATTCTTCCACTTTAGGAACAAAACATACCTTTTTGCTTTTTATTACTCTTTTCATTCAAATAACAATCTCTACGGTCATCTTCCTATTTTCCATTACATTTTCGCTCTCACATCTCACATTTACCTATACATATTTGCATATCTCTTTAAAATTACGGATTTTTATTTTCTCAATATCCTTTTCCTCTTTCCTTCTCATGTAGAAAATATGAATTTATTAAATAATATTACTACCAACCTTTTTCTTCATATTTTTATCTTTTGTTCTTTTGTATAATTAATTATTAAATATGATAAACTAAAATTTCACGGATTTGATGTTTTTAAATTTATACACGCTTCATAAATGTACTGTCCGCCAATATACATATAGATGGATAGATAGATTCATTAATACAATCACAAATTGTATGAATCTGTATATTATGTTCCAATTTTAGACTGAAATTCATCTAGTGGTGAGTCGTTTTTTTGGAATGTCTCTTTGATTGTGTGGGATCGAATCGTATACACAGCGTTTACCGTGGTGTCGCGTTAGGTAGGCATTGTGGTCCTGTTATTTCCCACATGCAATATTGTGCAACATGTGAAACTTGCTATTTTATAAGACGTAAATTTTGATAAGATTATTCATGAAATTCTACTTTAATTTCACTCGTGCTGTGAAAGTTTATCAAAATTCATTTTAAAAAAAGGGAAAGTTTATGTAAATTAGGAATTAATATATGTATATAGGGTTAGCAAAATGATGACGTGAAGGGGCAGTCTATTTCGTGCTCTGATCACGGTGGGTCGCTATGTTTGCCATGCGTCCGCTGATAATTTTATTTATTAATTTTTTATTTCAATCCCTTAAAACAATGAGTCGCTACAAGTTGCAACCAAATTAATAGTTTGTCACCCCAATATAAGTTGTAATATGCAGCAACACCCAAAAAAAAAAAAAACTCGTTGATATAGGGATATAGTCAAGACAGGTTCCAGACAAATTTCATAAAATATAAACTAGACTTGATACATTATAAGATTGTCAAATATGAGAAACCTTGGAAGTTTTACAGCTTATATTTGAAAATTGTCTCAAAAATTTTTAGGGAATTACTTTAATATCATGTTTTATATGCGAGATAAATCATAATAGAATTATGATTCTAAGTTTCATTCCCCTTCCCACATTTGGAATGGTGTAGAATCGTTGATTTCAACTTAATGGAGGAATTGCGAAAACAACCATACTTCATTTCAAACTCAAATCTTATTTGAATCTCTTTCAAAATAAATCCTATCCTCAATCTTCAATCAAATCTTCTTTGTGATTATGAATTTTGACCTTACCTCACAGAACTTTATCGTCAGATAATTTGAAAACTTACTCAAATACTTGAATTCTAATCTCAACCTCTTCGAAACAATTTCTTGAAATAATATCACTATTCATTGCTCTTGTCTACAGTACTTTCTTGTTTGAAATTTGATTTATAATGATCAAATTCTAACAATCAAACTAAAACTGATAAAATCTAGTTAATTTTTTAGTTCCTTCTTTAAGATTGATTCCCATGGATTAAATCCGACTTATGTGAAATGGAATTAAGTGTATTATCCAAATGCACTTAATGAAGTGGAGCTGAGTCTTCAATCTTAAGAATTATTCCAACTTTTAAAATATATTGAAATTGTCATATGAAAACTTCTAGGTCGACCCTTTGATTAAGTATCTAATAGTGCATATAGTTTGTTTCTTTTAACATTGTAAACGAAGCCTTTGAACGATTCCCTGAACTTAATACATGTACTACATCTCAAACTCTCTAAATAAGATCTTGAATAGTTACTCAAAGTTAAACAGAACCTTCTAAACTACTTTATGTCAAAGATATTTTAGTTACTTTCTTGCACACTTGGTAAAATTTTTTAGCTAACAACCACTTTCTATTATCATCAAAATTTATCAAGAGAACTCAATATTCTCCTCATTTTTTATGATGACAAAACACTTTTATAAACTAAAAGCATGTGCAATCTTATACTGTTACTAGATTTGTCAAATTATGACTCATGATATTAGAAAAATACACATTAGAAATACATTCTTTGTATTATTCAATCTTGATAGCTTATAAGTGTAATCCATTTTATCATCTGTCAAGGAACATGTTTTTAGCTTATCTCTCCCTTTTTGTTATCATCACATAAATAGATAACTTTTCCTTAACCTAATATAAATGATAAAATTAACAAATCATATGATTAAAGATGAGAAACAAGGATAAAGATCAAGACAACTAAACAGACTTTAGGAGAGAACATAACAAATTTTGGCATAACAAGGACATCCTAAACATGTTAAGATAGGATCAAATAACACTAGAATTCTACTTATTGATCCTTCTTATTTTCTTCCTGGCACAAGTCTTCACTATTATGGAGTAAGTAATGACAAGTTGTTTAGGTACCTAATTTGAACTAGTAAAAGGATGAACTCCTAATAGCTTCAGGAGTGTAGTGAGCAACTTCTTGAGTGTCTTCCATGTTAGATCTTACTAACATAATCCTTGTAAGAGCTTCTAAAGTTGATTATGGGAATAGGATAATAGTAGTTTCATTCATTGGAGGAGGTGGACCATTTGGTTTAGTTGGAGGAGATCAAGGAAGAAGGACTGGGGTTTCTTTAATTGCAAGCGATGGTTGATTGGTTGGTTTAGCTGGAGGGGATTGAATAGGAGGAATTGGATCATGTTCTTATTCAGGGTGTGGTAATTAGGTAGGTTGATTAGGTTGTTGATGGTTAGGGTAGTCAAACTTGGTAGGAGAACCATGCCAAGGAGGCTTTGCTTTTGCAATGGATCTCACAACCTCTTGAATCCAACTCTTAAACATTGTCTCCAAGCTACTAAGTTGCTCTTTTACTAATTTTTCAACTACAACTTTAACTCCAATAGAAACTTCTTCAAGAAACTTGCAATTTTCACTAAGTTTGGACCCTTTGAATGCTTCTTCACTAGCCTTTGAATCACTCTTTGACACATCCCCTATAGGCTTCCTTAACTCAACAACTCTTGATCTTTTTACAACTCTACTTCTTTTCTTTACTCTTTCATCAACTGCACTTTTAGCTTACTTTCTTTTTCTAGCATTGTCTTCTGCATTCCCATTTCTTTGCTACCTCTCACCTTTCTCCTTAATCACTATTACTTCTCTTACAAAAAGTGAAGGATGTAAGTATATTCCGCCATTAATTGAATGCCCTAATTTTTCTCTCACATAGATGCCCATTTGCTTAAAAATATTTTCTTTTAACCTTAGCAAGTTGCCACTGGGTTTTGTTTCTTGCTTTGCTAGAAATTTCTCATAATCAACCTTGCAACATCTACTTTCCTTCTACTTAGCATCCTAAAGATTACATATGCATCCTTTTTTTATAATGAAATTGAATTGCTGTTTTTAAGAAACATAAAAGTTATAACAAATTTGTGTAAAATTCTAATCAACAATTCAAATTGTGTGCAAAACACATACTTAGTAATATAGATAATAACTCCATCATTCAATTCTTTAAAAATATTTTCCTTAGACATGCTCAATAAATCTTAATCATCAACCACTTGCTTAATTCTTAATCAATCCTAAATGTCCTTCTAATAATCTCAATTCTTTGATTCAATACATAGGATTTCCATACTTCTTGATGTTTTAAATCTAACCTTCTATAGAACTGAGCAGCCAATTCACCATACACCACATTCTTAATACTACTTAAGTTTCTCAAACTTTAAACCATCCACAAATTTTAACCAATAAAATCCATTCTTGTCAAAGAAATCATAATCCAAAAAGAATGTCTCTTTGATTAAGATATTCTTACCTTTCTGATTTTATCTTTGTTTGATTTTATTACTTGGCTCAAGAGACGACGAATTCTTTGATAAAACCATCTGACTCTTTCCTATTCCATTAGCTCTACTTACCCTTTATCTCTTTCCTTGTTTCTTGATTTTAGGAACCACTTCAGGTTCTAAGGATGAATCTTTCTCAATAGGAGATTAGGTTTGTTTTGATGGGATAGAAGTCTTTCATTCAGCAACTTCTTCTAAGGTAAAAGGATTCACAACTTTCTAGACTTCTTAGGGTAGTTTGGGGGGACTATCAAGGGTAGAGGTTGAGTATCTTCTTGTTTAACCTCATCTTAATCCACATTTTAGAGATTTAGGGTTTGTATGTAGTTTTGTTTAGAGAAATTTTGTTATGGGTTTTCAGGAATAAGCTTGCGTGGTTGATCTTAAAGTTGTTGTTTGACTTCAAGAGGGTTTGGTCCTATTGGTTCGTGTCTAAGGGTTAGGTTGATAGGGTCTTTAGGTATGTTTGTTGTAGCCTCTTTCGTTGGCCCTTGGGCTGTAATGCGAGTAGAACGATGAGGTGACATGGTGAATGAGTAAGGAATTTGAGTTTGAAAAGAATAAGAAAAAGGAGAGAAAATGAAGGAGAATGAAGAAAAGTGATAGAAAAAGGATGGTGAGAGATAGTGAAAAGTTAAGAATGTGTAATATTAAATATTGTTTTCAAATATTAACCTTAGACAATAGTGCACTGAGTACACTACACGTGACTTAGATTTTGCAATTGTACTAGCATACTAATTGAAACACTTAAACAAATAAAGTGAAGTGTGTGCCATACGTCCAAAATCAAGGGGAACTATTTATTTAAGAAATGAATAAAAAATTGAAAATAAGCCTGTAAAAATTAACAAAATGGATTGTATACCCCTATTTCCTTTTGAATAAATTCAAATCTTATTTTCTCTAGAAGTTTTGTAAATGTATCAACATATTGATATTCTTATGCACTAAATCAATACTCATATCATTATTTGAAATATGATCACGAATAAAATAATACCTAATTTCTATATGCTTTGATCTTGAATAATGAGTTGGACTTTTTGTTAAATTAGTAGTATTTGTATTATTACATTTTGTAGGAATTTTTTTATAATTAAGTTTATAATCACATGATTGTTACTTCAACCATAAAATCTTATCACAATAGTGAAGAACTTCTACTGTAGAGTTCTCAAGCTATGCTACAATGTGGTGAAGAAACTTTTAGGCCATGAGAAGACAAGATGGATATCGAGAGATTAGCACTTAGCTTGAGATGAAAAGGGTCCTTATAGCCAAATTTGTACTAGAAACCTATCTACAAGATACTTTTGCTTTACTTTAAGAGCTAAAGCGAGGGTACCGTATTGTTGATAAATATGTACAAGAATTTCAAATACTTATGATTCAATATGAGGTTAGTGAACCGTTAACCTAGACAGTATCTAGATATTTTACTGAACTAGGAGCAGAAATCCAAGATGTAGTTGAACTACAACAGTTTCTTACTTTAGATAAAGCCATATGAATTGCTCAACGTATAGAGAGGTTGAGTAGAAATAGGCTAAATCGACCTCAATTGGGCTGACCTCTTTAAAGTAGTCGACCTGCCCAAGGTGGCAACTGAGTTTAATCTAATACTAAACTTAGTCGAAGGACTAATGTCATGACTAAGCCGAAGAGCCACCCTACCACCCAAGAAGTGTCAAAGAGAACGTATGATAAAGGTCAGGGATCAAGATAGGCCAAATTAAGTATTTTAAGTTCTAAGGTTTTGGTCACATGGCTACTTAATGCCCCAATTGATGTACCATAGTAAATAAAGGTGAAGTCCCTAGCATTGAAATAAAAAGTATTGATGAAGAACCTAAAGAGAAGATTGGGCTAGAAGAGGAAGTTGAGGTATGTGGTGAAGAGCTTGTTAAAGAGAATGTATATGCAGAAGACCTAGACAAGTAAACTTTACTTGTTTGAAGAGTGTTGAACATTGAGTCAACTTTTTACAAAGAGTAACGAGAAAACTTATTTCATATTACATGCAAAGTGAACGATTAGGTGTATGTACTCATTGTAAATAGTAGGAATTACACTAATGTTGCATTTACTGACTTGGTTTAGAAGCTCAAATTGCTACCTATATCACATCCAAGACTCTACAAGCTGCACTATCTAAATGAGAAGGGGGCACTACATATCACTTAACAACTACTACTATCGATCTATATTGGGAATTATTCTAATGAAGCTCTCTATGATGTACTACCCATGTACGCATCATATGTGTTGTTGAGTCGACCTTAGTTATTTGATCAAAGGGTCATACATGATGTGTTTAGGAAGACGTATACATTAGAAAAGAGAGGGAAGAAGATCACCTTAAACCCTCTGACCCCAAGCTAAGTGAGCAAATTGAAAGTTAAGTTAGCTTAAGGATCTAAGAAGACATTAGTTTTGAGTCAATTCAAGCTTTAAGAAGCCATTAAATCCTATATGCTGACCTTCCTATTTATTAAAAGACTATTGGAATTGAAGGAGTAAGCTATGCTACCTAAAGAAATCAAAGAACTATTGGATGAGTATGTTAATTTGTTTCCCAAGTAGTTGTTTGAAGGATTGCCACCTTTTAGAGGAGTTGAGTATTTTATTGACTTAATACTTAGTGTAGCCTTACCAAACAAGCCTACTTATCGGATGAATCCTAAGTAAGCTACCGAGCTCTATAGGCAAGTCAACAAACTATTGGAAAAAGGATATGTAAGGGAGAGTTTTAGTTTATGTGTTATACCAACCAAAGAAGGATGGTACTTAGCAAATGTGCATAGATAGTAGAGCTGTCAATAAAATCACGATCAAGTATAGATACCTTATTCCAAGGTTGGATGATATGCTTGATGAATTGAATAGTGTTAGAATCTACAGTAAGATTGACTTGAAGTTTGTTTATCATGAATCTTCAGTAAGATCAACCTAAAGTTGGTTATCATTAGATTTGCATGATGCAAGGAGATGAATAGAAAATTGCATTTAAGACCTGACATGGTCTATATGAGTGGATGGTGATGCCTTTTGGCTTATTAAATGCCCTAATACTTTTATGAGGTTGATAATCATGTGTTGCGAGATCTAATTGGAAAATTTATTATGGTTTACTTTGATGACATCCTCGTGTACAATGTTGACTTACTGAGTCATGTTGACCATCTTCATGCTGTGTTTGACGTACTCTAACCTAAGAAGCCCTTTGGTAACTTAAAGAAGTGTTGCTTTTGTTAAGAAGAAGTAATCTTCCTAAAGTATGTTGTAAGTGGAGGAGGTTAACATATTGATACTGAGAAAATCTGGGCTATTGTTGAATGGTTGACCTTAACCACTTGTGCCAAAGTAAGAAGCTTCCATAGATTAGCTTCCTTTTTACTGTTGCTTTATTAAAAATTTAAGTACCATTGTTGCACCCCTCACTGAACTAACAAAGAAGAATATTGAGTTCAAGTGGGGAGAAAGAAAAGAAGGAAGTTCTGCCAAGGTAAAAGAGAGGTTGACCTTTGCATCCATGTTGGCTTTGCTTGACTTTGAGAAGGCGTTTAAGCTTAAGTGTGATGCATTAACTGTAGGTATAGGAGCTGTGTTGATGCAGCAAGGCCAACCTAATGCATATCATGGTGAGAAGTTGAGAGGACCCTAGTTGAAGTACTTTATATATGACAAAGAAATCTTCACATTAATTTGAGCTCTTTAAGTATGGAAACATTACCTTCTGCTAAGGGAGCTTGTCATTTACACTTATCACGATCCTTAAGATACCTCCAAAGTTAAACTAAGATTTCTAAGAGGTAAGCTTGATGGGTTAAATTTTTTGATGGTTTCAATTTTGCAATCAAGTATAAACAAGGCAAAACCACTGTGGTTATTGACACCTTATCAAGGAGACATGTTCTTCTTACTAAGTTGTAGATTAGACTATTAGGATTTGTAAGTATCAATGAGCAATATCCTAAAGACCTTCATTTTGGTTCCATATATAGAAGCTGTTAAGAAGGAAGGACAATAGATGACTATTACATGGAGGAAGGGTATCTATTTTGAGGTGACAAGATATGTGTATCGACTTGTTCTCTCAAGGAATTATTAGTAATAAAAGCTCATAATGGTAGGCTTTTCAGACATTTTGGAGAAAGGAGGACTTATAAGCTATTAAATGCGAGGTTCTTTTGGCCTAAGATGAGGTACGATGTATATCGTATGATTAAGAGTTGTATGATCTATAAAAAGGTAAAAAGCCAAGATGAGCAAGGGAGAGCTATGCTACTACTTATCCTAACTAAAACATAGGTTGATTTAAGCATGAACTTTAACTTCAGTTTACCCTGAACTACTTGAGCCAAAGACTCTGATGACATACTTTGTGCCTTATACTAAAACTAATAATGCTTTAGCTATTACTTTTCTCTTTTTCCAAGAGATCGATTACTTGCATAGAGTGCTAAGGAGTGTGGTTTTAAATCGGGACCTAAAGTTCTTGAGCTATTTCTAGAGAACTCTTTAGCATCAGACATGAACCAAACTACTTTTTAGCATTTCCTATTATCCCTAGATCGATGACTTGATAGAGTTTGTCAACCTCACTTTAAGTTCATTGCTCCGAGCAACTGTAGGAAAGAACTTAGTTGACTAAGACATATGTTTGCTTGTAGTAGAATTTGCTTATAACAAGACAGTGCACAACATTGAATGTTATCTTCTAGGTGAGTTCAACTTGAATGTTATCTAAGCACGTATCTAAGCTTTTTATGTGATGGAATCTACTGCATAAAGTTTCTATTTTATAATTTCCCTTTTATGCCCTTTTAACCTTTCTTATATAATACTTATTTAGGATAATACCCCTTTTTGTTTTTTCCATATTTAGTAGTTTGCCCTATAATTTCATGTATAAATACCCTTGTGTTTTGTAGCCGTAATCAACCTTTTGAATCATTTAATATACAAAATCTTCTTCTTGTGAGCTATTTTTGACTTATTTATTTAACTCTTATCCTAACTCTCAAGTAAGGCTAGATGGCAAGTGACCTCATTGAATTACTCATGCATCATATTGAGCTAGTTCATGAGTCTATAGAGTTTCTTGATGTGTCATATCCTTGGATTCGTTTGTGGGTTTTGCTTGTTTTCGCACATTCTACCTTCCATTTCAAGCTTTTTGATATCTTTATCGATTCTTGGCATGGTATATTAGGGGTGAATTGATATCTTTATAAAATTTAAAACTTTTTCAAATTTCATGAAAGAAAACCCCTCTTAATAACTTATATGAGGTGAATAAAGGTAATTTAAAAGTTTTATGCCTTGGCACAGTAAAAATAAATATGCAATTGAAAAATAAAAGGAGAGAGGGAGAAGAGAATCATACTCAAGATTTAAAGAGCTTTGAGCTTTGAGCTTTGACCTTATACCTACTACACTCTTCGAGCTCCACTATTAGAGACCTAGTTTTCCTCATTAGTGTCATTCTACTAATCCACTAATTAAAATAAAAAAGAAAGAAGTTACAATCTTACCAACACATGACTATCTCAAATCTCCACTCTACCTATCTATCCTCACACAAGACTAAATACAAATGTATAAAGATCTAACTTAACTCCTCTCACAAATACAACACTCAAACACTTTTGATGTTATTTACAAACATTATGAAAAGTATAGCTCTCAATTGAATATGCACAAAAATAGAAGAGAAAAAGCTAAATATTAAACTTTAGTGAACTCTCTAATGAAGTCTCTAATAAATTTTCTAACAGTAGATAGCGAGAACTTTGCTACAAGATAAGCTCTTTTGATTAATTGCCGAAAAGGGTTGACTTGAGTTAAGTGAACTACTTTTATATTCTAACTGCTAGCTTCTGATTTTTGTTGACTTAATCCTTATCTTCAGCAATAAGCCTATTGTTTGATCTCTTAATTTTCGAAAATGTCTCAAGCTTGAATTGGAATTAGATAACTGATTGTTGATATTTTGCTAATCTTCCATAAACCTTATTTTAGAATAACATCTAATCTCTTTTATATTTTTGCACCACATTTGAAATTTTAATTTTCAAACATATTCCTTAATCTTAATCCAACTAACATTATAAATTTCAATGTTAAAATATGTCGAAATTCTTTGTAGAATAAATTTGAAATTGATTTTACAAAAAATTTGCACCAAAATCTATCCAGTTGATTCGATGCACTTGAGATTAGGAAAAATATTATAACAAACTCAAGATTTTCTCCTAAGCTTTGTCAAATCTAAAATTTGAATAACTAAATCCTAATAAACTTGGAAAACAACCATATCTTCATTTCAAACTCAAATCTTATTTGAATCTCTTTCTAAATAATCCTTATCTTCAATATTTAATCATATCTTCTTTGTGATTATGAATTCTGACCTTATCTTACAAAACTTTATCATCAGATAATTTGAAAATTTACTCGAATGCTTGAATTTTGATCTCAACCTCTTCCAAACAATCTCTTAAACTAATATCATTGTTTGTTGCTTTTGTTTACAACGCTTTCTTGTTTGAAGTCTGATCTATAATAATCAAATTCTAACAATCAAATTGAAATTAATAAAATCCAATCTTAATTTTTTACTTCCTTTATTAAGATTGATCCCTATGGATTAAATCTAACTTATGTGGAATGGAATTAAGTGTATTACCCAAATACACTTAATAAAGTGGAGCTGGGTCTTCAATTTTTAGAATTATTCCAACTTCAAAAAAAATATGAAATTGTTATTTGAAAATTTCCAAGTCAACCATTTGATTAAGTCTCTTGCAATGCATATAGTTTGGTTCTTTTTACACTACAAATGAAGCCTCTAAATGACTCTCTGAACCTTCTTTTGACAATCTTTGTATAAAGTCTCTAAACAACTCTCTGAACTTAATACATGTACTATATTTCAAACTCTTTGAATAAGGTTTTAAATAGTTACTTAGAGTTAAATAGAGCCTTTTGATAAACCTTGTGAACTACTTTATGTTAAAGATATTTTAGCTATTTTCCTACATACTTGGTAAAATTTATTAGCCAATAACTAATTTTTGTCATCATGAAAATTTATGAACAAAACTCAACATGCCTAAATTTAATTATGCTTTTGAGAAAGTAGAATTGCAATTCCATTTCTCTCTCATTAATTATTATTAATCAAAATTACTTATTTAATGTTGAATCTAATTATGAAATTAAATAATAAAGAATATTTTTAACATTTAATATTATGTATACATTTAATTCCCTTTCATTTCATTATATGAACATTTCCAAACCTAAGAAAGGATTTGTCATTGTGATCTTCATTTTATTCCATTTCATTGTTTCAAGTTTGAAGTAAAGGGCCTTCTAGTTTTGTCAATGCTTGAAAATAATTTTTCCTTCTCCATATTACATTATGTCTAAGGTCAATAATTTTCTATAAGGAACTACTAGACTTAATACCTTACTATTGTTACTCTTCAGTTTTCTATTAAAATCTATCTTATAGGTATAATCATTTAGAATTTACTATTTTAATTAATTAACTGTAACTTTTTTGCTTAAACTTTTATATTTCAAGCACTTAAAATTTCATATATACAATAACAAGTTCTTTAGTTGTTTATCCAGTTTCAATAGGAGAAGACATTTGGACAAAGATAAGGAAAAAACCCTATAATAGATTGTTAGCTCACTTACGATGTAGATGAGTAGTATGATTTCATGATTTTACCAAGTGAAAAGTGGTGGATGTTATGGATTATGCTCCACCACTTTTGAGCACATGATGCCTGATTTCAAGCTCCCTTGACCCATATTTAAGCAAAATTTGACTAAATTGTAATGTCCTCATCCTAGTCAATTAGATTCAGAAGTTTGATTAAACATTCCTATAAAACTATAGGTTTGGATGGGAACACATGAGAGCATTGCAACCGTACAACAAGCTATCAATGAAAAAAGGGAAACTATGAATCTTTCCTTAAATACATGTAGTCTAAGCACCCTAATTGAGTTTAGATTCAAAAGATATTAGATGTACATTTCTAAGTTGAGTTCAAATTTATCAAAATATTTTGAAGAAAATTAAAAAGTCGATTTACATAAAATGATTGTAAGTATGCACTTTCCTTAGGTACAAAAGCCATATAAAAACACTCTTGATTCTTGCTTGCTTTGCTTAAGTTTTAGCAGCTTCAGCATAAATAGCTATTACGAAGCAAGTGTGTAGTTTCACTAGTGCAATTTTAGATAACCACCTAAACATAACTTTATCTTGCACCGAAGATTAGTACAATGCAAAGAAGAGGAAACATTAAGAATATTATTTCAATGATTTCAAGGCCACACCAAGTAGAAGCATGGGTGGATCTACTCTCTGATGCATGAAGGGTCCAAAAAATACTTTAAATCAATTAAACTAGTATGTAAGCTTAAGCTAATTCTAGACCTCCATTGGCTTTGTTAGTAGTACTACCTTATTAAGTTTATGCACTAGTATTGCACCTTTTCTTAAGAGATAATATTTTTATTTTAGGAAAAGTATATTTTTTATCCTTTACCTTTACTTGTTTTTCTATTTTAGTCCTCGACCTTTTTCTCCTTTTATTCGAGTTTTCAATGTTTTCAAAGCCTTATAAAAGTATTACTTTGACCAAATTAAGTAAGTTCTTCATTCATTCATGGCATGTACCAATTTCAAATTAGTCCTCAATGATTAATATAGTAAAATGATAATATTAAATATATTTAGTTACATAATGTCATTATTATTATATTTAATTATATAATAAGATATAAATAATAAAAGCACAAAAACAATAATAATCAAAAATAAGAAAATGGGTTGAAAAATTTTGTGTAAACCTTAGTTACATTAGCCAACTATCTTAAGGCCAATGAAATGTTAACACATTCTTAAAATAAGCGAAAATTATAGCTAGTTCTTTGCCCCTCATTATTGATAGAAGATTTTGGACATGAGTTGCCCATGCCTAAATTGACATGTTTGGGTCATGAGCCGACTTGTTTTGGCCCCTAATTGACCTATTCCAAACCTTATTGGCCTTTTTAAAGCTTTGGAAACTTATAATCAAGTATTTCTTGTGTCACTGGCTAAGGAACTTGGTTAAAAGAAGGAACCTGACAACAAGAAAATTACTAATACCAGAAAAGGAATGTCAACTAGTCAAGCCATATCCCTAATTCCTTGAGATCTATAAATATCCATGGATGCAAATTCCATAATTTAGTGAGATGTACTTTCTTCTTTAGGAAGATTCATCCTTATCTAAGTTTCTTGAAATATCTCTACATTGGCACTATAAATAGAGGCCACCCCCCATTTGTAAGGCATCTATGCACTATATACACTCTTACCTTCTTGTCATCTTGCAATTCATTTGTCTTCCACACTTATTTGACTTAAGCATCATAATGACTACACTAGACAATACCTCAGCGCACACTCACTATGTCCTGTTTTGCAAGCTTAAGTATACACATCTAAAGGCCCAAATCTCTCTCATACTCTACTACAAAAATCTATAAATGATATTTGGCCCCTTACTCTAAGGTTGCTTTCAACACCAAATTGTTGCAAAGTATTTGGAAGGCTCTTAGCAAATGCTACCCATTCAGGTGAGTGCTCACCAAACAGACCTTATAATAAGTGAAGAATTGCTTCTTAAAATCATTGAAGGGGAGCCAAAGTCTGAACTCCATCCATTTTGGGAAAATACAAAACTACTTCCCTAAGCTAAAGTAACCATGATATGAGATTTGACACTTGCTTTTCTGTTTTGGGAGGAATTGTGAGGAAATAACGCCTCTTACATTATTGTATTTCCCCCCTTGCTTATGATCCTATGAAAGCCATTTAGAGAATTATCTTCACCCAGTGTTGGGTATAAATTAATAGCTTGCTTTTGTTCCTTACCATCATCTAGATAAATATCCACATGAAAGCTCATTATAATGGCCTCTTTGTCAATAGCTAATTAAATACTATTAGAAGAAGACTCTACTAGTGATTCCACCGTATTAGAAGGGTTTGTTGCTACCATTGTTTAGGGATGAGTACCTCTCCCTCTTGAAATGTTGTTCAGTGTGAGATTCTAAGGTCTTTAATTCATAATTACTTAAGCCTAACATGACAATTGGTGATCTAATGAAGAAATTTATTAGAAGAAGTGGAGAAGAGAAGAAAACTTTAAGGAAAATGCAAAGAGAGAAGACATGTTTTGGACATTTCCTTGAGTATATATAAGCATCACTCCTTAAAAGGTAGAATAGTGGTTACCAGGAAATGAAAATGATTTGACGCTTAGAATGAGTTCTGGCTATGCATCCTGCATTTAGAATCAATGGCCAAGATCATCTAAACTTGATATCTGCAATGAGACTTACATAACTGCCATTTGATAGTTGTCATTTCACATTTAATGCCTTAAGATGAGTGTGCCAAGATTTAAATTCAAAGTGAGGCACCTTCAAAAAGCCTCATCCATATCGAATCAAAAGATCTCCAACATATCTAAGGACACTACATACATTAACCCCCTCACCCCCCCAAAGAGCTATTCATTACAACAACTCGACTCGAAGTAGGAAAAATCTTACATAGCTTGGCTTAAGTGTAAGGGAAGTAGGGTAAGCTTGTTGAAATTCGGGCTTCAGGGCCAGGCACCTCAAACTATTTGGCTATTATGTCACCTATTTAACCACTTCATTCAAGATGAAGCTCTAATTACTGTTGGGAGGCCTACCTATAGGACAAATGACAACTCTTATATAAAGGATAGCTCGACGTTGTGTCTTTGGAACTCACCAACTCTTTGATTCTCCCTACCAATCCTTTGCCAAAAAGAAGAGGGGGTTAGCATAAGTGTTGATAGGAGATTTAAGACGTAGGTTTCTTAAGCCCAGGTTAACCTATTTAAGTCATAGGTTAACCTATTTTGACACTTGACTTGACTTGTTTTGGATTTTGATTGACCTCTTTGAAGCTTTCTAAACTTTGAGACTAAGCATTCCTTATGTCACCAATCTCTCCCCAACTTGAACCTATTTGTTGGAGTCTTGAACTCTTTACTCCTAGAGAGCGTTTGACCTCCTACAAGAGGGTACCCAGCTAATGAACTCGGCTAAAGGAAGGAATTCGGTGTCGTGGAAAGGACTAATACTAGAAAAGGAAGTTAACAAGTCAAGCTGCATCCACGATCCCTTAAGACCCATAGATATCAATGGATGCAATTTCTTAATCCATTAAGATGCACTTTCCTTTTTAGGAAGATTGATCCTTATTCGAGTTTCCTAAAGTATTTCCACATCTACACTATAAATGTGGTGATCCTCCATTTATAAGACATCTATATATACACACTCTTGCTTTTTTGGCATCTTATTATTCATTTGTGTTCTGTACTTGTTTAATTTAAGTATTTAAGTAGCTACACCTAATAATACCCTAATGTCTCTTCAGTGTGTTTTGTTTTAAAGGCTTAAGTACGTACATTTTGAAACACCCAAGTCAAAGTAAAAATAATAATTAAATAATAAAATTTATTTAGCTCGTGTCATTATTATATACCTCGTACTAAGGAAAAGTTTTCAATTTATAAATTTTAGTATAATTTCAGGCTTATTTAAATTTTGTTTTATTAAATAGATGTCCTAATTAAGTTTTTCGATAATATTTTTCAATAATTCTTATTATATGTAATCGGGATAATTTTATTTTACAAATAAAGTATATATTTTTATTATTACACTATATTTTTCTATATTTTAATCATTATCTTATTTTCTTAATATCCTTTATTATTTTATTTTCATTTTAATTACGTTTTATTTTCCTTAATTTTCTTAGACTCATCACCCTAGATTCTAGAATACATCAGAGTCTTCTAAACCTTACCTTAAACCTTAGATATCTAATTTCTCTACCTTAATCTTCTTTCCTTCTCTCTCTCAATTTACTCTCTCTCATTCCCTTATCCTTTCCCTTTCTATTTGACCCTAACCCCTCTCTTATCTCTTCTCTCAATCTTTCCTCTTTTTCCTCACACAAACCCTACCCTCAAATCATTACTCTCTCATCATCTTTTTTCCTCTAGCTATCCTCACTCTCTCAATCTCTTTTCTCGCTATCTCTCTCTCATCTGGACCTTACCCTTCCCCTTCATTTCTCTCTCTCTCTCTCATTAGCTCTCTCAATCATTTCTCTCTCTTGCCATCATCTTCTCATCCTCACTGAACCCCATGCTATCATTTCTTAATTCCCCTCCTCAATCTCTCGTCTTTTCTCCCTCACTGATTTACTTCTTTGCCTATACTATTCATGCCTAAAGATATGGCACTTAATATCTCAAAGGCAACCAAATCCTACCTTTTCTAGCACCTTTAACTTCACCCCACCAAACTCCATGATTTTATTTAGCATTTTATTTAGTACCCATCAAGTCTCTACATACTGCTACAAAGACAAATCACAAAAAAATGTTACTATGTATGTCATCAAAAAAATTTTTCATTTATTATGTAGGTAGGATTAGTGTTGATGATTAATCACATGTTATGCATGTGATGGTAGATCTTAGAGATCATATGATCTAACAACACATGTATGAATGTAAAGAGATATATGGGAGGAGGAATAGACAAGCTTTACCACTTGCATATGTGCTCAGATGACAAAAACTAGGTTTTATGCACTTGGAAGTTCTTGATTTGCTCTTCACCAAGTGACTCATTTAATCTTTTGTGAAGCAGTTTTACTAGGCCTTCACGTTTGTCTCCCAATGCTTAGAATGTCCCAAATGAGAGGAGGAGTGACAAGTTTGATTTTTCCCAATTTTTATTATTTTCCTTAGACCGGTTAATATTAAACCTTACTCATTTAATATTAACCCTCAACTAAGAATTAAGGAAAATCTAGGTTTTTAAATATGTTAAAAAAAAACTTCAAGTTGCCACTCGATTGGGGTTGAGAAAAGGTTTAGATTAAAACTAATTGGGTGAATTAATTTTAATCTAGACATTAGACCACATGAAAACTAATTTTAAAAATAGCTTTCGAACACTAGAGATTTGAGTCTAGAGGCTAACTTATAAACCTTTAATGGGTACTACTTTTAACTTTTCGAATTTAAATTTTATCTTTTAAAATACCTATTTAGCTAATTATATTTAAAAAAAAAAACTAATTCTATTTGCACAAAAATAATGAATAAAAAATTATTTACAAAAGGGAAAATAAAAAGATTTTCCTATTTTAAGTTACTTTATAAGTATCTACGTACCATCTATCAAAGATAAAACTTTCCATAGCTCGTTCGAAAATTTTATTGTGTTGATTTTTTTTTTCAATTTCTATGCTTTCTAAGTTGTTCTTTTCTTCTTTCTTTCTTCTTGTTTTTTTTTTTTTTTTTGTCTTTTTTGAATTTTTTTTACAATAGAATAAACTTATAAAAAAAATAAAGAATACATAAAACTAAAACAAGATAACAAAGAGAGGGTTGAACCAAGGATTGGATACGGGTAGTGGCGTTGGATTTGGGTTGGATGGTTGGGTAGAATTTGGGTCGTAAGCTTCTTCTTCAACAGCAGAAGAGGGGGTGCTTTCAAGGGTTTTAGGGTCAATTTTAAGCGCGTGATAGAGGATTTGTGTGTGTTTTATTAGACTTGGTGGGTATAGGAGCAACGTCACCACGTTTGGTAATTGTTTGAGTTTAGGCCAAAGGTGGCAGTTTAGATTAGTGATGGAGAGGTTGCGCATAGCTTGTAGGTGGTTATCGGAGTGTTGAGGGTTGTTGTTTTGAAGTTGTGGGGTATGGCAAGTCATCCTATGGTAGTGGCCTCGCATTATATGGTGATGACATTAGGTGTTTTGTGTGGTGGTTGCTAAGGCGGTTAGGGATTGGTTGCTAGGTTGCTAAGGAGGCATGGTGATCAAAGAGAGTGGTAGGGTTAGGAAGCTCAAGACATGGGAAACTCAGAAGAAGCTATGGTTTAGCTCGAATGCTTCTAAGCTTAAGCAATTTGTTGAGAGAAAAGAAACTATCGGTGTAGAGAGAGAAAGGATTTGGGTAAGTGTAATTCGAATGGTTTGATGAGAGTTGATGCTTGGGAAGGGATTTAGAGGCTCTACTTATAGTGTTTTTAGCTTCCATAAGCTTGGAAAGCTCATTAGTGGTGAATTTCCACCATTAATGCTCTTGCACAAAAATATAATTTTTTTTTTCATTATTTGGGCTTAAATTGGAGAATTTCATGGATGAATTTGGGAAAAGTTTAGGGCTCAATTCGTAGTATATTGTGTAATCTATATAATTTCACTATTAATTTGGTGAAATCATGTAGAAAAAATATATCAAAATGACATTGAATTGGTCGACTTAAAGAGGAAAGAAAGAGTTAAGAATCAAGGGAATGAAAGAAAAAAGAAAAGAATGAGGATGGAAACAGCACCTATAAGTGTAGCATGTATGGGATACACCACTATTACACATGTAGCGCACATGCGCTACATTAAAAAAATTGCAAGCCCTTTTCGTACCTACATGCCTAGTACTTGTCCCATATTTGGGCCTTTAGCCTTAGTGGTAATTTATGTAGACCAAGTCTTATACCTAGTTTAACCCTTATATTGTCTTTTTTTTTTTTAAGAAGAGAAAATAAATAAATAAAAAATAAATAAATAAAACACTAAACCTAGTTTCAAGCAAAAATACATCCTAATTTTCCTTTTCTATTTTTCTAAATCTTTTCTAAATTTTCTATTCTTTTGTATTTTTCTAAATTTTCTAAATTAGGACTGTTTTTTCCTATTTAAGAAAAAAAGGGGGTGCCAAAATAAGATATCTACAAGGAACCTCTTATTTATAGATTTTAAGGGCAAATATCAACTATTAGATTACCTTGAGAAGAATAGTTGAAATTTGATGTTGCTCATAGTCGTTGGATTGCCTAGATAATACAATAGTTGAGATTCACTCCTTCTCCCCTTATGTTTGTATGATCCTTTAACATGTACATGAGAACCCATTTCAAGAACCAACTCCAACTATGTTGACATTTTTTATCAACTAATACAAATGCTAATGGGATGATATGATTTTCCCCGTTGACTCCAATTGCTATGAGTAGTTTATGCTTGTACCTTCTATACAGAAATATATTGTGAATGGTAATCACATGCCTAAAAAAGAAAAAAAATTAATTAGCTTAACTATTTATATAGAGAAAACCAATTGGTTAACTAGTATCATAAGAGTGAGTGGTGGTATCATACTTGCAATGTACAAAGGCTTTGATTTATGGCTCAAAAGCCTAAAATACTCTATCAAAAAACATATGGCTTACATTGTTGCTATCTCAACATTTCTACTTAACCATGGTATCTAGATTGACCTCTTACATAGTAGATAATAGATATGGAAGCAATGCACATGATTCCTCTCATTTTTCATAAACTTGTTCAATAGCTTTGCACTTAACTTTTAGAACTCTCTTTATGTATATATTTTATCCGTATTGCTTGAAAATGTTTTACCTTAATGTTGAAAGATTTCAAGACTTCCTTGATAATATATTGAGACATGGTGGTTGAGTTCAACTGATGGTTGTCTTAGCTAATAGTTGGATTTAAGTATGTGTATAGACCTATAAACCTAGTTATTACAAAACGCCCAACATGCTTCTTTTAGCATACCTAAAGCCTCCATTTGCAACCTTTATACAAATCAATACATTTGCTAGATTGGATTTTCTTTTTGGGCTCTATGACTACAAAGTTGTGATGGTTTAAAACATGATATATCTTCATAGCCATGAACAAATGTTCTTTCTTTTAAAACAGCATGCTTACCTCGAATTCATCACTAAAGTTCCACTTACCATCATTCATGTTCTCTTCGAATGATATAAGTCCACCCTTAATACTTGCTATGTAGAATGGCTCGAGTTCTAAACTTCTAATCACGTCCACATCTATGGCCAACCCATGCCTTCAATTGTTTCTCCTGCTTAGCCCATGAGCTTCTTCTATAGATTGGAGCTACCTTTTGCTTTCACCAATGTCATCATTAGAATCAGTATCATCATAATTTTTAGTAATGTC
The DNA here is from genome assembly GCA_024138015.1 of Lumnitzera littorea. NCBI lineage: Eukaryota > Viridiplantae > Streptophyta > Magnoliopsida > Myrtales > Combretaceae > Lumnitzera > Lumnitzera littorea. Next base: position 97,738,069 of record JAMXBB010000003.1, read on the forward strand.
CTCACAAGCCAATTTATTCTCCACATCTGTATCCTTGTTGGATTTGCTTGTGATGAATATGTTAACTTAGTAGGGCATGCGACTGCTACTTGGTTCTTCAGTGGGTGGAATTGGTTGAGATTCATACACGTGGATTTCAACTTGATACCTAACATTACTTTCATGTCCTACAAAATGTACTTAAGTGTTGTAGGGGTGTTTATTTCATGAATTTCAATATATATTTCTATAGAACCACTAACTTTACAATGTCCTTGAGAGGATGCCAATAGCTGCTGCATATAATAGTTGTCGTTTAGAAGCACAACACAGCATAAATACCTAATGCTTCCTATAAGAGGACACCTGTAGATAAACTTGACTTAGTGAGTGCACATGTCAACTCGAAGATGATTATATATCAAACCCACAAACTTGATCATAAGTTGCACCAATTGGAACCTTGACTATTGTTGTCAAGCATTTATCATAGTGCACCTCATCCTCCCCTTCTATAAAGTTTCCTCTAGTATAGCAAACCATTCTCCCATTAACCATTTCCTATCCTGTTTATCATAACAATTTCGTAAAATTCGTAAGGTTCTATTTACAAATAACAGGGTCATGGATAAACTTATAAATTAACACCTAAAACATAGAAATCATATTTAATAACATCCTTACATTTTTAGGAATATACACTTCAGTAACATATAATCTATAGACTTTATTTAATCTCATTGCATATTTATTCACTAATGCACTAATATTACAATCATATTCAAATTTTAGCAACTTATCTATAATATTTTAAAAATGTAAAAGATTTTTACCATTAATTTATAAATTAAAAAAATAATAAATAGTGAAAATTCAAATCCATTCACGTACAGATATTAAATTTACACACGCATAACTAGCATAATCTTACAGTATCCGCTGGATTTTACATTAATTTTTTCCCTTTTTCCCATTCTCTCCTTCCATTTTCCGAAAATACCATACACAATCTTATGCTTTACTTCTCTTCAATTCCTCCTCGCACTTCATCCGTTGCCAAGAAGGCGCTGAACAAAACCCTGAAAACCTCGGAAAATGGAATAGAAGACCACTATAAAATACCAAACACAATATTATGTTCTAGACTCTTGCTTCGCCCTTTAGTGAGGAGACATCAGACGGCGAAGAGGGTGCAAAAGCGGAAGAAAATGAAGTTCACAGACTCACCCGTGATCGACCTGACAGTGCGGGACACACACCTCTCTATACAACAAGACAACGGCTCGATCCACGTAGGGACATCGGTGTGGCCCTGTTCTCTCGTCCTCGTTAAGTTCCTCGACCGCTGGGCTCCATCCCGACCCCTAAACTCTAACCCTAACCCCTACTCCCACCTCCTTGATTTCCATGGCAAACGCGCCATCGAGCTCGGTGCAGGTTGCGGCGCCGCTGGCATGGGCCTTTACCTTCTCGGTCTCACTGACATAATTCTCACCGATATATCTCCCGTGATGCCGGCGCTCAAGCACAACCTCAAGCGCAACAAGAAGGTGATGAACAAAACCCTGAAAACCTCTGTCCTCTACTGGAACAACAAGGAGCAGATCAAAGCCCTGGATCCGCCGTTCGATGTCGTGGTAGCCACGGACGTAGTGTATATTAAGGAGTCTGTGGGCGATTTGGTGGCGGCAATGTCGGAACTGGTGAAAAGTGATGGAATTGTGCTGTTAGGGTATCAGGTTAGGGATCCTGATGCTGACAAGGTCTTTTGGGAGATGTGTGCAGAGGTTTTTGACAAGGAGAAGATTAAGCATGAGGATTTGCATCCTGAGTATGCCTGTGAGGAGACAGCGGTTTTTTTGTTAAGGAAGAAGAAGGTGACGACTGCAAAGGAGAATTCTTGATGGTACAGACACTTCTAATTTGGATAATTAAGTTATTTTGTGTATTTTGTCCTGGTGAATTATATGTATTATGTTTGATTAATATTCTGTAGAAGCAGAGAAAGATCAGCTAATACTGCAATGTCTTACATTGTAAAGTTGACATTATCTGTAAGCCATTATTACTTTAGATGAAATATGGACATTGGAGGGAAGCAGAACTTAGCTAAACTTGAAAATCCAATTGGAATGTTTCATTATGACACAAGTTATGAATAACTAGGAGGAATGTGTTATTAGCTATAGGTATTGCGTTTTGTTGGATTACAATAATGTGGGTTAGATTTTGGATGATTTTCGTTGGAAATGGGGTGTTCTAGCAGAATCATTTTGTAAAAACCATTTATGCTTTTTGTCATTGTTTAGTGATATGTTCATGTCAAATGAAAATGAAAGCGTGTTTGCTTTTATGGGAAATGTTTTCCAGACCTTTTTCCAATGCTTGCTATAGGGAAAGCTTTGTAATTGTTAAATATTATTATTATAGTCTCGAAATGTCACAAGTATTGTGGCTGTAATAGCAATAAGTGGTGGTAAAAATACCAATGCAGACTGTGGATAAAGATTTCCTCTTTACTGAAATCAGAATTCATTTCCTCATTTTCCACGTATATTTTCTATAGTGGTTAACCACTATCGATCACCATTAACTATCATCTCTACCTTGCATCACTGCTTTGCTAGAAGCCACTAGTAATCGCAATTTATTTATTTATTTTCTTTTTTGGTGAAACATACACGATAAAATGCAACTGCAAGAGCTCTTTGCTAGGTGATGCTGGCAAAATTGGATTTGGAAGCTCCAATACTAAATCCTAACCTCAACTTGAGCTAACAGTCTGAATTCTAGAGCCTACTGCTCTACATGATTTCTTTTTGTAATGTGAATGTTGATGCAGGGTAGAAACAGAATATTTTATTGAAGGCTATAACTTTCTTCACCTTAACATCCATGGTTTTGATGCAATTCAAATGGTCTGAACCTTCAAATTTTTGTTTGAAAAATAAAATGTAGTTTACGCTTGTCATCAGTGCCCTTGCACTGTAATTTTCATTCTCTTCATCTCTCTCACTTTGGTAACATTTTATTTGGAGTGTTGATATTGGACTTCATATTTGTCTCTCTGGATGAGAATGTTCTCGTATCTAATGTCTGGTCAACTTTGGTTGATTGTCAGAAATATTTTCTTAGATGAAGTCTTGTTGGAGGGAGCTGCAAGAAGGTTTTGACACAGGAGTTATTTTGTTAGAGAATGGACAGGGAAATTCTTAAAAGAGGACACCTTCTACCATGTCCCCGGAGTATCGAATGGAATTTGTGCAATTCTTCGTGTTGTCGATGATTGAATTGTGTTGGTACCATGCTTGGTTCGGTTTGCATCAAACTGGATCTGGATTATGTATCCTTGCAATTTGGACATTCTTAATTATTATACTTATGGTCTCTGACCATTCTCAATCATTGTACTTGAGCATTTATCTTTGACAAAACTGGGTGAAACGGTAAATAAATTAAGGCTCTGCATATTGTGGAAAATAGATTTGGAATGTTCATGGTATAGTCACGACTTGGTTAGCTCTACGCACAAATTTTAGCTTCAAGTGTTTCTTCCTAGATTCTGTTTTGGGATTTTATTTTCTGTAATTTGCTAACTTCATGGCAAACGTGATGCTCTTGTTTCCTACTCTTTTCTTCTACAACATTCTCCTGTTCCCCTGTTGTACCTCTTCATAGCAGAGTAGAAAATATATATATATATATATATATATATATATATGCCAGACAACAGAGGACTATTGAGGCACTTTTCTGCTTGTTTTTGGGGCTGATAAGTTTCTGTCTGATCCTACGTTTGCTCGCTTGCTCTCTTGCTGGCTCACGTTGGCCTGATTTGAGATAAGAGATTCTCTGGATGTCATATCAAGGCAGGTCTAATACCGCATGACAAAATAGATGAGAGTATGAGTTCATTCCCCATTAAGATACTTCCATGAGGGAGCTTCAACATACAACTTATTATCCGGGGAAGGTCTTCTGTGTTTGGCAAATAGCTGTAAGTAGTCGAGTAATTAAATACGATGGACTACATCGTGAGTTCTCAGTGGTATAAAATCTTAAAAACATTATAAAGATTTCATCTTTTCCATGTAACGGTAAATGTTGCATTTTTTCATTTTGATAAGTTTAAAGATTGAATTTTTAATTTTTTTTTTTCTTTTTTATAGTGCCAACTTTGAATCTTTAGTATTGTTTGAAGATCTTTGTTGGAATGGATTTGAGTGAGAGTGGGCTTTGTATAAGTGAGTGAGCCTACAAAAGAAAATACAGTGAGGGGATATCAAGGAGTTGTTCAATATCACTACTCCGATATTTCAGTTAGTTGAGTATTTGAAAAGTATGAATACTCAAATAGTATATACATTTAAATGCGTAAAGTATTAAGTAGTTTATCGTTCGGTAATGGTTTTGTATTCATAAAGTAGTAATGTTAACGGTTGGAGAGGAGTTAGTAGGTAAAGTCACATTTATAAGTATTGAAGAATGGGATTATAGTGTTCAACGTATTTCGTATATGTAAGAGGTAGTTGTTAATTTAGTTTTTCAATTTTATCTAGAGTTTGCTAGTCATTAGAGACCTTTTATAGTTAGATATGCTGTGTTTTGAACCTCCGTTGATGGAGGCTTGTCATAGGCTATGAACTTTATCAGGTTAAGAGAGGTTTAAGAAGCTCATGTTTAAAAAGCCCTATTAATATTTTCTCCCCCCTTACAAAGTGTCATTGCTATAGCAAAGGTAAGGAGAAGGAAAAGATGGGCTTCTTAAGCATATCGTTGATCTAATCTGCAGGTGTCCATGTTAATACTATCATGTTGACGAGGCAATGAAGGAAGTTTGGGTTAGTGAAAGGTTGAGGCAAAGGCATTTGAGCTAACGTAGGGTAAGGGTGAAGATGTCCAATCTAAATGACATTAGGGCTGAATAGATGCAACATACCCAAACAAATTGCCTTTAAGGTGGAGGTGAAGACAATAGTTTCGAGATGGAATGTGGGAGGTCAAACCTCCTTGGCCATCGAGGGGTAAGAGTAGTTGGCTCTCCTTTAGGTAAGAGCAAAGCGCATGTATACCAAGCTAAATGAGCAAACCAAGGTAGAGACATCATGGCTTGAGCTAGGCATTACGAGTCGAGGCAAGAATATAGTAGGTTGTGTCTCATGGTGGAATTGCAGAATAGAGGAGTTGAGTAGATGAGGCTAAACTAAGTTGACCATCACCTGAGCAGATACAATTTATTCGATCTGAGGCGTAGTGCTATTGGAGTCTCGAACAAATTTTCTCGTTGAAGTTGTAGGGGCCTTAGGGAAACTTTTTGTGGAAGTAACTTTTTGAATTTTTACTTTGTGGTGCTTATTTTCATTGCATTTAATGCAATGTGATAGGTGTTCTATCACAGTAGACTTGCATGCGTTTTGTCTTTTGAATATGGCCATCCGATCAAAACTGACTTTATGTATTGGCATTGCAACATTTTAAGGGATTTGTACTGATACACTTTCCAAAGTATTTGGTTTATAAATACCACAATTGTTTAGAGAGAGTACCTTTTTGCAACTTCCTTGCTTTCTCATTGCAAAATTCACTCTCTCTTTTCATCAATCTTCTTTGAAACTCTTATCTCTTGCAAACTTTTCATCAAAATTCTTCATTCCTTTTTTCTTTTTCATTAACATGTTGAACACAAGTGAGACGCCATTAGATGCATCAAGGTACATCATTACTAGCTCGGAGACTACGAGGAGTGATCTTCCCCTTAAAGGAGAAGACGAAGTCACATCTCTATGACAACTAGATGATGCTATTAGGATGGTAGTAGAGGCATTGGATAGGACAAGGCTCATTAGCACCATCTTAAGGGACACTCACGTATATGCTCTCTTACTAGCAATTAGAGATTTATTTGAGATGCTTGGAATAGGCAAAGGTTCGAGCAGTCGAGTTAATGGAAGTAAGGCCTCTGCTCTTAACTAGGTTTTAAGCAACTTCGTAGTTGAACCAATTTTGAGTTGGATAATATGGCTGCTAATAAGGGAGGAGAGGGTGCCCTTATTGACAGGAAGGTGTTTTGCCATGTTTAAAAAGTGTTTAGGGTATGGGCAGTGCCTCCCTACTTTGAAAAAGAGCTCTTTCATTTCCATTAGTACAGTTCAGCATAAGTCCCTCCTAATGGGAAGAGGGTTTTAAAGGCCTTCTAAGGACTTTGCAAGAACTTGGTGAAAATGGTTACTCTTGAGCTCTTTAACCGCCTTTACATGTAGAAAAACTTAAGTAGGTGGCCATACCTCTAGCTTTGGTGAGGGAAGAAGCTATTCTGTAGCTTTGCGAGCTCTATTAAGGGCTGATAAGATGACTACCTAGTGGTTGAGTCACTAGAGGAGGCAGACTTCTAAATACGATGGATTGAGCTAGTCTAAACTAGGGCCTAGAAGGAGCTTAGGCCCAGTTATGCTAAGGTTGCAAGGGAGATTCAAGCCTTCATGGCCTTTAGAAATGGTAATGAAATAAACGCTGCAGAGATGGGAGAGAGATACTTCAAGTTTTCGATCTTTGAGCTCTTCTTCAATATGAAGAAGGCTATGGTGAAGAAGTGGATAGAAGGTACAAGTTCATTTTTCATGAATGGTTTCATCTGTCATGCTATTGTATGTAAAGTTGTGCTTTGTTCGACGTCCTTTTTAAGGGATAGAGAGAGGGGGGTCGGGGTGGTCTTCCTTGTCTATGCTAGTCACAGTAGGGTTAGTGAATAGTGGTGCTTTGTACTTTTGTTTTTGTTTTGATTTTCCTTTTCTTGATCACTCGTTTGATTCTAAGCAGGTAAGAGACTAGTCAGAGACATTCCCCATCTCTCAGCAGCTAAACTAATGAGGCATCGCTAAGTAAGATTGAAGTTGACCATGAAGGCCTCCAACCTTTAGGGCAAGGTTATGGTGCCAAGGTTAGGAGCTGAGGAGACCAGTAGGCTTGAGCCAGTTACTCTACCTCAAAGGATTTCTCTTGGCCCTTGAACAAAGCTTGGCTACCAAGCTTGTGAGCATGGTCCTTCCCTCTATTGCCTTTATCCCCACCTCTGCAACCATTATTGTGGATGACGAACCTATCGGTACTAATAAACTAGATGTAGTGATGCTTACCCCTCTTAATAGGGGTGAGGAAGAGGGGGTCGAAGCCAGTGCCCTATTGCGGGTAGTCAGCAAATAAGAAAGGTCCCTAAGACTACTAGAGAAGTGGTGCCTAGGGCAAAGAAGCAGAAGCTAACAAGGAAGGCACTCTTGAGCTGAGCGATCTGGTTCGAGTGGTTGATGGTTAATCCCTACAGGTGTATCAATAAGCTCGAGGATGAATTTTTTGAAGTTCTTAACAAGTTCAGGTTCTTAAGGATCGAGTCGGACTCATTTAATGATGTACCATATGTCTGCTGAAATGAAGAGCTTTGTCTTCTCTAATTCGAAGTCAAAAACAAGAGGACCAAGGGGAAGCTCTTGAGGCCGAAGTGGGAGATTCGAGGCAATGACATTACATTGTGGCACTAGACTCTTAGATATCAGGCTTCGATAGGGTTTTACAACCCTAGCAACTAGGCCATCTTCGAGGAGCTGTCGAGGGTAGGAGGAGGCGATCCTATGAAGATGGTGGGTCATTTGAGTTTGCTCATTTGATAGGTAAGCCTTCATCTTTCACAATTGATATCCTTCCTTGTCATCATTGGTCTAATCTCAGTTTGCGTTTCTTTATAGTACTACAACTAGGTATTACTCTAGCTCAATAATTATGATGCCTTACAAAAAGAGGTAAAGGGATTTCGGATGGCGTTGTCTAGTGCCTAGAAAGGCTTGAAGGAAGTAGAGTCCTCTTCTAATAAGTATATAGATAAGTTCATCAAGGCTAATCAGCGCTTGCATCGCTCTTATGTATAAGTGGATAGGTTTAACATAGGGCTATAGGAGGTAGAGCGAGAAAGGACCGCTGTTGAGGAGAACATTAGGGAGGCTAGCGGCTTTAGGGCTTAGCTTGATGATGAAGAGAGGAGACTTAGGGACGAGCTTAAGAAGGAGAACATTAATTTGAAGGCATCTATCTCTAAGCTATAAAACGAGTTGACAATGAAAGTGTTAGTGTGATAACACCAAAGCTACATTACTGGAATTAGTTGATCAGAAGGTTGGGCTAGAGCAGCAAGTATAGGAACTCTAGAGGTAAGCTTTGGAGATGAAGGAGATCATCTCCAAATTGGAGAGTATGGAGGCTCTTAGCGATGCCACTGCTAAGAAAGCTATCACTGATTTTTAAATGATGGAGTAGTGGTTGGAAGAGCTAAAGGACAGCTCTACCGAGTGCACTCACTACATAAGGAACAAGGTGCTCTCCCATTTTCTTAAGCTTGACCTAAGCTTTCTTGGTTTTCTAGATGCCCCAACTTTTTGGGAGAGGAGGGCGGCCCCATGACAAGAGAGAGAAGCTATTCAGGCAGTTGCTGAGGTCTAAGGTGCCCCTTCTACTACCAGGGTTCGAAAAGGCACTTCTGCATCTATTTTTGCCACGACAACTCAGTAGGAGGTCACCTTAAGTGTGCCTTTTAAGGTGATAAGGGCCAAGGTGATCCATTTGTAGACTCAAGTTAGCAGCTTTTGGCCCCTTCTATAATACAAAGCTAGTCATCTTAAGGGCCATCGATGGACTAGCGTCCAACCAAATTAAAGTGATAGATTTTTCAAAACTGTTGGAGTTTGTTGATTCGAGGTAGTAGTTATTCCCTTCCTTACTTTTGGTAGTTTAGGTTGGGATGTTGACCTTAATTTTGAATATCCCCAACTTAGTAATGGAATTTGAATTTCTCTATGTACTTTGTTTTATGTACTTCAACTTTTGTTGAATGCTTTTTGCTTTTTTTAAGGTTCATTATAACATGGTCTGATACTTAATATACAAGGGGGATCTTAGGGGGGTCGGGGTTAGTGGCATTTTGACCTGCCTAGATAGTAGGAGTTCCTCAAGGTAAAGGGTGTTTCCCTTATTGAGGTTACTTGAGGGGGATTATGTTGGCGGTGTTTCGACCTGCTCAGTTAGTGGGAGTTTCTCAAGGTATGGGGTATTTCCTCTTACTGAGGTTGCTTGAGGGGAATCGGGTTGGTGGTGTTCCGATCTGTCTGGTTAATGAGAGTCCCTTACATTAAGGAGTATTTCCCTTTACTAAGATTGCCTGAGAGGGTCAGGTTGGTGGCATTTCGACCTACTCGATTAGTGGATCTTATCACCTACTCGGTTAGTAGGTGATAGGGGCTAGGACTTAGTATGAGATTAAAAGAGAGGAGTAAACGTAGATAACTCATGTGAAATGGAACTTTCATTCATAATTTTGAAATGATTTACATGATGGCATATTAATTAAAGTAAAGCCAAAGGTTATTGGTGTTCTATGTATGTAGGATGAGTTCACTATCTAGTCTTTCTAATCTGTATGCTTCATTACCTAAGTTTTCTTTGACTCTAATCGGATCTTCCCAATTGGGGGCTAACTTGCCATGTCATTCTTGTGAACCTGTAGCTTTTAGCTTCCAATAAGCTAAGTTACCAACCTTGAACTATTTTTGTTTGACCTTCTAATTGTAGTATCTAGTTGCTTAGTGCTGGTAAGTAGTTACTTAGGTTGCAACGAAGTCTGTAATTGCTTTGATAATGTCAATGCTAGCTTGCAGTAGGGACTCATTAAGAATGGCATTGAAGCTTTAAGTCCGGATGATGGGAAGCTTGAGCTCGATGGAGAGGATTGCCTCTAATCTAAACGTTACGCAAAAAGGAGATTCATCTGTGGAGGTGTGATGGGTAGTCTTATACCCTAACAAAATGTTGGGTAGCTCGTCTACTTAAGTGCCCCGAGCTTGGTCTACTCTCTTCTTCGGGCTTTCAAGGATGACTCGATTAGCTGCTTTGACCTAGCCATTTGATTGAGGGTGGGCAATCGATGTGAAGTGTGGCATGATGTGATACTTAGTGTAGAATTCTTTAAACTTGAGATTATTAAACTGTCGCCCATTGTCCATAATAAGGGCATATTGAACTCCAAATTGGGAGTGGATATTGTTTCGAACAAAGGACTCAACACTCTTCTCGGTAATCTTTGCTACAGCCTTAGCTTCGAACTACTTGGTGAAGTAGTTGATGGCAATAGTGATGAATTGTTGGACCTCTTGAGACCTCAGGGAAGGCACCGAGGATGGTAATGCCTCATTGGGTAAATAGCTACGGAATGGTCAAGGGCTGGAGACTATTGCTAAAGGCATGCTTTTGGCATTGCCTTAGCATCTTGCCTCATGGTAAGCCAATAATATCCGAGCTGTGGAGCCTAAATGTAGAGGGCTTGGGATTAAATGTGGTTGCTACACACTTTAACATATAGCTCTTCTATGATACGTAGGCCTTTGTCTTCTTAGAGGCATTTGAGTAGGAGAAGGCTAACCCCCTTATGGTATAGAGCGCCATTGCCCAACATAAAGTTAATGGCATAGTATCTTAGCTTCTTTGCCTCTCTTTTATCCTCTAGGAGTGTACCTTGCTCCAAATAACTTTAGATGTGATCCATCTAACTTGGCTTTGATGTTAATGTTATAAGTTTTAAGATTTTTACCAAGCCTGGAGTTATACTCCTCTTTAGCAAGTACTCGATAAAGATCTTCCTATCCTTTGCCTCAGGCTTCTATATCTTAGTAGAGGTGAGCTTAAATGACCAATTTACTATTGAATTTTTGAGTCGGGAGCTCTTCATGATGGTCTATGAAGTAAATTTAGTTAGAAGGCTCTTCACCTTCTCCAAGTACCTTACTATGGTGTCGTTGTTGGCCTCATATTCACCTTGAACATGTTGGATGACTAGTAGAAAGTTTGAGAAGACTTATAAATGCTTAGTGTCGATCTTCTTGGCCAATTTAAGACTGGCTATCAGAGCCTCGTATTTAGATTCGTTGTTACTGGTATCAAACCAAAACTTGATGTCATAGCAGACTGTGATCTTGTACGGTTTAGTCAGAATAAGACCTATACCTTTACCCCTTAAGGTGGATGATCCATCAACGTAGAGAGTCTACATTATTGGCTTGTTATCCTCTAGTGTTGCTTCCTCTTCTCCTATATACTCAACTATGAAGTTAGCTAGTACTTGTGCCTTGTAGGCCGTTTGTAGTTGGTATTTGATTTTGTACTCACTTAGCTCCATCACGTACTTCACTATCTATCCAGACGTATCCGGCTTTTGTAGCATAATACATAGCGGCTAGTTTGTAAGCATAGTGATCTGGTGTGCTTGGAAACAGGGCCTTAATTGACGTGCTGAGACAACAACAGCTAAGGTAAACTTTTTTGCTCAGGTATACCTAACCTCAAGCCCCTAGAGTATATGGCTGATGTAGTATATAGGCCTATGCTCTCTCTCTTTTGTTTTGACTAATACAGATGAGAGTGCTTGATTACGTATGGCTAGGTAAAGATATAGGTCTTCCCTTGGAACAGGCTTGGAGAGGACAAGAAGGTGTGCGAGGAAGTCCTACAGCTACTTGAAGGCTATTGTACACTTAGGAGTCCATTCAAAACCCTTAGGATTCTTAAGGATTTTGAAGATCTTAATGCATCTATTTGCATTCTTGGAGACAAACTTACTTAGTGTAGCTACAATGTTGGTGAGCTTTTATATGTCTTGGGCTAAGGTAGGAGGCTTCATGTCCCTAATGGCATGTATCTTTCTAGGGTTGGCCTTGATATCCCTCTAAGTGACCAAGAAGTTAGGAAATTTGGCCGAGCTAACTCCAAACACATACTTTAGGGGGTTTAGCTTCATTTCATGTCTTCTTATTTGGTCGAAGGCTTCTTAGATGTCCTTGACATGATCATTGGGTTGCTTGCTCTTGACAATCATGTCATTAACATATACCTCCATGTTGTGCCTAATTTGGGGCTTAAACAACTTTGTCACCATTTGCTGATAGATTGTTCCGGCATTTTTTAGGTTGAAAGGCATGATAGTGTAATAGTACATGTTGACTTCGATGATAAAGGAAGTATAGACTTCATCCTTTGAGTCTATCTTTATCTGTTTGTAACTTGAGAAGGCATTTATAAAGCTTAACAAGGTGTGTCTTAAAGTGGAGTCGACCAACCAGTTGATCCTAGGGAGAGGGAAGCAATCTTTCAGACAGACTTTGTTGAGGTCGGTATAATCGTCACACATACGCCACTTCTTAGACTTCTTCTTGATTGACACTACATTTGCTAGTTAGGTCGGGTACTTCTCCTCCCTTATGAAGCTAGCCTGAAGTAGCTTCTACACTTATTCCTTGATTACAAGCTGCCTTTCTAGGGTAAAGTATCTCTTCTTCTATTTGATAGGCTGCGTAGTAAAGTTGATATTAAGGCTATAGGTTGTTAGGTTGGGGGAGATCTTAGGCATGTTTGATGTCAACTGGGCAAACCCATTTGAGTTGGCCTGAAAGAGGGAAACTATCTCTTCCTTTACCTTAGAAGGAGTCTCAATCACGAACTTAGTAGTCTGGTTGGGAGAGGAGCCAATCTATACTTTTTCAGGCTTTTGACTTAGCTTACCTCTCTTAGCTGACCTCTCCTACAGGCTAGTCTCTAGAGTGAAGACTCTATTGGCTTTGGCAGCCCTTAAATAGAGATTTTGGGAGAGCTTTTGGTTACATCTATAGACTCCTACCCCGATGGAGGTCGTGAATTTTTCCTTTAGGTGAAGGGATGAAGTAATGACTCTAAACGCATTCAAACTTAGTCATCCTAAGAGAGTGTTGTAGGGGGATGGACAGTCAATCGTGACAAACAATGAACTCCATTGGTCATCATGTAGCGTTGTCGTCGTCACTAAGTTCCATGTCCAGGGTGATGATTCCCTTAGCTTAAATGGTACTCTCATTGAAGCCAATGAGATTATGGTCAGCATCATTTGCTAGATGAGCTCGACATAGTGCTGAGTGTATCAATACTACGTGGGAGTTGGCTACCTGCTTATTGCTAGCTAGGGCTTAGTTACAGGTAATCGTAGACTTTACTAGTTGCTGCATTGGGGGATCAGGTTGTTGATCCTTACTACTCTGTTGCTGGGAGTGGTGGTTATTTTGCCCAATGAGGGCATTAAAGGCTTTGAGGGGGTGGGTTTGTGCGTTATGCCTCTCGACTTCCTCGAAGTGAGCGTAAAGCAACCAGTTTTGGGTAGCAAACCCCTTAACCAAGCACTCCACAATGTTTCCTTCAGGAGGGGCTGGTTCTTAGTAGGTTAGTTATTTACCAATTGGTAGTCCTTAGGGTTGTCAACACAAGACATGGTGGTCAAAGGTAGTATTTTGGTAGAGTGTATAGTATGTTTGGGTAGGAACTTGGATCAGCTTCTTCCCATAAATAGTACCAAATGTCACCTTAAGATCTTTGTTGGTATGGATTTGAGTGAGATTAGGCTTCACGCAAGTAAGTAAGCTTGTAAAAGAGAATAATGCGAGGGAGCGATGAGGGGTTGTTCGATGTGGCTACTCTAATACTTAAGTTAGTCTACTGTTTGGAGACTATGAGTACTTAAATAGTATATAGGCTCAAATGCATAAAGTATCAAGTAGTTTAAGTGATGGTTTTGTATTTATAGAGGAGTTATGTTGGTAGTTGGAGAGCAGTTAGTAAGCAAAACCACATCCACAAGTGTTGGAGAGTGGGATTATGGAGTCCAATGTATTCAGCATATGTAGGAGGTGGTTGTTGCCTTAGTCTTTTTGCTTTATCTAGAGTCTTCTAATCATTATAGGCCTCTTATAGTTGGATAGGTCATGTTCTAGGCTTAAGCCAAGGGTGGTTTGTCATAGATTGTAAGCTTTAAGTCAAGACAAGCCTGGGGAATTTATGTTCAAAAAGCCTTATTAACATTAGTATGGAAAACTTATAGTTTTTTAGGATTTTAAAGATATAATGAATGAAATACTTAGTGAAGTGTCTAGAATAAAAAGTAAAAATTAGTTGATTTTGAGTAAGGGCTACAAATTTTAAGAGGAGGGAAGAGGAAAGTAGAGAAGAAAGGGGACATGTGAAGCTTGATATGACTTTCAATTGATTTATCATGGGTAGTAATACTAACAAATGATAAAATTAGGGGCACATGTAAAGCCTCGAGCAAATGACTGTGAGTTTATTTATCATAGGTTGTAACATGGACACATAAACTTCCAATTGAATACTAATTGTGACAAAAGTTTAAGTAATAAATTGATTTTTTGAGCAAAGTTTAGGTTGTATTTTCAACATTATCATTGCATTGTAGCATAGGGTATGTGTAATTTGCTATCACGTTGATGTCTATCTAATTTTTCCTTAGTATTTTTTTTTGTCATTTATGGTTGTTAAATTAAAAATAACTTGATGTTTTTATGTATCGTCTTAAATAGTTTTATGTACATTATGCGAGAACAATATAACTCATGAGGATCGTGATATAAACTAAAAACTTTAAGTAGTAGGAATAGGAGCAATTAAGAAGGAACATAAACAATAATATAAAGAAAACAAAATATACATACACATATTTAATACTCACCTTTAATTTATGGTTATTTTAGTCTTTAATGTTTTTTAAATTTTATAAAAGTAGGGTTTAGGCAATATATGATGGATAGGGAAGTAAGGCTCTCTTTGTGCCTTAATTGATAGGTACAAGTTTGTGAACTTTGGAATTGAAACGTACTTTGTATCATCTTGAAATTACTTTAGAACTTATATTCTATAAAATTTACAAAGTATAAGGTAATTTATAGAGACTCTAAATTTTTTAATTAAATTTCTATGATTTATTAGTATTTCCATAATATTATATTCATTTGAATCACATGAAGATATACTCTCCACGAGTTTAGAAGTGTGTACAAAGGTGAAATTAGAGAGCAAAAGTGACAAAATAACACATTTATAAAGAAAGGTACTATCCATGTGGGCCTTACAATTTATTTAGACTTTACATTTTATTGGAATGTTAGTCCACTTGGTAGAAATATAGAATACTAAATCTATTATAGTAAGTATATAAATAAAAAATTTGATGAAAAACATAATAATAAGATAAGGTTAGTAAAAGGGAAGAAACAAGAGAAGAGAGACAAAAACCAAAATTATAGAAATGAGAGAAGAGACATGGAAAAAATGAAGTAGGAAATTATTTATGATTCATTCACTTTCTAAAATAAAATAAATAGGAAAAAAAATGTTATGCTTAGTGAATGATTGTTATTAGGAATATGCTAGAAATTTATATTTTTTACATTGTGTAATTTATTATTTTAGGGACTACTTATTTTAGTATTTATTTTCATTACATTAACTATAGTATTAAATTTAAAATATTAATATTTCCCTAGTTGGTTCTTTTGGAAAATAGAAAAAAATTATTTTACTTTTTTTATTAATTAAATATATAATTTTCCCATTATTTCAACATTTTATTCCCTTTAGAGAGGGAATAAGTTTCATATTACAAATGATAACAACTATTCCCATAGAGAGTTTATAGAAACATCACCAAAATAATAATTCTTGTATTAATTTCCATGTAAACTAGAGATGAGAAGATAACCTTATTTTATAGTGTACCCTATCATACCTTAATCAGGTAGGTTTTAAGTAGACATTAAACATCACATGGCAGGTTCTTGATAGTATTTCTTGAAACTTGTTCCTATCAAGCATGGTATAGGAGTGAGGTCTTCATACCTTGTATTTACATTAGAACCTATACTCTAGTATATATAGTGTATGAATTCTAATGTAACTACTAGTTAGAATTTATTAAATAATATAGTATATATTAATGAATGAAAAAAATCATATTATTAAAGCATAAAAATGACATCATATTAGCATTAAAAATAAACGGATTAAACTCAATACAAACCCTAAACCTAAAACTAGTAATTGAAAGCTAGAAATAGAAACTTTAATCTCCAAGAGATAATATTTATCGTCAATTACAAATGACTTGTATTATTTCTTTGTGCATGCATACTCACACTTTTGTCAATTAATTGTTTTGCTAATAAATTGTGCCATTTAACATTAGGTTTATGAGATGTATGAAAAACAACTTTTTGGTATGGAAAAGAAAAATATAACTAGAGTTTGCTAAATAAAAAAAAGGTATGAAGTTGAAACTCATAAGAAGATAGAATAAAGTTATAAGTTTTATAGGTATCTATACCTTATAAGTTTTATAAGGTACGAGGCACAAGCTAGATCAAGGTATTATAGGATAGGTTCTAATTCCAAAGATTTAGGAACCTTTTAGGAATATATACTTATAGGATAGGATATAAGTAAGGTATCATATCTTACTCACCTTATATTTGCTCTCCCCTAAAAAATAAATAAGGTAATTAGAAGTATTCCATAAACAATTATTCTATTCCCTCCTTATTTTCTCTTAATAAATGAGCCATTAATGCTTCTTATAGCTGATAGGTATGATCCAGTCTATTTAGTTATTTCTTTTTAGTAGAACTTAGAAGTTACGAATATAATACTGTATTGCATTCATCATTATTATTTAATAGTCTTGACTATAGGGTATTAAGTTATTATACCAATATTTTATCGTATATGAGCAGGCTATAAAAATTGCACATGGACTAACATTACGACTTTGAATGCCCATTTAAAACTTGCTTGATTGAATAAGGTATTATAGATTATTAGGTACATTAAAGTTACCTGCTCAATTCTACTAACACTTTCATTAGCTCCATTAAGTTTTTGTGAATTCTTAACATGTGCTAACTTTTGATTGGCATTGGGATGGCCAACCAAGATGGCAAGGGTTTGTGTAATCTTTTGTGATCCCTTTTCTTCTTTCTTTTCTCTTTTTTTTTTTAAATTATTTTTTATTAATTGTGTAATTACACATATTCAATATTATTTTCTATTATATTATGTAACTAAATATATTTAATATTACTTTATTAAATAAATTATTTTGGATCAATAAAAAAATTGTTACAAGTCAATAATGGACTAAAAACTTAAAATAATGGATGAAAGTCCTATTTTTGTCAAAATCTAAATAAGATTGAAAATTAAAATGTTAAGGATTAAAAAAGGATGGTATGTAAATGTTGTTGATTAAATGTATATTGTTTTGTATACAAAACATAAATATACATACAAGCACACCGAAACATAAAAACTATATAAATTATATTAGAAGGCATCTTTTCTCATGCTAACATAAGAGGACCCTAGAAATGTTTTTGAATAAATTGATAGTAGGTAATTTAGGGGATAACTATGGGCCATCGAGGAAGGGGTATAGTGGTGGGGAGAGAGCAACTATTAGCACAACCTAAATGTCCAACTCCTAGCCCTAAGATTTCTCTAACTTTCAAACCTACAAATTCAACATCAATACATTTTGTTTATCTTCCTCCAAGAATGCTTGTCTTTTCTAAGTTATATAATATAACTTTAGTTATGTGATGTTGCTCTAACATTCATATGTATTGGGGAAGCATTTCGTCTTAAAAGGAAGCACTTGTAAGAATGAGTGGATGAAGGGGAAGGGACACCTTTAATCTAAAAAATTCATGACGTAAATACCATTACAATTTTTGCTAAGCCTAACAAGTTTATTTGTCATTTAAGGTAACATTTTATCTAGCGTTAAGGTCCAAAGGGCTTAATTACATAATCCTATTAGCAATGAACGAAGTAATGCCAAAGACCCTTATTTGATAATTTTAGAATTACAAACACTGCTAAACAATATTGAATTTTATAAACAATGTCGAACAAAACAATCTAAGATCCACATTATACAATAATCTTATTTGTAATTGGTTTATGTACTTTCAGAGCAATGGGTGACACTATACATTATATAAAGAGTTGTCTTGATTATATAGGTATTTGTGATAGAATGTCAAACTTTTTCAACTTTGAGATAGATGTTCTAACTTTTCCAAATAGATGGAAAAACATTTTCAAATCCTATTGATAAGTCAAATACCACGCCATAATAAGATTTCAATTGGAGTGGCTTGTTTTGTTTAATTTTAATTAATAAATCAATTAGATGTCACAATTAGAATAAATAAAAAGAGATTATTGAATGCCATAATTTCACAAATGAATTGATAAGTTCTAAAGAACAAAGAAAACTCTTTGTTAAAGATTTATGTAAACAATGTCAACTACTTATTGAATGAAACTATTAATAAAAGTATTTATAGGAAAATTGTTATGACTTAAAGTGATGACCTAGTTATGGTAGTCATCGTATTTCGTATAAAGAACCGTAGATTGGTTCTCCTTTTAATTGATAACCCTTCATACGATATATAAGACTACTACTATAACTAAATATCCAAGAGTTATGTAAGTGTAGATAATATCACAACGTAGTTAAATTAACATAAGTTTCATAATGTAACTACAATATATACTAGCAAATACACTAAGTCTCTAATGTACTATTGTGTAAACTAACATGTATACTATATAACATATAATACCAAATAATAGGTCTCTGCTTAAGAGTTTGCTACAATAATTGTAATACTCTCTTAACTCTTCGCTTAAACTCATACTAATCTACAAGCTTTCCACTAACCTCAGGCATTTTATGGCTAGATGTAATAAAAAAGTCCTTTTGCAAAAGTAATCTATAGGGGTATAAGCTAAAGAGCTTAGTAAGATATCCCTCAACCATATGACAAATAAGTTATTCAACAGTTAAATTTTAAACATATAAGTACATGAACACATAAAATGCCGTACAAATACATGCAAATGATAAAGTATTGTATACAACTCAAATTTAACGCCCTTAGAAGTTAGGGTTGAAGTATACACGGCATTAGTCAAATTCGGGTATCATAATTGGATTTATACAACTATGAAACTCTACGTTTTGTATTAAAAAATAAACGGTATATCCATTTTCAGTTTTAATTAAAACTAAGTTTCAAGTATGATTGTGAGTGAGTTCTCGCAATCTACGCTCACCTCTAAACAGAGGCCTTTAAACTCAAACTAGGCGGTTAATGCCTTTAACATCTAGTAATTCATGGGCTAAGGTAAGGTTATATCGTACGTGTACACTATATTAAAATACTATAATCATAATTTATCAACCCTTATATGACCTCACTACCTTTGTGTGATGTGACGGCCAAAAATCATTTATGTAATGTATATTTATGCATATTTCAATTTAGTTAGTTCAAGTTTGATATCATTAAGTCCAATTGTTATATGACCAATCAAAATTACAGATAGATCAATTCCTATTAGATCTACTATATAACAACAATATATTATCATGCTTTAAAGTAATTTCACAACTTATCAAATAGTATCATATATATATGCATATATATATATATATATATAGGTAATCACTAACAATGCATATTTCAATTTAGTTAGTTCAAGTTTGATATCATTAAGTCCAATTGTTATATGACCAATCAAAATTACAGATAGATCAATTCCTATTAGATCTACTATATAACAACAATATATTATCATGCTTTAAAGTAATTTCACAACTTATCAAATAGTATCATATATATATGCATATATATATATATATATATAGGAATGCACGTACATATGTATATATATATATAAAGAAAAATGAAAATAACTATCATACATACCATATACATATAAATATATGTATTTTAAAATATATCGTATATTTATATGTATTTGATCCTATAATATATATATATATATATATGCATATAGTTTATATATATATATATATATATATATATATACATAGGTGCATACCTATGCACATGTACAAGAAAATACAATGAACAATATGTATATAACTTTAATTACATGCACAAATATTTTAATACAAAGGAAGGAAATTATAAAATCAATTATATTACATATTTCCTAAATACATGTATTTCTACAACATATACATATATAACAAGAGTACATCCAAATTAACAAAATAAATACATTAAAATACTGCTTAATTATTTCTTTTGGTGTCTTGAAAAGTGATTGACTAAGAGCTTTTCTTCTTCTTCTTATAACTTGTTAAGAAATAGAAAGAAAAATTTGAAAAAAAAAAAGTGAATAGAAGAGGAAAAAAGAGAAAGAGTTGTCGGTGGATGTGTGTTTACATTCTTTTGAGTTTTTTTTTTTTTTTTGTAAAAGACAAGAAATAAAGAAAATGGATGGAATTGTGCAACCGGCCAAAAATAAAAGCAAGAGAAGTGAGAGAAAAAGAAAGATAAGATGGAAATGAATTGATTTGACTTGTGGCTTATTAATGTTTTTGGTTTTATACACTTAGTGAAGACATGTGTAAAGTAAATCAAACAAAAAGCCAATTGAAAATGATTATAACAGTTCAACATGGAAGAGGAAAAAAAATGAAGGAAGAAAAAGGAAAAAGGAAAAGGAAGAGGAGAAGGAAAAGAAAAAAAAAAGGTTAACTTTCCTAAATGTAAAATTATAGAATTAATAATAACTAGCAAATAATATTCATAACTTTATAAATTTTGTTAATTAAATTGTTATTTGTTATGTTTATAATATTTGAGAATTATCTCAACCTATTTGCTAGCAATTTTACGCGATTACACGTGTTAGTCGAAAATCATATTTGATTAGGGTTTTAATACTTTTAGGATATATTTACATATTTTATAAGTTTATGTTTATAGGTTTAGGGTATTTGTTAAGTTTGAGTTCAATCTTTGGTATTTACTTGTATATAGAGTTTAAGGTTTTTACACGCAATTAAGGTTTCGATTAAAATTTTTTATGTTTTTCTCAATCATAATATAATCAAATTTATAATTTAATAAAACTTTTAACTTCCTTAGCCTTATCGACCTATGAAGTTATCTAGGGTACTTGGGCACTCAGTGGCATGGATGGTCGATGGGTGATAGCACATACCATGACTTAGCTTCCATAGACTTCCTAAACACATATAGCAATCATTAATGCAAACTATTTCGCATAAAACTTCATCTTGGCATTTATCTAAAGAGAAGGCTATTTTAGCTTGCTTAATGACTCGAATTACCTCACCATTATAGGAAAACTTATATGGACTTAGGTGATTAATGGTTGTATTGCCAAATCTCCTAACTATGACTTTAGAGACAAAATTCATAGGATAATTACTAATTCAAATTAATATGATATTTTCTTAGAGTTTTCCATCAAAGTAAAATTTTTTATTGCCATATTCTGATGGACAACTTAACATATACCAACCATAATTTAAGGCCAAGAGTATTACAAAGCCCCAATCACAACAACTTAGCCCTTATACTTACATGACACAAGGGCTTGGCAGCAACTAAATCTGTTAAAAAAAATATACACACAATTTCTCTAGGATTGGACAATAACATTGATCACACTTATTCATGCAACAATCTCGGGGATACATACAAACACCTTGGCACTAACTCACATGACCAAAATTCACAAGTGTAGCTTAACACCCGTATAGTCCACAAATAGCTCAACAATTGGACTATTGCACATATTACCAATCAATTCAGCACAACATAATAGCTCAATAATTAACTTGCACACTCAATAGGTTAGTACTCTAGATGTAGTAGCTTAGACAAAGTAATTAGATAGCTCGGTACTACTAGGGAATCAACCACTAAGAACAGTAGCTTAAAAATGCACTATAGAACACAAATCAACTCACACTCAATATACTCACATATGACTATCCTCGTTGCACAGTGGAGCACTTCATGACAACATACGTCGCATTTTGCTCCAATCAGACATAGCAGCTTGGCAATAGTTTAAATGAAGAGGATAATAGCTTCAATTGTTCATTTGTAGTTTGTTACCCTTTAAATTGTAGTAGCTCAATCAAAACTAAAGTACGGGAGCAATTGTTAGTAGATCAGACATGCATACTTCACCTCGGCATAGACATAACAAACTTAGCACAACTTGTGGACTCCAACCATAGTTTCCAACCAATAGAGACACATATGCGGAGCAACGCAAATCCAACAACTCAGAAATTTTAATTCAACAGCTACACGTTAGCTCAGTCTATGCTAGAATAGATAAGATGGTAAACACTCAATTGAGCCATAACACAATTGTTCATCCGTTCATCTCAAACACTAACTACATACTACAATACAACTCTCTAAGCTCCCTATTGCTTTCTTCTTTACTTGTAACAGCTACTATGTAAGACCTAATCATCGACACAATCGAAGTGCCACCACTTGCGTTAGCCGTAATTGACTACTAAATGAGTGTCTTGATTCACAAATGAACACCTAAATCAGAATCTAGAGTGGATGATGTCAGAAATTGAACACCTACTAAATACCCAAAATAACAGTATATGTATCCCCTTTCATAGCATAATAGAAGCACATCAAAGGTAGTTATGTTGCCGTATAACCCCAATGACCCACTACTATCCAAACTTACTGACCCAATTACACACTTCATGACACCAGTAATAGTAATAGACCTACATGACTCTAACACCAACCACCACCACTACAACACAATGTTACACCAGCTCACGGCCAATGTTACTTAATCTCGTAGACCTACTTCAGAACATCAACAATTAATGAATTCTATCTTGGTACCTATCTATAGACTCAACTACGATAATGTTCCATTGACCCAAAGTTGGATTCCCTTTTCTAATTTGTACAGTTGCCACATCAACACCTTTGTTTCCAATTTCTTCAATTTCCTTTGGTCTAGAAAAAAACCAAATTTTGACTTCCTTGAATAGTGAACAGGTTGTGATTTTTTTTAGTTAATGAAAGCTATAGAAATTACAACTTAAAATCCTCACAATACAACTAATAATAAAATACAAAACCTAATAAGCTAGAATCCTTCACAAAACTTATGAAACTCTTGGCCCTATTTGGAACATTGAGCTTTGATACTAAGATTATATGATGTATCTAGGAGTTCAGTAATCGCTAGGTCTTATCGTAGAAAATCAAGTGGTGATAGGGTTCAAGGACCAATCATGTGCTCCTGAACTCGAAGGCTTACTCAAATGGTTCGTTGAGCTATTCTAGGTGAGTTGAGTATTGAGGAGCAATGCATTCCCCAGTTCGATCAGCCGAGTTACTTTACTCACCACACCATCCAAGAGATTATCAAGGTGACTAGCTGACGTGCCAAGCCAACCCCATGGCCATACAACAGTTTGAGTAGTAAATTAGGATACCACCAACATCACCAGTGCCGAGGCCGAGTTGATAGTAATAGTTGATCACCTAAGGCCTGCTCGAAAATGAGTTACCCATGAACCAACCCCAGTCTAGTCTTAATTGTTTAAGCTACCAAATTACCGACATTAACCTGACTTGATCAAAATCTACCCTTGCTTGGCAGTAGTATCATTGGGACCATAAAATGAGCAAATTACGTACACGTTGTCTTTTTTTGACATTTATACTGTCGTTACTGCCAACGGATATTCTTTTTGCATAATTACATTGATACTCCTGTAACTTATTCTCTTTTTCCTTTACTATTAGGAATCCTTTTCTGTAATTTACTTTCACCTAGGATTTACCTTAATTTAGTCATATAAATACTTGTACATTGTAATAGCCACAACAGTTATCGGATTGAATTTTTTAGACATACTCTCTTGAGTTAAGTGTTCTATTATTTACTCTTGAGCGACTCTTATCTAGCCCTTTAAGCGTAGACTAATGGTAAGTAACCTTTGGCCACACTTGTATGACATATCAAGTGTGTCCTAAGCTCGTATGAGGAGTTGGTGTATTATATCCAGCGTCGATACATGGGATCCTTTGCTCATCCTTCGACTATCATTTACCTTTTGAGTCATCTTATGGCCTAGACCCACCCCCTGGTTATGCGTGATATTTAGGCTCGTGTGTTCACTCATAAACCTATATCATCTTAATATTAGAACTTGGCTACGTTTGAAAATGGTTCTCTACTACTGTGTTCTTTGAGTAGTTTGTTACTGTTCTCATGTGATAGAAGTTCTACTATTAATGTAGGAGTTTGGTATTTGGGAAGTGTTAAGGGAAAATTCGGTACTTTGATTTTCCCCATTTTTGATACAAAAAATAGAGTGTGGTTGATTGTTTGTTTGTTGTGTAGTTGTCATCTTGTTGAAAGTATTGGTTATTGATCTACTATTGTATTCACTGATAGAACTTCAAGTGGTGTTTTTAGACATCAATTTTGTAAGGTAACCAACAATGTCGAATTTAAGCGTTTAAGGAACTTTAGGAAATCAAGAAAGTGGTACCTGACATGGCTAAGGGAAAGAAGGAAGCTTTACACTTCAATCGGTGGGTAACCGCTTGGATAGGCTTATTGACTTGGTAGTTAGTTTGGTGATTATTATCCAAGAAGATAAACAACAAACTAGAAATAACCTTATTAGAGGACGTAAGCAGCTAGAGTGAAGCAATGGTCAGTTTGGTTGAGTTAATGCCCCAACTTGACCACCCTAAGCTAAAGGAATGGGTAGGGATGCTAGACGAAGGCTAACCCTTCAAGAAATTAAGGAAGAAGAGGAAATGACGAAGTAGAGGAGTACTATAAAGAAATGTACAAGCCCCTAGAGTCGAAGGGTTGAGGATGCATATTCCAAGTTTTCCTAGGAGTGGTGATGTTGAGGACTACCTAAATTGGGTGGATGGGATTAAAAAGTAGTATGAATGCCATGGCATACCTAATAACGTAAAGGTTGACTTGCTGTGTTGGAGTTCACTGGTTATGCTATGTTATGGTAGAAGAACTTACAAGCCACCCCAAAAAGGGAAGGAGAATGGGAGATTAGGAGTTGGGATGAAATGAAGAGGGTTATGTAAAGAAGGTTTGTGTCAAGATATTATTTGCAAGATGCCTTTAAAAGACCACAGGAGTTAAGGTAAGGAGGGTTTAGTGTAGACACTTATGATAAGGAATTCCAAATGTTAATGATCCGATGTGAAGTCATGAGCCAAAGGATCGAACTATATTTCAATTCATTAGTAGATTGAAGTATGAGATTGGAAATGTCTTGGAAACGTCTTGGAAACCTTGGATATTGGAATGCTTGATGACATAATTTGAGCTACCTAGAGGATTGAAAGGCACCAAATAGGAAGGTTCTGACCACTTGTCAGCCGACCTAGTAATAGCAAATCTATTGCAAGCAAACTTATGTGAATGGAACCAAGTAAGGTCGTTGAGATTGGACTTGCTCCAACTATCCGAACAGAGGAGAAGGAACCATTGAGAAAGTTTGAGAAAGGTTAGAGTTTAGGCAAGAAGACAAGTGAGATCAATTGTTTTAAATGTTAAGGATTTAGGTACATGGTCGCTTAGTGTCCAAATAGACGAACAATGGTGATCTGAGGTGAGGTATTGATTGTTGAGGTCGATAGTACTGATGAGGGAGTAGAGGAACTAAAAGAGGATGGATAGACTGAGCTATTCGAGAAGAAGTTATCTATAGTGAGGAAGGCAGCTTTATGATAGCTACTCTAGTGTTGAGAAGGACTTTGAGTATCAATCCTATACCTAACGATGAATAGAGGGAAAATCTCTTCCATATTAGATGTAAGGTGAATGGGTCCCTATGTGCACTGATTGTCGATAGTGGGAGCTATACAAATATAGAGTAGCCTCTGCATTTATGGTCCAACAATTAAAATTGCCGACTAAGCCCTACCCAAAGCCTTATAAGATACATTGGTTCAGTGATAAAGGAGCCCTATAAGTGAACAAATAGTTATCCGTGCTGATTTGCATTGGCATTTATCGAGATGAAGTACTCTAAGATGTGTTGCCCATGAGTGCATCCCACATTCTACTTGGGCGATTGTAGATGTTTGATCGAATAGTTATATTTGATGGAAGAAAGAATACATGTTCTATGGAGCATGAAGGTAGGAGGGTGAAATTGAGTCCTATAACTGTTGAGCAAGTAAAGGTCATGCAATGCTAACTTAGCTGAGCCTTGAAGAAAGAGGCTTTAGTAATGACCTGAACCAAATTGAAAAGAGAAATAGAGCTCGAAGCACTGACCTATCTACTGGTCTGAAGGTTACTAGAGATGAGGTCCAAGGAGAGGGAGGAGCTTGTTGAGGTAAAAACCTTGATAGAGGAATTTGCTGACTTGTTTCTATAGGAGCTACCGAAAGGTCTGCCCCTAATCTAAGGCGTCGAGCATGCAATCGACCTGTAGTCATGAACTATACGGTCGAACAAGCTTTCCTATAAGCTAAATCTTAAATAGGCCGCTAAGCTACAAAAGTAAGTAGATGAGCTGATGAAGAAGGAGTATGTGTGCAAGTCCTTTAGTCCCTGTATAGTGCCGGCTTCTTGGAGGATGTATGTAGATAGCCGAGCAATCAATTGAATCACCATTAAGTATAGGTATCCCATACCCAAACTTGATGAAATGCTACACGAATTAAGCGTAGCAAGAGTGTCCTCCAAGATCAACCTCAAATCTAAATGCCATCAAATTTGAATGCACGAAGGTGACAAGTGGAAGACTACATTCAAAACCCACTATGGATTATATGAATGGGTTATAATGTTGTTTGGACTACTCAATGTACCAAGCACATTTATGCACTTGATGAATCATGTGCTTCGAGACTTATTAGGGAAGTTTGCCGTAGTTTATTTTGATCACATCTTGGTGTCCAGTCTTAACTTAGAGACTCATCACCAACATCTCCGAAGTGTCTTTGCAAAAGTAAAAGCTGAACAACTCTACACTAATTTGAAGAAGTGCAACTTTTGTCGATCCGAAGTGATATTCTTGGGGTTTGTTGTAAGTAGTGGTGGTATATGAGACAATGAAGAGAAAATTAGAGCAATCATCGAATGGCTAATGTTGACCACTTCAGTTGACATGAGAAGTTTTTATAGCCTGGCATCATTCAATTGCAAATATATAAAGAATTTTAGTACGATTATGGTCCCACTCACTAAACTCTCAAAGAAGAATGTTTAATGTAAATGGGGAGAGAAGGAGCAGCGGAGTTTTGAGGAAGTGAAAGAGAGGCTGACTACAACCTCCGTCTTAGCTCTGTCGAGCTTTGATAAAGTTTTTGAATTAGAGTGTGATGCGTTCGAACTAAGCGTAGGTGCTATGCTAATGTAAGATGATTGACTAATTGCTTACTTTAGTGAGAAACTTTAAGGAACTACACTCAACCATTCTATATATGACAAGGAGTTCTACTCCTCAATTTGAGCCCTAATGGTATAGCAACATTATATGCTATCTAAGGAATTTGTGATCTACATCGATCATGAATCCTTGAGATATTTGAAGAGCCAACCTAAGTTATCTTGGAGATAAGCCAAATGGATTGACTTTATGGAGGGATTTTCTTATGTTTTGAAATATAGGAATTAGAAGAATAGCATAGTGGTCGACGCCCTATCAAGACAACATACACTTTTGATTGAACTGTAAACAAGGCTACTTAGTTTTTCAACAATAAAGAATTTATATGTTAAGGATCTACACTTTGGTCCTATCTATGCTCGATGTGAGGAAGGACGGTTATTGGATAACTATTACAGGGAAGACGAATACTTGTTTAGGAAGAGGAGGCTATGTATCCGGACTTGTTCCCTGAGAGAACTACTAGTGCGCGAGGTACGTAGAAGAGAACTAATAGGACACTCCGACCAATGTTGAACCTATGAAATGCTCTCCTCCGGATTCTTTTTGCTAAGGATGAAGAGAGATGTCCAATCCATATTGGAAAAGTATGTGACCTATAGAAAAGTAAAGAGTTGAGCCGAGCCAAGTAAGGACACTATCTACCCTTGTCTATCTCGACCAAACCTTAGTCTGAGCTAAGTATAAACTTTATGTTAGGATTGCTGAGGACGTCTCGAGGGAAGGACTCTACCATGGTAGTCGTGGATCTATTTAGCAAGATGTCACATTTTGTGCCTTGTTCCAAAATTAACAATGCTTTGGCTATCTTTATTCTTTTCTTGTGGGAAATAATCAAGCTTTATGGAATACCTAGAACCATTGTTTCTAATCGAGACTCGAAGTTCATGAGCTACTTTTGGAAGACACTATGGAGGTGAATGGGAACTAAGCTATTATACAACATGTTTTGCCATTCATAAACTGATGGAAAAATCAAGGTTGTTAATAGAACCGTACGAACTTTGCTGTGGGTTGCTGTTAGACGAAACATGGCTAATTGGGATCTGTGTTTGCCAATAATTGAGTTTGCCTAATAGGACCGCTTATAGCGTAACAAACATGTCTCCATTCGAAGTTGCTTATGGGTTTTACCTTAAGCTCTTGATAGACTAAGCACCTTAGCCAAGACTTGATGATGATCGACTAGTTGTAGAAAGAGTTGAAGCCATCAGATGTACCAGAAGATTGTAGAGAAGTTAAACCAAGCCACTACCAAGCTTGAGAAGCAAGGCTGATGACTGAAGAAGAGAGAATTTCAACCAAGTGATTTGGTTTGCATACATCTTAGTAAGGAATAATTCCCAAACTTGAGGAAGAGCAAGTTGTCTCCTAAAGCTGACGAACCCTTCAAAATGCTTGAAAAGATCAATTCTAATGCTTACAAGATTGAGTTACTTAAGGGATATGGAGTCTTGGACTCCTTTAACATTGTCAATCTCCAACCTTACACTCCCAAGGATGAGTAACTTGGAGTTGAGTTAGATTTGATCCCAAATCTCAAACAACTTAGAGGGGATGATAGGGATCAAGGACCACTTATGTGCTTCCAAACTCAAGGGCTCGCTTAGATGGTTCGCCAAGCTGTCCGAGGTGAGTCGAGTGCCGAGGAGTAATGCATTCCTCAGTCCAATTTACTGATTTACTTCACTCTCTACACTATCTAAGAAACTGCCGAGGTGACTAGCCAATGTACCGAGCTGACCTCGTTGTTACACACCAGTCTGAGCATTGAATCAAGATACTGCCAACCTCATTAGTGTAAACTCTATACAGTTAGTGGTTTAAGTGATAAATTAGATTTGAGTGCTCTAGATAATGTCATGAGTTGATGGGGCTGAATAAGATAAAAATTTTATTAAATTGCAAAATCGAATATAGTATCGGTAATAAAAATCTTGGGAGTTCGATTAGAACTCAAATTGTGTACAAAAACTCTAAATCTTATGTATACATAAATATTCGAAATTGAATTCGAACTTGACGAAAATCTTAAAACTATAACTTTAAGTTTATAAAATGAATAAATATAACCTAATAGTATTAAAAGTTTAGTTAATTATAATTATTGAGTAATACGTGTAATTGCATAAAACTTTTAATGAATACATTGAAATAACTTATAAATATTATAAATGTAACAGGCAACAATTAAATTAATAAATTTTTATAAAATTTGAATATTATTTTATAATTATTAAATTTATAATTTTTGTAATTGGAAAAATCTAATATTTTTATTTTTCTTTTTCCACCTTTTCCTTTCCTTTCCTTTTTCCTTTTTTTCTCTTTCCTAGATTTTTACCTCTCCTCTACGTTCTACAACTTTCAAACTTTTTGATGGACAAGTGTTATACTACGAATTTTTACCATATGATCATCATGTGGTACAAAACAAAAGATAAGATTATTGTCCCATCATATTAATTACTATACCTTACTTGATTTTCTTCCTATTTTATTTTTGGTTTTAACCACATAATTGCTGCTCTTTCCAACTTGGTAAAAACATTTGGGAATGCAAAAGAAAAACACACACAAAATCCTCTTGTTTCTTTCTCTTTTGAACCATGAAGTATCAACTTTTCTTTCTCAATTTCTTTTTGTAAATTCAAAAGAACAACAACCAAGAAGAAGAAGCTTGGGGATTTTAATTCAAGAGTATTCCAAAAGAAGGTTATTTATTATGTATATTATATGTATTTTGTACTAATCATCTTGATATATATTCTCTTACATACATGTATTTTAGAATTTATATGTAGTTTTAGTATTTTCTTGTATATGTATGCTCATATATGTCAGGGTACTAAAATATATTTACATGTATATACATGTAACATTGGATTTTACAAAATGTTAGTATAAGAAAATTATGTATATGTACATGTACATGTATATATGCACATATAATAATATACATATTATGTATTTTCCTTACTTATGTACATATATACATATAAGTATGTAACTGAAATATGTATATATAACTATAAAATATAAAATACTAATATAATATAGCATGTGTATAATAGAGTCTATATATATCGTGTCTATTGTATAGATTATATATATATATATATACCATGGATACGATGCATATGTATATGTATTTATGTATAATACTAGGTATATTAAGTATTTTAGTGTATATATATGTAAATATCATTGTATATGTATGTATATGTATAAAATACAAACATATAATTACATGTATTTATATATATATATATAACCATACGTATTGTATATATAATATATTTAAAGTTATATATTATACATATAAGAATACGTATATGAATAGTATGGTATAAGTAGAAATACAGATATATTTGAATAGTACATATATAATATATTAGAATATCAATTTAATAAATAAAGTAATTTGGTAAATATGTGTATATATATATATATACCGTAACATTGAAAAAGATTATAAGAAATAACTAATTTGTAAAATTTAGTAAAATATAATAATAAATATTATTATATACATGACGTAAAATACAAAAATAAGAAAATGTGGAAAAGTATAAAATATTCAAAAGTGACATGTGGCATACTCTTATGCTACCACATCATTACTTAACTAAATTTAATTACATTCGTAATTAAAAGTAATAATAAAATAATTAGGAAATTAATAAAGTAGAAAAAATGAATTAAATAAGTCCTAAACCTAAAAATTAGTAAAAATAGATAATTATAGTAAAATAGACCTAAAAATAAGAAAATTACAAAATATAAGATTTAAATATTTATTAAATCGTAATTATACAAAGAAAAGTTTAAAATAATATTTTATAATTATTTAAGTCAAAATAATGAATTCCGTAATATTTTTACAGCTTAAAAGAAAATGCGGGTTACAACGTTTAAAACGGACTCTGCTATTAAAAAGTACATTCGAAAACAATCAAAATGCACTATAAGTTCATAAAAATTCAAATTAAATTAAAAAAGTTATATGCGATTTACGAAAAAGATCAAATCGAAAATTTCATATAAACAAATAACTAATTTAGGTAAATAGTACTAAATATAATAATAGTGTAGCTATTTGATTCCAACACTTACTACTTTTCGTATTTTCTTAATATTAGGTAATCACGATATTGATACTGACCTACCAGCCGATTATTATGATCCTTGACTTTAAGGATGGTTAACTAAGTATTCCTAACGATTCCATACATACTTAAGTATGCAAATAGTGAATATTAATTATTATTAATAATTGAATGTTATGTAGGACTGAGTTATGCTTGTGTATTATACTGCTTGTCAATAGTGAATTTACTTTAGAGTATAGTAATGTACTGTTTGCTGTATAGCAAATTCGATAGGAATTGATCTGTTTATAACTTTGTTTGATCACTTAATAAAAGCACTTAACATTATTAGATTTGAACTAACTAAATCAAAACATACATAATCATGCACTGTACAAATAATTCCAACCGTCGCTTGATACGGAGGTAGTGAAAGGTCATATGAGGGTTGTTTAATTTTGATTATAGTGTTTTAGTATATTGTACAAGTATTATATGACCTTACCCTAGCCCGTAGGAACATTAAGCGTTAGAGGTACCAACCATTTAACCAAAGGTCGAGTCTAAAGGCTTCTATTTAAGGGTAAGTTAAGGCTACGGAAACCTACTCACAATCATACTTAGAATTGAGTTTTAACTAAAACTGAAAATGTGTGTGTGTGTGTGTGTGTGTGTGCGTGTGTGTGTGTGTGCGTGCGTGTGCGTGCGCGTGCACGTGCGCGCGTGTGTGTATGTGTGTGTGTGCGCGCGCGCGCGTGCGCGCGTGTGTGCGTGCGTGCGTGCGTGTGCGTGTATGCATGTGAGTGTGCATGTGCGTGTGCGTGTGCCTGTACGTGTGTGTGTGTGTATGTGCGTGTGCGTGTGTGCGTGTGCGTGTGCCTGTGCGTGTGCGTGTACGTGTACGTGTGTGTGTGTGTGTGTGCGCGCGCGCGCGTGCACGTGTGCGTGTGCTGTGTGTGTGCGTGTGCGTGTGCGCGTATGCGTGTGCGTGTGTATGTGTGTGCGTACGCCATGTATACTCTAACTTTGACTTTAGAGGGCGTTAAATTTGAGTTGCATGCAGTACTTGGTTATCTATATGTATTTGTTTGGCATATTGATTGTTCATGCATTCATTTGTTTGAAATTAATTGTTGTATAACTTGTGTGTTATATAGTTGAGGGAAGATTTCATTAAGCTACTTAGCTTACACCCTTATAGCTTACTTGTGAAGGGAGATTTTTTTATTGCTCTAGGTTGTAGGATGCTCGAGGTTAGTAAATTCTTTACTAGTGGGTATGAGTGTGAGGGTGAGGTTAGAGTCAAGAGTGACATGATCTTACTATAGTTACACTTGAAAGTTTATTAAATGATCTTATGTATTTATAGCCTCTTGAGAGACTTAGTATCTGTATTATAGATGTTTCATATGTATTTGATAATTATAAGTTTGATATTTGTGTTATTATAATTATGTTGTGATATTACTTGTGCCTACATAACTCTGGGTTATTAGTTGCAGTAGTAGTCTTATATATTACATAAAGGATCATCGATTGAAAGGAAAATCAATCTATAGTTTTTTGTACGATATACGGTGTCTGCCACTATTAGCCCCCTTGGGTTATGACAACTAGTGTTGAGGTTAATCTGACAGCGATTAGGAGTTAATCACTCAAGACCGACCTAAAAATGAGTTATTATTGAACTAACCCTAGTCTAGTCCCAATTGTTCGAGTTATCGAACTTCTAATGTCAACTTGACCTGATCGAGATCTACCCATACCCGGTAGTAGTATCATTGGGATTATAGAATAAGCAAATTACGAGTGCGCTGTTCTTTTTTGACATCTGTACTATCCTTACTGCTAACGGATATTCTTTTTATATGATTACATTGATAACCTTATAAATTATTCTCTTTTTCCTTTACTAGTAAGAATCTTTTTTTGTAATTTACTTTCACCTATGATTTACCTTAATTCAGTCATATAAATACTTATACATTATAATATTTGTAACAATTATCAAATTGAATTTTTCAGACATATTCTCTTGAGCTAAGTGTTCTATTGTTTACTCTCGAGCTATTCTTATCTAGCTTTTTGAGTGTAGACTAGTAGTGAGTAACCTATGACTACACTTGTATGTTATATCAAGTGTGCCCTAAGCTCATATGAGGCATCGATGTATCATTTCCAACGTTGGTGCATGGGATCGCTTGCTTATCCTTCAATTATCATTTACTTTTTGAACCATCTCATGGCTTGGACATACCCATTAGTTACACGTGATATTTGGGCTCGTGTATTCACCTACAAACCAATACTAAGTGGGTCCTTCGAATATCGAAGAAAAGTAGATGAAATAGGGTTTAGCAAATTTGTGAGCTGTTTATGAGGATATGACATACCAAATGAATATTATACGACTTAATCTCTACTTTGATATTACATACAAAGTATAAATTAGGGTTAGTCGCCATAATCCTTGTTAAATGGATTGATAAGAGCGAAATATGAGAGCTTTCACAATGAAAAGCTTAAAGGGTTTTTCATTGAAATTTCATGAGTGTGATAAGTCCTTAAAAACCTACAAATATGAACTATTTATACATAATGGTAATTTCGTAAATAAAATAAAGGATGTCCTAGTGGCATTTTGGTAAATACAAAATAAAATATAAGAGTAATCCAGTAAAAGAAAACATAAGTAAGTAATCTTGAAGTCTTGCTATCTTAGATGAGCAAACCTAGTCGAGGAAACACAGTACAGTAGAGTAACACAAGCAAAATACAGTAGAAGAGAATAGTAAAGCAAAGTGAAGAGAGTAGAGTAGCAGGGCAGAACAGTTAGAGTGGACAACATGAGAGTCATGCTTACTCGATCGGTCTCTTGGAACCCAACAGCAGCCTCAACAAAATTATAAAGGTTTCCTTTTTTTCTTCATTTTCTTGCCTTTTCTTCAAAATAAAACACTCCAAAATATCATGCCTTAATTTCTTACAATAGCAATAAGTTTTATTGGATTTCCATCTCTTAGATTTGGATATGAACTTTTTGCTACAAGTATTCTATCTTTCTAAAGTTTTTCATCTAACACTTAGATCTTCATCCATTTCCTCAGAATAAACTGTAAGATCAAATTTTTCTTTCAATAATAAATTGGATTTAGCATCTTCAAAGGATAAAATATTATTGTTGCCATACAACATTATTTCTTTGAGGTGTTTATAAGTAGCAGGTAAGGAGATTATCAATAAAACAATAAAACTGCTGTATCTTCATCTTCAATCTTAGTGTTAATATTTTCCAAATCCATAATAATAATTAAACTCATTAAGATGAGATTGAATAGGAGTACTTTCAACCATACGGATTATATACAATTGCTCCTTCAGATGAAACTTATTTGCAGGGCTCTTTATCATATATAAAGATTTCAACTTTAATCATAATCCTGTAATGGTGGTTTCATTAGCTACTTCGTGAAGAACCTCTTTGGATAAGTAAAGTTGAATTGCTAAAAGTGCCTTGTCATGTAACTTGTCCTATTGCTCATTAATCATGGAAGCTAGTTTTTTCGACTTCCCATCTAAATCTTTCTTTAATCCATTTTGGGTAAGAATAACCTTCATTTGGACTCGCTAGATAGTAGAATTAATTTTACTATCAAACTTCTCATTGTCAAACTTTGCAATGGTAGACATCTTAAATTCTCAATTGAACGAGTGCTTTGATACCACTTATAAAGGTATATATGTAATGCAAAAGCACATAATCAAATCAATGGAGAATTAAAAGGAAGCAAATGGTATAAAAGAAATGTAATTCTCCTATAAAATGAGAGTACAAAAATTTTGAGTAATGTTGAGGATAAAATAACCAATTTCTCTTAAAATAGCTCTATCAAGAATGGAATGAATAAGTGATGAAATGATTATTAAATTCAAAACAATCACCCTTTTTTATAGGTGTGAAAAGACAATTTTTTGTCACTAAATAAAGTAATGATTTATATAAAAGGAAAAATGTTGACCAATAATTTCAATGACCAAAATTTTTAAGGATGAGAGTCGTTTAATTCAATAGTAGCAAAACAAGAAGGATAAGAGCCATTCATTTTCAACAACACTTATGGTAATGCATTAATAATACTTTATTTAAGTATAACAACACTTCACATGTGAAATAATAGAAAATTTTTATTAGCACGATTTTAGAAAGATAACCAAACACATGAAAATATATCATTTTTAAGAAAATATTTTTATTAAACAAATGGTACCTAAAGTATTAAAAAATAATAAATCTTTATAGATATTACCTTTGCTAGGGAATCGGAACCCTACCAATATCATATTGTATTTTCTTAAATTGGGTAGAGATATTTGCATATAAATACTTTCTGTTGTACTAGAAATGGAAATAGAAAAGAAAAGAAAACAGTGTCTTCCCGAAATTATGATTGTAAAGCCATATTCGATTGTATCCTTTGCATTAAAGGAGACCTCGTTCCTTGAATTTACACATGACATTGCAGTTTTATATTACGTCCATTTCTACACCAAAATCCATTCAAAAATTACAAAAATATCTACAAAAAATTGACATCTTAGCAGCACACATTACCACGCTTCGAAAACCATTCTTCATGTCAAGACAATCATCATTGCTCTCCATGGAAAACATACATGCAAACGTCGGCTGCTTAGCCATGAATGCAAAATCTTTGACAAATAGAGACTTACGATTATAATACAAAACTTTATTGGAATCTCGCACTTCGTGACCGTGGTTCCATACATTCAGCAAATCATCAAGAACGCTCATAATGTCATTTTCCTTCGTTGATCCCTCGTTTGCGTTGTTTATATCCTTACCCTGTACTTGGTATCAATTTCTTTTTGGATTTCTGAACTAGCCTGAATCTTAAGCTCTTATACACAAGCCTTCATTTTCGTGGTGATCATCTCTTCTTGGCTTTGAACGTTTATGGTAATCTAGTCATTGTTTGACAATTGTGCCCAATACATTTGGCAAACATTTCATTAGAGGTGGTTGAATGAACGTCTAGAGCCATTTAAAAAAAAACACCAAATTGTTACAATTAGTCATCGTTTGACCCCATAATGATATTCTACTATTAATACTCTGTTGTTTTTTATCTATATCTATCACAACGCCTCAAACCTAAATCCGTTATGATATATATTTATAGATTATATATTCTTTTACCCTCAGTGAAAGAGGACATTCACCATAGATTTAGGTAAAAATATTATAACATCTACGTCTGGGAGACGGGTGGTTTAAGTATTTGGATAGCATTGGTTCCATAAAGCTACGTACATTGAGTACTAGAAAGTGTGAAAATGCATTAAACGTCTTCCAAGCGTTTAAAACATTCGTATAATCAAAGGGAATGAGAGGCTATTTGGGGTCATAGGTACTTTGAATAGTCATTTATATAATTAATATAGGAGTTTACAATTAAGATAATGTTTGGCAAATGATGTATGTGGAAGTTATTGGGGAAGGTTTTATTGTGATATTTGTTTAATATTTCGAATAAATGATAACTTAGACCTATATATCTTAATGAGGAATCACCTAGAACCAGCTTATCGGTTCATGATTGCCTTGGTAGGTCAATCACATTTAATAACTACAATTGTTTAAAGTAATCAAATAAATGGATGGCATCATTAATATATCTTTAATAGATTATATATATTAATCATGAAACCATTTCTTAAATTTCAATGTGGTTTCATAAGACCTATTGTAACTTCTCAAGATAAAGGTAAGCATGAATCATACAAACAAAAACTAAATGGTATTTTTTTTAGCTACTTAATTTAAAAGTTTTTAACTAAAGTTAATATAACGTTTACCGCTTTAGTTTTAGAAAACGCAACTCCTCTCTCACAATTCATGAGGGACTACAATTCAATGAGTTATCACACCTATAGTATGCAAATTGCATTTTTGACCTCTCTAGTTCCTACATGGAGGATATTCTTCAATCAGAAACAACCATGTGAGGTAATCATTCGTCTTTGTTATTTCTCTAACGTCCTTCTACTACCAGGAAAGGTGAGAAAACTGATTCCTCTTAGCACTAAAATTGGAATTCGTGGGGTGTTGGTTGTTGAATATGTAGGCTAGCATATAGTAATTAGAATTGGTATGCCGTCATTCATTTTCCAAAATTTCTTGGGTCACAATAAAAATAAAGGGCACATATGATATGGTCCAACAACTTGGCAACATTGAGCAAAGATGGTAGTTTGTAGCAATAACAAGAAAACACTAATCTAGGACTTGGAAGGCTCTGCTCATGTCCCATTAATGAATTTCGATCAATGTCAAACATATATATTATATTCTTTTATCCTCAGTGAAAGAGGACGTCTACTGCAGGTTTAGGTAAAAATATTGTAACATCCGTGCCTATGGGAGACGGGTGGTTCAAGCATTTGGAAAGCGTTGGCTCCATAGAACTACGTACATTGTGTATTAGAAAGTGCGTGAAAATTCATTGATTGTCATTTATATAATTAACATAGGAGTTTAGAATTAGGATAATGGTAGGGAATTGATGTATGTCGAAGATATTTGGGAAGGCTTTATAATGATATTTATCTAATATTTCTTGATAAATGATAACTTAGATCTAAATAAGGGCTAGATTCGAAGGGGTAACTAGATTATTTAGCACTGATTATTGAAACGTGCGCTCATAGGGGTTTAGGTGGGTCGATCACATTTAAAAACCGCATTTTCCTAAGTGGTTGTATAAATGTTTCATTTAAGCATCTATAATGTAGGCATAACATTGCTTATATATCTATATAGATTATGTATAATCACGAAACCGTTTCTCAAATTTTATTGTCATTTCATAGGACCTATAATATGCAAATCGCATTTTTAACCTAACCCTCTAGATCCGATTGGGAGGGCATTCTTCGATTAGAAACAATCACGTGCAGTCATAATTCGTCTTAGTTATTTCTCTAACGTCCTTCTCCTACCAGGAATGATGAGAAAAACGATTCCTCTTAGCACTAAAATTGGAATTCTTGGGGTGTTGATTGTTGAATATGTAGGTTAGCTAATGCAGCAATTAAAACTGGTAGACCTGCATTTATTTTTTCAAAATTTCTTGGGCCATGATGAAAGTAAAGGACACATATGATGAGGTGAAAAACTTGGTCACATGGAGCGAAACGATGGTAATCCGCAACAATAGCATGAAAACACTAATGTAGGACTTGAAAGGTTCTGCTCATGTCTCATTTTTTTAATGAATTTTGATCAACGTGAAACATATGTACCCCTCTGATTTTTTTTTAGGTCTTGTCTATATATTTTACTTGACCAACTCCACTATCTATCTCATCATTGATTTGTAATCCTTTTAAATCTGAATCATTGAATAAATTATGAGTTTAATGATTTATATTTAAAAAAAAAATAGAAATGAATGATAGGATAGAAGATGGAAACAATCCTGTCAAAATAGAGAATAGGACCGTAGAATTTCCTATAATACAAATATGTATATATGTTGAATAATTTCTTTAAATGTAAATTGGTACTACATCTGTGTTACATTTGTTTCGGGAATGTATTTTAAAATGTGATGATGAGATTTTTTACGTGGAAAAATGGGCATTAATTTCTTCTGCAAAATGAAATGATGCAAAACTAGAAGTCTCCGGTGCTACGAGCTTTCCTCTAACCCATTACAATCACAATCCCAACATACAAACTCATTGGAAAAACCTACATCGTCAGTATTCACAGGGGGGGGGGGGTGGGGGGGGTGGTGTGGGTGGTTGTTTCCAATAAATATTGTCTACAACAAGGATGATCAGATGGGCACACAAATAATGTCATCTCATCTACAGAATAACTCCAACGTATCTGAAGACCTAATTACCTTGTATGAGATTACAAATAATCGGTATTACGATCAATCCTTAAAATGGTATCAGACCGGTGAACCATTCGATCACTTTGAGCGGAAGCTTCATGAGAAACAATGCAAGATTTGATAGAGCGGTGAATAATATGCAACATGGGCAAATGCAACTCAATATGGACCTGCACCCACAAAAGAAAAGTACAAGTGAAATCGTCAATAAAAATGTTAAGAGCATGACACATCGATAATACATACGTGAATTTCATTTGGGTTCGGGGTGATGGGAAAGGAAATAAGAAAATGTAAATGCATGAAGTTCAATTTCTATGGGGAAATATACAATTAATTGGGAAGATTTTCATGAGTGGATCATCAAGGATTGTCATGAAAACCCAAATGTGATCGAAATATGAAATTAAAAAGAAAAGAAAAACATAACCTTTCATTAGACGCAAGGCACATTAACCTAAATATTGATTTGAAGTAATTAGAAAAATTGTCTACCATAATGAAAAGCAGATAAATGTTTATTTTTACGTACCCTATAAGCCATAAGATTGAACCGACAAGAGCTATAGCCAATGAGATCAGAGCAAAAGGAAGACTTAATAAAAAAGCTAGGGGTCTGCAACTTCCCATTCCTCTCCCTGCTTGTGATAATTTCTCAAAGAGAGAGAAACGACGTTAGGGAACATTCTTGATACGGAGTTGTGGTCTTTTTCTATTGCCATGCAAGAAAAACCTAATGGGAGCAGGAAGCGGGAAAAACAACACAACTAACACCGAGGATAAATGAGGATGTTTGGTGGAAGTACCTCAATTGGATAGGAAAAGTTAACAATTGTGTTGCCAAATCTGGCGGTTATTGAGCTGGTAATCTGGCATTATGTTATGTTTGGTCTTCACATAATTCCCATAAAATTATTATTATTGATTGAGCAAATAATTCTCCTTCACCTATCTGTGTGGACTTCACATTTTCCCCATAAAATTCATTTCAGTGCAATCATTATCTCATCGTTATTATTAAATAAATACTTCGAACTCCAAATTTTTTCCCATAAAGTTCTTTTGCATACTTCTAATGGTCATTATCTTATCTCACAATTATTATTAAGCAGATGCTTTTTTCTTTCGGACTATATATTTGTTCCCATAAAATTATTATTAATTAAGCAATTGTTCTCAAATATTATCAAGTAAATAATTCTCCTTTTGGACTCTATATTTTTTCTTTTAAAATTCTTTTGAATTCATCTGTTAGTCTCATCTCGCCATTATTATCAAGCAAATAATTCTTTATTGAACTCCATATTTTCGATCAATTATTCTTAATTAAATAATTGTCATCTATTATTATTAAGCTAATAATTCTCCTTTGGACTCCACATTTTTTCCCATGAAATACAATTGAATATCCCTAATGGTTATTATCTTGCAATTACTATTAATTTCGGGAGCTTCTATAATCCGCTTTATAGTTCTTGCCCTTTTCGGGATTTTTATAGAATCGGTCCAACTCTTTATTTCATCTTTAATTTAATATATATTAAATTTAGACTATTAAAAATACGATTAGTTTGATGGTTCAAATTTAATTGAATCGTAGAAAAATCCTAATTTAAGACTTTGCATTTTTTACCTATAAAATTATTATTATTAATTAATTATTGATTATTAATCTATATCTATATTATTAGGGAAATACCTTCATTTCAGCCTTTACATTTTATATCCATAAAATTCCCAATATTACCCTAAACAATTTCATATATCTGTTAGGCAGTTGTTTTCAATGCACTGTCTCTCCTCTATGCTCCGTTCACGTTCCTGAAAGGAAGTTCTTTCCTCACCAACTTCAAAATCAAACGCGTGATTGATAGCCTCTCAATTTCTTTGTTTGTCTTTCTGCGACAGTCTAAAAAACGCCAATTTAAAACAACCATAGTGCAGTTACAACGAAACATGAAAGATCCTGCTGCTCCTAAACATCATCCTCAATAGAAGGGTAGTTTTTTTGCCACTTTTTTAGCTTCTTTAAAATCTGTTTCCCCAAACTTAACACGGTAGACGAAACTTCCTTTCTTCTTCTTATCGTATACTATGATACATTTGAAGAACAAGCAGAGCTAATCCTATTTTGACAAGTAGGTGTGGTTTTCTCTCTTAGAAGAGAAGCTACCGTATATATTATACCAACATTCACTATAAGAATTTTGACCTTACGTAACATTTGTTGATTTTACAAACATAGCTAATTTTAGTATATTTTAGTCATGTTTATCAAACAACGCACAAAATACATTTTTGGCTATGTTTGTAGTCAAACATGAAATATATTATATTGACTTGTTTATGGTACGACACTAAAATATATCTCTAAATGACATTAAAACATATCTTTAATACAAATATAATTTATCATATGATAATATAAAATAAAATAGAAAGGTAATTTATAACAAATATAAAAGAGTTCTCAGAAAACATTTTCTACAATACTAATACCCCAAAGATTTTACTCTCTTACACTTGTTGTGATACGACAAAAAGAATTTTTTTTGTATATTTTATACAAATACTAAGAGAAATGCATTTCTTTTATAAAATTATTTTTTTTTCTTTAAATAACTATAGTAAATAAGACCTTGGTTTATAAGGTTTTTAAGATGCCCCATAGAAGCTTACCATCTTATAGTCAAAGAAAAGGAAAAAAACCTTATTTGAATATGATAAGTCAAAATTGGCCTATAAAAAATCACAAGTCAAAAATTTCTTTGAATGAAATTGGAATATTTATAGAAATTTACTTCTTTTGCAGTAATTAATAAATAAAACACATCTATCATATAGAGATATATATTTGAAATATAACAACCATGTGCATTCATTAATAATTATCTAAATTTATTAACTTTATTGTTCTATTCATTGTTCTCCTCTTATCAATCACAATGAAATAAATTATTTATTTTATACTTGTTATAAAATATTACACTTGTTATAAAATGTTATTAAACATTGTGTAAGATATGTTATTAGTAACATTTGTAGTCTATATAAAATATGTTGTCATATCTATTATAGCATGGCATTATTGTATATCCAAATACATGGGATAGATTAAGAAGTTAAAAAAAAAAATTGATAAGATAAAAAATAATGATATCATATTGGTTCTTTGGTTTCAATGGCCATTCATTATAGAATGGAATCATTATTGCTTTTTCTTATTGGCAAAATGATTTCAAAGAAAGATTATTGATTAGCTAGTAAAAGTAATAGAATGACTTTTTTATACAACTTACTTTGTTTTTCATATCTTTTGAAAATTAAACATATTTGTAATGTATATGCATATATAATTAAATTATTAAAATAAAAATATATCGCCAATGTATATTATATATATAAATATATTTCATTATGCACATGTAAATTTAAAAGTCCATTTTTCCACTTGAAAAATATATATATACACATAGAACATATAACTTATTCAATTCAAGGAATAGTCATTAGAAGTGCTTTATAAATGTTCATTTTAAAAGAAGTATTTTTATCAATCATCGATAAATAAAAAGTTGAAATATTATAATAAAATTAATTTGTTTTTGTTAATTCAACACTGACGTCCAAAAAAAGAAAAAGTCTATAGAATATTGTTGCTATGAGAATAAACACATAGCTTATTACAAATATCCAACATTGATTATTACTTGGTTTATAGAAGAAAGTCAAAAGATATATTTTTATGAGAGGTATATGAATAGAAGAATAAAAATATCTTTTGATTTACAGCAATAGGAAATTTGCAATAAAGTAATTCTGATGGTGTTATTTTGGGGAAAAAAAAAATAGGAATGATGGTTGGAATGGCTATTACAGCCTTTTAAAAGGAATAACCTTTCTTAACTTTTAAAAGTGAAAATTTTATGNTCCCTTAAGGATTTCCTCTAGGCTATCTAGCTTCTTGTCATGTCATGGTTGTTCCCACTGGCATAACATAGGCTCAAATACTAACTATCATGGTTTAGGGCTTTTTCTAGCACATAAATGAACCATATAGCTCTTACTATCCTATCTTTATAGTAGTAAGCAAGCTTAACTCGTATGTAACACTAACCAACAATACTTAAACTTATGAGCAACATGAACAAGAAAGAAAGCCAACAGTAATATAAGGGACACTACCACAAATGAAAAAATGAATAGCATACTTTTATTAATACCTACACTATTATAAGGCTACAATGTGTATGCACAGGAGTAATGTATATGTAATAGGTGTCATCAGTCACGATCAACTAACGTGATGTGATGAGTAAGAGCTTTAATCTAGAAAAGTATTCATACCCTCGTAAAAAGCTTTATAGGTATTTTTAATTTTTATCATTTTAGCTAAGACTTTACTATTATTAGAAATTTCTACTTTTAAAAAGTGATACTAATTCAACAGTTTTAATGTCTTCTTCTATCAGACTTAAAAATACCTATAAAGCTTTTTACGAGGGTATGAATACTTTTCTAGATTAAAGCTCTTACTCATCACATCACGTTAGTTGATCGTGACTGATGACACCTATTACATATACATTACTCCTGTGCATACACATTGTAGCCTTATAATAGTGTAGGTATTAATAAAAGTATGCTATTCATTTTTTCATTTGTGGTAGTGTCCCTTATATTACTGTTGGCTTTCTTTCTTGTTCATGTTGCTCATAAGTTTAAGTATTGTTGGTTAGTGTTACATACGAGTTAAGCTTGCTTACTACTATAAAGATAGGATAGTAAGAGCTATATGGTTCATTTATGTGCTAGAAAAAGCCCTAAACCATGATAGTTAGTATTTGAGCCTATGTTATGCCAGTGGGAACAACCATGACATGACAAGAAGCTAGATAGCCTAGAGGAAATCCTTAAGGGATTATCCAAGTAGATGGATGATTTGGTCGCACTATCAATAAGAGTGGTTGAAGTTGAGGCTAGTTATCATGATATAAATGCTAAGATGATCAAGATGGTTAAGAATTTCGGTATTATAATACAGACATTCGAAGATGAAATGTACGTGACGACTAATAAGGTGAGACAATAACTTGGGACTCAAGTGGAAGACTTGAAAAGATA
Source organism: Lumnitzera littorea (assembly GCA_024138015.1). Lineage (NCBI taxonomy): Eukaryota > Viridiplantae > Streptophyta > Magnoliopsida > Myrtales > Combretaceae > Lumnitzera > Lumnitzera littorea. The sequence goes on from JAMXBB010000003.1 coordinate 97,782,390, forward strand.
GGTTAATACTTATGCCTCAATCGAGTTTGTTGAGAAGTTGAGGATACAAGTAGCTATTTTGACTCAAGCTATGGAGAATGCTCCTATTCCTGCCCTCATATATGCTCCTACTCATACAGGACATTTAAAGATGCTTAAGCTTAAGGCATTCATTAGTGTAAGGGACGTTAAATTGTTGGAGAACTTTCTATTTGATATGGAGCAGTATTTTGCCATTGTGGGGACAAATGATGAGAAAACAAAGGTCACCATAGCTACAATGTGCTTAACTGGTGATACTAAGCTGTAGTGGAATACTAAATATTAAGAGTTCCAAAATGGCAATGCTCATGTAAATACATGGGCTGAGTTGTAGACTTAGTTTTTCCTTGAGAATATTGAGTACAATGCTCAAAAGAAGTTGAGGGAACTTTACTAAGGTGATGACATTAGAAAGTATGTTCATAAGTTCTTAATATTGATGTTGGACATTGAGAGCATGGCTAAAGATGACAAGTTATTCTACTTCCTATAAGGATTGAAGCCCTATGCTAAGAATAAGTTGCAGCGGTAATAGGTTACGAACATGGCTATAGCATAGGCAACAGCTAAGCACTTGACTGATTATGCTCATGACAATAAAGGGAAGAATGTGTTGACAAGACATGAGGATGGATAGTCATTCAAGTCAGGAAAACTGAAGAGTGGGGGAGCCTTAAGTTCAAGTAGTAGTAGTAGTAATATTGAGGGGATTAGAAGAAATCCTACAACTCTCATTAATCTAGAAAGAGTGAGGCAACTAGTAAAGGTAAGAAGCCCTCATTCTCATGTTTTTTGTGTAATGGCTTGCATAAAGTAGCTAAATGTCCACATAGGGCTATACTTAATGCTATGGTATGAAAGGTAGAGAGTTTAGGCCAAGATGAAGAGTCGGGAAGTAATGGGGAGGATCAACCTTGAATGGGTGAATTACATATGTTGTCACCTATTGGAAAGAGTTCCTCAATATGACGTAAGTCTAAGACCAACAATGAGTTGGTGTATATCTAGTTCAGCATCAATGGTAAGAGTGCTAGTGCAATGGTAGACTCCGGTGCTACACATAACTTCATTGATGTGCTTAAGGTGAAAAGGTTAGGGTTGTTGAAGACACTAGCCAAATTAAAGTTGTTAACTCTAAGGCCCATCCTTTTTGAGGAGTTGCAATAGGAGTGAAAATGAGGGTAAGGGATTGGAGTGGAGATCTAACTTCATAGCTCTTCCATTGGATGACTTTAGCATAATCTTTGGAATAGATACTTTAAGATAGGCTAAAGTTACTGTTGTACCCATAGCAAATTGCTTGTTATTCATAGGTGAAGAGCCATACTGTGTGACAGTTCAGAGGAATAGGGTAAGAAATAATGGTAAGGAAGGAAAGAATATTAGGGCTATGATGGTATCAGCGCTCCAACTAAAGAGAGGGCTTAAACATCAAGAGCCGACTTTCTTGGCTATCCTTATAGAGAAAGAGGAAGTGAAAAAAATGGAGATATTGAGGGTAATAGAGAGTATCCTAAGGGGTATAATTCTGTGATGCCTGACAAGCTCTTGAAGGAGTTACCTCCCAGACGGTCAATTGACTATGAGATTGAGCTGATTCCTGGTGCTAAACCACTCGCTAGAGCTCTTTATAGAATGTTGCCTCCTAAACTTGCTTAATTGAAGAACAGGTTGGATGAGTTGCTAGAGGCAAGCTTCATTCGAACCTTAAAAGCACCACACGGGGCTCCTGTTCAATTTTAAAAGAACCAGGATGGGAGTTTGAGATTGTGTATTGATTATTGAGCTTTAAACAAGTTGATAGTGAAGAATCATTATCTGATTCCTCTAATTGGTAATTTGTTTTTTCAACCGAGTGGGGCCAAGGACTTTACAAAGCTGGATCTTCGTTTGTGCTATCATTAGGTTTCAATTGCTAAGGATGATGAGCCCAAAACAACGTATGTAACCTAGCATGGTGCCTATGAGTTCTTGGTGATGCTCTTTAGTCTCACAAATGCTCCTGCAACATTTTGCACCTTAATGAACAATGTATTTCATGAATATCTCAACAAATTACCAGTCGTCTATCTATATGACATTATTATGTATAGTAAGATATTATAGGACTATGTGAAGTACTTACGGATGGTTTTCGAGAAGCTATAGGAGAATCATTTGTATGTGAAACGTGAGAAATGTGCCTTTGCCCAAAAGCACCTCAACTTCTTGGGCCATGTTGTTAAAGAAGGGAAGACCCGAATGAATATGGTTAAGGTGGAAGCAATTAGGTTGTGGCTAGTGCCTAAGAGTGTAACAGATTTGCGGTCCTTCCTTGAACTCGCAAATTACTATGAAAGATTTGTTAAGGGATGTTCCTATTGAGTTGCATCCTTTATAGATCTGTTGAAGAAGGACTAAGTATGGTCATGGGATGAGGGATGTTGGGGTACCTTTGAAGAGTTGAAGCATATAGTGATTGAGGAGTCACTTCCTATACTTCTTGACATTTCTATGCCTTTTGAGGAGTAGGAAGATGAATCAAACAAAACACAGGTACTCAGCCTAAGAGAAGGAATTACTTACAATCATTTACTATCTAAGGACCTGGAAACATTATTTGCAAGGATTAAAGTTTCTACTGAAGACAAAAAATTCGTTGCTAGCTATCTATTGACGCAATCAAAACTTTTGGCTAAGCAAGTTAGATGACAAGAGTTCCTTATAAAGTTTAACATGGAGATTGAGTATTGTAGCAAGCGGACTAATTAAGTAGCAGATGCTTTGAGCAGGTAAGTTGATTTAGCTTCCTTAGCATAGATTGCATACTAGTTAGTGAGTTGAATCTTTACTTCAATTCAAAAGCAAATCAAGTAGCATATAAGTCAAGACCTATTGGCAAAAAATCTTAAGCAGTTGGTTGAGGAAAGGAAGACTCATGGATTTTAGGTAGAAGGTGACCTCATCTACACAAAGGGGTACCGATCATATGTCCTAAAGGTGGGTAATTTAAGAGGGGCGCTCATGAGAAAGTGCCATGATACTATGTGGGATGGACATCCTGGTTGGCAAAGGACATTAAGCTTGTTAAAATAAGACTATTATTGGTTGAATATGAAGGAGGATGTGATGAGTTATATGAAGACTTGCTTAACTTACCAACGAGACAAAGTTGAGAGGTAGAAGACTATAAGCTTAGAGCCACTTCCAGTGCCATCTTGTCTATGGGAGAGCATCTTCATAGATTTTATCACTTTCCTACCATAGTAGGGGAGCACTCACTCATTTTTGTTATTGTTGATAGGTTCTTTAAGTATGCCACCTTCATTCCTACCATGAAGAGTTCAAGTGCAGAAGAGACTCCCCTGCTTTTCTTCAAGCATATGGTAAAGTTTTGGGGTATGCCCTAGAGTATTGTGAGTGATAAGGACACCAAGTTTATAGGGAAGTTTTAGATAGAGTTGTTCCACCTCTTGGATTTCAAGTTGAGCATGACCTTTAGCTATCATTCGCAAAGTGATGAGCAGATAGAGAGATTCAATGGTTTGCTAGAGGAATACCTTCGACACTTTGTCAGTGTTAACACAAGGAACTGGGTTGACTTGTTGGATATCACCTAGTTCTATTTCAACATCCAGTGGAGCCCTTCTTCTAATAAGAGCCCTATAGAGATCATCACGAGTCAACAACCATTGTTACCCCATATCGTGGCCACACCATATACCTAGAGATGCCTAAGAGCTTATCAGTTTCACCATGGATTAGAAGCAAAGTTTAGAAGTAGTAAAAGCATGCCTTGAGAAGGCTTCCAAGAGGATAAAGAAATAAGTAGATTAGAATTGTCGACCTAGAGAGTTTAATGTTGGAGATCAGGTTTTCATAAATCTTCTTCCAAAACAGGTCCGATCATTAAAGAATGAGGATAGAAGATTGATCTAGAAGTACATTGGTCCAGTTTCTATCTTCTTAAAGAATGGAAGAGTAGTTTACAAGGTTGAGCCTCCTACGTGGATGAAGGTCCATCCAGTTTTTCATGTCAACATCTTAAAGCCATATTATCTAGATATGGAAGACCTATCTCATAATGTGTCTAAGTTGTCACACATCGAGATTAAGTTCAACTTGAATCAAGCCGTGCAAGACATTCTTAGAGAGTAAAGAATCAAAGATCCCGCTACTAGAGAAGAACATATAGAGTATTTAGTCAAGTAGAGAGATCAAGAAAAAGATGATTTTAGCTAAGAGATTGAAGAAGACCTCAAGACCTTATTTAAGAGAAAGTCAACTTTGTCAGCTAGAAGACCTTTATCACCAAATCCAAGCTCTAGTGCATATTGCCAAAGACATCAATAGAATTAAGTGGGGGAGGATCTCAGGGTCCCATTTTTGTATTGTACTTGTATTAGCAGGGGCCTATTCTTTTGTATATATTATAGCATAAAGGGTTTTTTTTTTTTTTTTTTTTCATTTCAGCTAAGGTCTTACTATTATTGGAAATTTCCATTTTTAAAAAGTGATACCATTTCATCAGTTTTAATATCTCCTCTTGTCAAGCCCAAAAATGTTCATAAATCTCTTTACGAAGTTGTGGGTACTCTTGTGGATTGAAGCTTTTACTCACCATGTTGGTTGATCATGACTGACGGTACTTGTCACATACAAATTACCCCCATGCACACATATTGTAGCCTTGTAGTACTGTTAGGATTAATAAAAGTATACCATTTATTTATTCATTCTTACTTATGTCCCTTATATTATTGTTAGCTTTCTTTCTTGTTCGTGTTGCTCATAGGTTTAGGCCTTGTTGGCCAGTGTTACATGCAAGTTAGCTTGCTTACTACTGCAAAGGCAAGACAGTAAGTACTACATGGTCCATTTATGTGTTAGAGAAAGCCTCGAACCGTGACATAGAGCATGGATTAAATCTCATTAGCTGAAATCTAGGAGTCACCTAAGAGGACCTTGTTAGTTTTCCTAGAGTTTAATATAATCGATAAACTAATTATAAATCCAATTGAGCAATCTTGAATCTTACTCCTCGACTCCATTCTTTAATCTTCTAGATCTTGAAATAGTGTTGATGAATTTAGTAAGGAAACCTGCAGAACTGCTATAGGGGAATGAGCAATAACTTGTACAGTAAGTGGGACGGAGATAATAACATATAACTAACGTAAAGTGATAGGAATCAACCTATAACTAGCTTCAAGCCAAAGTCGACTTATCAGAAACTGAAGCCGACTACTCTAACCTGAGGTCGAACCATTTAAAGTTGAGGCTGATCAACTCTTGCTGAAGCGGAGCTAATACTCGAAGGTTAAGAGAAAGAAAAGGAGAGACTCGACATCAAGTCTATCGTCTATTGAGAAGCTGAGAGATCACACAATCAAAGCCTCAAGGCCATAGATCTACTTGGCATGACATGGAGAGGTTAGTGCCGATTAACCATAGAACTAAGCAATTGTGGGCTGACCTTTCAGGTATCTCGGCCAAGCATTATAGGACTTTAAGGGTTCCTACCTAAACTCAGATATTCAGTTGCTGACCTCGTCCAGTTCAGTTCTTACTCCTTTTAGGACAACTTGAATGACTACATGTTGACTTCTCTTGTAAAATACACAGTTTTGTACTTTTGTGAATACTTTCTTTATTTTAATTATGGGCAGATTCTTTAGGGTTTAAGGCCTTGTACCTTATTTATAGTTATGCCACTTAGGTTTTATGACTTGCTTATAATTAGCAAAGGCATAGACATCATTAGAAGAATATTCAGGCAGTGTTTGCATTTGAACCTTCCTTTTTTGAGTAAGGATACTCTAAAGCTCTTAAAGCTTGCCTTTTTCAAATTATTGAGTGTTAGTTAACTCTTTAATTCATCTTGTGTTCTTATCAATCTTAACCCTAAGATTGTGGTGAACCCCCCATTTGAGTAAGTTAGTGAGTTACATCTAACCTTCATTTGAATGTTGAGTGATATTTAGTGTTTGTGAGTCATATAGAACCCTATTTCAAGCTCAAATCCTGATTGTGTTTGTGTCTTGGTGCGTGATATCCATATACATTCATTATCAAAATCCCATTCCTTCTTTCTATTTCTTGTTCTCATTAGAACTTAAATTACCTCATCCTTGGTTTCGAGACTTGCAGCATATCATAAAGCAACCAAGGTTATCAAGCAAGTATAGTTCAATGCAATGCATAATCAAGCAAATGCCATTGCATGATATTGATTAATTGTCGTGAGATCAAAGAAATTACACTCTTTAGTTTCCATCCAATGTGTAACATATGTGTTCATCGTGAACATTTAAGTATGATTTTAATTGTGTTAGGTGTATTTTCTAAGGTATTTATTAGATATTAGTTAAATAGGGTGCATTTTGACTTGGTATAGGTTTCTACCCAATAATTTCTATCCAAAGTTCTAACTTTAGTAAATTCTTAAAAGAGATAATTAGGCGATTTTCTAATCTTTTCTTAGATTCTTATTGATATAATATTCAGTACCAACTATCTTTAACCTTCTAATTGCTCTTACATTTTGTATCTTCTATTAAACTACTTTTTGATTGATTTTTTGACTTAGATTCTAATCTAATCTTGTGGTATAGGCTATTATTAATGGCTTTTGACTCATGTTTTGACTCTAATAAAATATAGAGTTTATATATATTTTATTTTCATATATAAACTTTGGTAAAATACTTATTAGACGCCCATCTTGCTATATTATACTAATTAGTTTAACTAATTCACTAACCATACCTAAAGAACATAGAAAGTTAATGTACAAACACTTATACATATCCAAGATTCAATCTACTTTTGCATCGGTTTCTGACATATATTCTGCTCATAGACTATTTTGCATGCACTTTTGCTACACATTTTAAAAAACCTTTCGATTTACTTTCTAACCTACACTAAACATACTTTGAATTCTCAAATTTACACATCACCAACATCCACACCTCCTTCTTCCTCACTTTAACACTTTAACCCAGCACTTCAAACCTCAACTACAGCAATAGACCAGCACTTGAAAACCTAATTACTCAATTAAATATCCATTTAAGGAATTTTCAACCACATTTGTGCTAGCTAGAGAAAAACCAAAAGATTCAACTTTTGAATTCTTGAAAAATCTTTTCATGTAATCAAATTGGGACGTGTTGAAATGTTTATACATAAATTTTGGAATCAAAACAACATCATTTAAGCTATTAAACTTTGAAATTAAGGTTCGTTTTTTGCCTATTCTTAAGGAACACATATTTTAAATTGGAATTTGAAGAATCTGGTTGCATTTTTGGACTCTACATGAAAAATTACGTAGGGAAACCAAAAATTATAATGTTTAGAGCTTGTTTACTATTTTTAGAAAAATAGAATAAAAAATCCAAAATTGAAACTTATTGCTACTTGCAACTCCAGCAACCGTCTGAGGATGAGGGTTTGTCTTCCTAAGTTAGCACCACCTCCTTGACTTTAGGTAGTTTGGCTTGCTCCTATGTGGTGGCTAGCCTAGGAAATCCGAAATCTTCCTATTTTGCACTATTTTCTTGCTATTTTTGTAAAGATCCTTCTCAACACTTCTTAAGCGTCCCATTATTTTGTTATTTTTTCCAACCCATAGAATATCTAAACTAAATTTCAAAATTGTGCTTTTGGTTTTATAGGAGTCATTTTATCGGTGAAAGATTTTTCATGTGCCATTTGTCCTTGTTTTTGCATTTTCTTTACATTATTTAATATTAAATCACATGTGAATGTGTCTCAAATCTATTTTAATAATTTGCTATGCCTTACACTTGTTGTAACATGATCTTCTAGTCAACCACTTCTGCTTTTAATTTATTACACTTATTTACAAAATAATTCCTTAAGTATATTAAGTATCTTATATAATGAACAACTATTTTTCCTATTTTGGGTGTATACTTGTATACAGGATGTTTATACTAGCTATTTTACCCTCAATTTGTCCCATATAATTATTTTTATAGATAATTTTATTTTTAGGGCCTTGCTATAATCCGGTCTCGCGTTTTATGTATACGACATTAGTATTTTACTACCGATAAAAATACGTTTTTGCTAAATTAAATATTTCATTGACTTAATTTTATAAAATAAAATTTACCAAAATACTTCTTTTAACTTTTTGAATTTTATATTAAAAATTTATTTGACTCCAAGAATATTTTTCAAAACCCAAAATTTACTGATCTTAGGTAACTATGATTATTTTATGTTGTTGTACTTGTAACTCTTACTTCTTATAAGTACTTGCTTTCCTCATTTCTTAAGTCATATTTTCTAAATGTCATATTCATTAACTCCATCGTTATGTTCATCATTCTCCTCTTATCAATCCTAAGGAAATGAATTATACATTTTATGCTTATTGAAAAATATTATTAAACATAATACAAGATATATTATTGGTAACATTTGTAGTTGCGATAAAATATATTTTCATATTTATTATAGTATGACATTATCATATATCCAAATAGAATGGATAGATTAAGAAATTAAAAAAAAATTTAACAAGATAAAAATAAAATAATGATATCCTGCTAGTACTCTTTTTCTCAAATATGTTTTTCAATTGCCATTTATTAAAAAGACATATAATGAATTATTAGCTATATTTGCACAAAACAAAATAGAAAAGAAATTTATCTTACTTGAATATTCTATTGACTATTTATAATTCTTTTTTTTTTTTTACTTACTAATTACAATTAAAAAATATAATTTTTGATAATATTTAACTTGCCTTAAATCTTTGTGTGCCTTTTCATTTAGGAAAAAAACCAATGACATATAACCTTCTCCTTTTATAGGAATAACACAACTTCTTCATAGAAAGGAATGACACAGAACCTTCCTCTATCTCACTCTTGCTCGCTCACTAATTTTGATCTACTATTACATAGTAAGTCCTTCTCTCTCTCTCTCTCTCTCTCTCTCTCTCTCTCTATGTATGTACGTATGTCTACATGTGTTGCTATATTGTATTTTAGGGTTAGGTTGTTATTGATTTCCTGTTTTTCATGATTAACTATAACTTGAGAAACATATAAAAATTGAAAAAAATTGAAGCTTATCATAATAATTTTGTCTTTTTCTATTAGTTTTAATTAAAAATTGAAGTTTATTTTTTATTTCTTGCTATGGTTACATTTTCGTATTTTCTATTCACAATTGGAAATAAACATATGCATAGAATGATGGCAAATGTAAATCTTATTATCAGTATTTGTTCTTTAAGATCGGTAGTTTTCTTAAACTTTTTAAAGCCACTAACTTGATATAACTTGCTTTATAGTTATCACGGCTTACTTAACTCATCTAATAGCTTATTAGAAATTTTTCTAGTAATTCAAGTAAGGTTTAAAAACAATTCCTATAGTTGTTTGCATTCTTTTTGAATATAATTACATTTGCTGTTGCTTGTTGCTTGTTGCTTATTACTTTTTGGATGATGTAACAAAACTTCTAGATGCAAGCAATAGTGATGATGATGATAATGTTAGAAGAAAAAAAGGAAAATTAAGGAGATATATAGTTTTTTAGATAAGTACTAACATTACGTTTAAGATAAGATGTAATGAAGTTTTAGAACACTTTGATCTATATTTTGAGCATATTTATTTTGTTTATAGTATGGATATATATATTACAATGTATTTGTCTAAAAACATATAATTAGTATTTAATAAAGTTTTGAGCATCTTTTGTGAATTGTAAGTATTTGAAGTTTGAAATGCCACTTATAATGAAATAAGATGGATTTGTAAAGTATTTGATTGTGTGATTGAAACATTATGTGTAAATCACATGTTAGACATATGTAATTAAAAAGTCACTTATGGCTAAATAAGTACAATGAAATAATGGATGCAAATTACAAGTTAAACAAGTGTGATTGAAATGATGGATATAAGCGATAATAATCTTGAAAAGCAATAGATGGCCATCATATTCTAACAAACTTTGTGATGTTTACAAATGTCTGATAACTTAATTTCAACCATATAAAAATATAGCAAATCATATGAGAAAACACATTTGTTACCTTTTTTCCATATATAAATGTGGTCGAACCTATACTATAAGCACATGCAAGCATAGTAAATCTTAGCCAAGATATATTAAATATCATCAAATACGTTTAAACGCGACCTTTAATGTAGATTCAACTATGTTTGTACATAGCAAATCATTATACACAAGGCATTAATCTTCTTTTGCCATGAGTAAATGTGACAGATTGTAGGTGTATATTTATAAATTAAGCTTTTAGCCACGTGTAAACGTCTATTGATCACATATAAATGCAGTCGATTATAACTAAACACTTACGCATATAATTTTTAGTCATGTGTAAACATGGCCAAATCTATATTATTGACCACGTGGAAATGTAGCAAAACCGATACTATTGGCCACGTGTAAATATGATAGGTTTGTAACTTTTAGCCACATATACATATGGCAAAACCTTTATTATTTATCACATGTAAATGTAGCAGATAGTTTATCTATTTTACCATGTTTCCTTTCATTGGCCACGTTTACATTTTGAAACGTAACAGAACTTTTTGCCATGTGCCTTTTGTCATGTTACAAGACCATGTTTATTAAACGTGGCTAATAAATTTTTGCTATATTTTCGTGATATATAGTTACGTTTATTAAACAGGTTCTAATGAGTAGAGAATAAGTGTTAATGATATTTATATACATATTTATAGCAATATATATATATCTTTATATATTAGAATTTTATGGATAATTAATTACCGCTTTTTAAAACACGTGATATGTTATTACTATTGAAACATTTATCGTATGATGGTGAGTATTATGGAGGCTGATTTGTTATCTTGGTTATAGAAAGGCCTTAATAGTTTCTACCTATGTGAGTTTATGTTTTTCGTTTGTGACCATGAGAAAGTCGAATTTCTTTTTATTTCCATCACATAAGGTTTTGCTTTATCATTAATAACGGCTCAATCATTTCAAATATTGTTGTAAAATTTCATTGGCAAAAGGAGACACTATGCAGTTTTACTGAGGAAAAATGTTGTTTTTATTAGTTCATAGTTACATTGTGAACGTCAAGTTAGAGTATGTAAAAACTATATTAGCAATCAAATTGAATGGAATCATAGTTTTGAACTATTCTTATAAGAAAATTTCCACGAAAACTTAGCAAAAGAACAAATTTTTTTCCACAAACGATGCACATGTTTATTTTATATGTTAGTTAATTTTATGATTGGATTCGGATATGGTCCATGAATCGTCATTCACTTTAGATATCCAAAAGTGAATCGAATTATGCTCCACCCTAATTCTACGACCGTTGTTCATTTATTGAATTATGTCTCTTTCTATTTTTTTTTTAATTTAAATTAATAGAATATGTGGAAATTTTTTGTTGATTTTTCAAAATTTTTATTATGTTGCAAGTATTTCAAATGAGCACAAAATTTTAAGGGAAGGAATATGCAAAAAGAAAATTCTTTTTCTGTTAATTTGATTCTAAAGAGTACCAAGAATGTTTCTTCTAAAGTTGACCTTTCAAAAATTTTTGTCATGTTTTAAGTGAAAGAATGTCAACTCAATTACTTAAATTTCTCTTTCTCAAACATAAACTCATATGGTTTTTGCCTTAGGAAGCCAGTACTTTATTTATTTACTACAACTAGCTTTTCTCTCATCAATGATTCAAAGTTCAATCAATAACCAATAATCGGTTTTTAAATGAGTATCAATATATTAGTTATTAGCCAATCAACGAGCTAGAGCAAAGCTGAAGGAAGAGGCTGAATAAAGCCTGCCTAAATGCTTATTAAAAACCAAGATCAAATCATGATTGAACCTCAGAACTGAAAACATATAAATTGATTTAATCTCAACTAAACTCCCACATATACATATTAAGATGATACTAACATTTAAATTTAAGGATTGCATTTTAATAGATTGAAAGAACAACAAAATAAAAAAAATCTAAATGTGAAAGGTTGCTTAGGTTTTACGAAGGATGAGACATTTTTCTAAACCGTGATGATAAGATATCCCTAGTCGCATCATCAAAATCATTCATATTAAGAAAATACTCCGAGGCACAAGATCATGACTGTCACGATGATATAACCTCTACTAAAAGTCAATAATTTCCGCACAAATATTATGATGTGGTATAGTGTAAATAAGTCACATTTATATCTCAAAATTAGAACCTCTAGAGTCATGTTACGTTAGTTCTCGCCCTCAACTTGGGCTCCTAGTATGGGCTAGGTTTCTGCCTAGTCCATAGTCAACTTCTACATGTTCACTCTAATTCTATTTCAAAATTTTGAATCAATATCTATCCAAATTCACCAATCACAATCAGGTTAATTAGACTTTATATACTATTATATATGATCCTCTAGGTTTTTATTATATTACGGCCTCCCTTTAGTCGGAAACCATGATAACTTGCATAGCATTGGTTACAGGTCTCCAACATAATGAAATCAGATGGACATCTATGATCTAAGTCGATAAAAATCGTTCAATTTCAATATACCAGATTGATCGGTTTTAGATACATAGAAGAACAAAATCTAGCTTTCAAGTGAGCTTCAAGATGTATCCAAAATTTGGCTTGATAAGGAGCTTTGATTCACGTTTATCGGCATCAAACGTATGACAATCTATGTACAGATGGCACGATGACATTAGGTAGAAAGTTGATGTATACTTGGCCAGATAATCAAGGTTCCTATATGCTGATATGAACTATTGTTTCTCGACTCCAATGAGAATGGCCTAGAATTAATACGGACCTCCTGCTAAACACTCCACAGGGTATGGACAGGTACAAGTGTAATGAAATTTTAAAAGATTCTTAGTGGACACTCTTGCAACTCCCTTAATGGTACCCCTTTATAGGCGAAACAAGCCACTTCATAAAACAAACAGTTAAAGCCTAGAACCAAAGTTCAAGTTGGAAATCTTTTTGTTTTAGTAGTGCCTTCATTATTATTATTTTGTAAATTATAATCTGGATTAAAACAATTCGGTTTCATTTAGGTAGATGAACGAAACTAGAACCGTTTATACCCTTGCCGAGTTGAACCATAGATCACACCACAATTTCTACGGTTAGCCTCAGATTCACCGTTCAATTAACACTGCTATGAAATGACAAAAGACTCATAATTCTTAGTGATAGAAATGGCCCAATGTCTTGTGTTTTAATTTTTCAATTAGTCAATGGAGGAATCCGCTGATAATAGATCTTGGACATTGATTAAGATCCCATGGCCAAAGCCCAAATGAACCTACATAGACCTAGGTGGCGATTTGAATCAGCCTTGAATTGCTGATTTACGAGTCGTATTCACGTTAAACTATGACCGATCCTTGAGCTGGCGGTTCAGGGCCAGTTTATGTGGCCCGCTAGTTCAAGGGCCGATTCTTGGTCCTTAAACTTTTTTTTTTCCTCTTTTAAGTCTTTACATAATTTTTTTTCCTTTTCGCTTTACCGACCCTTGAACCGTTTTTTTTTTTTTCTTCAATCCATTCATAAAATATATATTAAAAATGGAAAGAAAATAAAATACAGAAAAATCTCTTACAGAATGAATACCTAGTGTCTAAATTAGATCGAGTAGAGCGAAGTGGCTAGAGAAAATATATTTTTTACAGTATTTTACGGTCATCCGAAATGTGCCTACATATCCATAAATTAGAATCAAACCACCATAGTTTGGTTTGGATTTTTAGAAAACCTTTAGTTTGTTGATTAATTTTACATTTTTAGAAAAATATCTAATTGTACGTGACTATCTAAGTAAATTTTTTTAAAGAAAATAATTTTAGTTGATCATAATTTGAAAAAACCTACTGCTATATCAACACTTTTGGAAAAACCATGCCATTTAGTTTATTTTTGGACAATTAGTAAAAAATATTTTTCTATGTAAAAAAACTTTTTTGTAAAGGACGGAAAGAAAACTTACTATGTATCATCTTAAGGTAACTGTTCATATTCGTGAGTAGGAGTGGAGCCCATAGATGAGCTTTAGCTTTCATCAGATCGGTTCCAATCATTGAAGTAATCATCTTACTTGCTTGATGTCTCGCATGATTCTTGTCGTTTACAAGTTGCCTTGTACCAATTTTCTGTGCAAGCATTTGGCTTAACACTAACAACAGATAGAGAGGCTCAGTGTTCATTGACGATTAGGCTTACTATATTAAATGCTTACTTAACGATGACCGTTGAAGTTGAAGTAGGGAGTACTTCACGGGCAATGCAAGATAGTAGTGGGTAGTCTCTTTTATGCTTTTACTACCACTCTAAAATATCGAAGTCATTGATAGATATATTTTCTAAAAACTCGAAATTTGTATTAGTGTAGTGCTACATCTCAAACATTGAACCATCAAATCGCTGCCTCTTCAATTTTTGCATTAGTAATTGCTCACTGATAAAAGAATAATGCCACTCCTTAGTGGGTGGCAAAGGAGAGATCGATGAGTGGCTACTGTACTAACTTTGATAGTAGTTGAGCATCTCCTTTATGTCGGCTATCGCTATCAACACTTCTTGTTATGCTTCAAAACTGTACACGTCCTACGAATCTGTTAGATATTAAATATAACCATAATAAGTTTTCAAATATATCAATAATAATTCTCCTTTGCAACGAGAGTCTAGAATAGTTACTATAAGATAAATATAAGGAATTTCTTTATAATAAGTTAATCACTTCAATATCATATCATATATGCATGCGTGCAGGTTTGAGTCCTTACGGGCTTGAAGTAACATGCTAAGTATACTGACATCTAACATAACAAACAAGTGGACACTAAGCCTATAAACTTGTGAAAAAATCTTAGTAGTATTAAGAAAAACTTTCAAAACTTTAAGTAATTGGATACAAATATCCTAGTTATTGAGAAAAATGTCAACTCCCTATATGTTGTACATTGTGAAGTCACACAACAGTTCGCTGTAAAAAGCTATGCTATGCAACAAGTTGTAAGTCGAGTTCCAACGATGTTACACATCCATCTTAAACTTCTGAGGCTTCTTCCTGCGCTTTATGCAGAAGTTCCTTTACTTTTTGTGAAGAGACAGCCTGTCTGTTATTGTCTTGATGATGTTCTTGATCAAAGCTATACTGTCATGCAAAGCTGCAATGCCATCCTTCACACACAAGTTAAGAATATGACATGCATAACGGATGTGGAAAAAAATCTCCCCTAACGTTGGTTGATAGTAATTTTGCAAATAAGATATTAATGCAATATTAGTAGTTGCATTATCAAAACCAATAGAAAAAATTTCCCTCACTAATCCTTACTCATTTAGGATTTCTCTAATAATTTTATAAGTGTTTTACATCATGTGTCGATCATTAAATACCCTTAAAGCCAATAATTGTTTATTAAGTTGCCAATTATCACCTACATAGTGAACAGTAATACTCATATAAGAATTATTACAAAAAGAATCCGTCCATATGTCTACACATTTGGATACTTATAAATCAAAGGAAGCAAACTTACATGCGAACTTCCTCTTACCTTTGTAGTAGAGTTCTTGCATGGGTCAAGTTATTGTTCTATGGCTAAGCTGTTACGAGTTAGAGTTAAACGCCTCTCGTTCGTATTGACTTTGTCACTCTAATGCACCTGTGTTGAATGAGAGGTGCATGTTCGCTAAGTACTGTACCGAGTTATAATTATACCTCTCTTCATCATACCTCATTAACATTTGTTTGAATGAACCATTGCCTTAGGTAATCTGTTGCTGTGTTCTATGTATTCCTACCTCCCTAGAATGCTTCGACCTTAAGTGCTTGTTAAGGATACTATATCCCTCTCCCGTTTTCTACGAGTAACTCGCATTGCAGTAGTTACAAAATACCCTGGAGTTTGCTCTTTTTTCTTTACTTTTATAGAAATGAGTAGTAAAAATATTAGATTTACGGAGTTAAGGGGGCTTACTTAAGTCAGATGGTCTCAAATTGTTGAGCTCATATTGTCCCATATCTTGCTCTTCTATTTCAGAAATAATTTCTATGTACTCCTCCTCATCTTTGAGCATGCTTGTGGGGCAACTCATCCGTAGAGGTTCAAATCCTGTGGGTTGTGTAGTGATGCTCATATGAGAAGCTTCGAATCTAACGTAACGTTTAGGGACACTCATGTGTAGAGGTTCGAAATCGAGAGGTGGTATGCCTCGGTAACTTATGTATTGATGTTCAACGTTAAAGCTTGGAGATGGTGTAAATTCTTCTTTCATGTTCTCAACCATATTGTGTGCCCTCTGCTCATTCAAGTCAAACTTGTTATCTGAATACACTTGAACGTCCTCAAACTATTGTGGTGCAGGTGACGTAATGAAAATTCCAATGCTCTTATTCTTACTTTTACCACTAGATGATGAGCCGTATCTTTTACTAGATAAGGTATGGCGTAAAAATCTTTTTATTAGTGCAAATATTTTTTTCTCTTACTTACTATGACAAAGATTTACGAGTGAAAAACAGAAATAATATGTAAGAGAAAATAAAGCAAAAACTACATGATGGGTATGTGTATGTTAGCGTTATTCGTTAATGCAAATTGTTTTGTACAATGGAGTGAAGAATTACATATAGAAATCGGTGTTTAGTAAAAGGAAATATTTCTAACAACATTTCATAACTGAAAAAAAAAATTGAAGATAAAATGGTTGGAGTTAGAGAGATTTAATTAGTTTGTAGAGCAAATGTTGCTGCTAGACTTGAAGATGATATTTATAAGGATAAAAAAATGTGTGAACGCATCATTTAAATTTTGAAATTTTAAATTTTAAATGATTTAGCATTACAAATTTTAAATTTTGAACTGCAAATTTAATAGAGGACAGGACAAAGGACAAGGGGTAAGAGTCTGGTGGGGGTGGAGATTGGTGGTGTTGTTGCAGTGGGGGTCAGTCATTTTGACCGACCAAAATATATATATATTTTTTAAGTTAGCAATCCTTGAACTACCGGGTCAAGCGGTTTCAACTAGGCAAATCGCCTGGACCCTAAAATCTTAGTGGTTCGGTCCGGCCACTAATGGGTTGAGCCTATTCAAAGCCCACTCGAACCAGTTCATAATTTGGAATCGGTTCTTGCTCAAGTCTAACCTTAAAACAATGCAACTAAGTTAACACTCTGCAGACATAACTAAATGGTGTAAAAGAATGACTATGCTAGATATTCTCCCATATCCTTACATATATCTCTTACTGACTCAAGTACTAAAATAATTACGTTAGATATCTCCTAGCTTAATGGCTCATTCCTATCTCTTTTATAGGTGGGCCTCTTATCAAGAATCTCTCATATTGCAATGTCTTGAGAGGCCCAATAAATTTTATTGGCTTTAAACTATGGCAGTAGTACCTATTTTTAATTTTTAGAGTGAAATGCAAATATATCAAAATTATTGATCCCATATAGATAAATATTTTAAAATTTTATAATGCAACTTCACAGTCTATTAACATTTTGAAAAATGTAAATATATTTCCAAACCATTGATAAAACTTCACAACTGTCATTATTCATAGTGCATTTAGCAGTGGTTTTGAGGTTGTATTAATTATTCAAAGGTTATTTATATATTTTAAAAAGTCATGCTATGGTTAAATTATACTTTTATCAGTTGAAGGGATCTACATATACCTGATTGATGGCTTAGGGGCCGTATTTGCGAGTATTATTAAGTTTCATTCGCACTTTAATGAGACAATATTGTACATTTCATTAATTTCAGTGATTGGAAAGTTGATGCCTGTCGTTATTTTAGGAATCAACACGGTTTTACTCTGACTCCTGTCCATGGACCATGTATTAAATCAGAGCAAACAGAATATACTAAAATTACCTCCGAGATGTTTACAGATAAGGAGATACGTTTTCAAGTAACTTCTAGCGACTAAAATCAAGAGTAATAACAAAACCAATTTGTAGTATGAACTAGGTGGGCCGGCTGAATTAAGTCAAGGAAGTATTGGTGACTTCATACATCATTCTTGTGAACAAAAGAAAACACGACCCACCACTAATGACATAGTGAGAAACATTTCCAAGAAGGACAAAAAGTTTATCACCGCACACATTGAAAATTATATCCGATTTATTCTTAAATATCATGTCCCCCCTTTCTACGTACCGACAAAGATTGTTTTGATTGGATGTATCTTAGACGCCGGTACTGTCATGCTTGAGGAAAATAATTTCCATAGCAACTTGGGGACCTATTAGTTTTCGAGTAGAAGTCGCTTTCAATTCTATGTTCCTTGGGGGACAACGGATTGATTATAGAACTGCACCATTTTGCCCCAACTCGAAATTTATATGCTCTACGGTGAAAATGTCCTTAAATTGGGTTTTTTTTTACACTTCTGTTTTTGTCTTTTACAAGATATGTTTAAACCTTCATCTTACCTTTAATTTACATTACTTTAACTTTGAATTATTAAATTAATCGTGAATTCAATAATCCAAATTTAAATATATATAAATTAAGAATAGCATAGAGGATTGAACTGGTTTTGTTAAAATAAGGAATGAGAACAATCCTTATATTAATTATTGTGAGTACTATAATCCATAACATCATAGTATAAAAATTTTTCTTCAAATAACCATTACTCTATTATTTATCTTGATGAATTACATATTGTATCTATTTCACACACAAATTGTGAGTGAGAAAGAAATCGGCCGGTACTAAGAAACAAATAATGTATGTGAGTATTAACATATTTTTAGATCTATGGTAGGATCACTTAAGAGTAATTATATGGTATTATCACTTTTGAACCTTATAAATCATTCTAAATTATAGTACAATAAAGTAGAATCACTTAAGAGTAATTATATGGTATTATCACTTTTGAACCTTATAAATCATTATGAATTATAGTCTAATAATATTTATTAATAGTAAAAGAAGTCATGACAGTTTTCATGAAAAATCATCAATAGTCCTATTTTTACCATTGATTATTTCGTTTTTACTATTAATGGGTATGATTTAATATAAATCTAAATGATATACTGAACTCAATAGTAATCATGCATTATTGATTCTTTAGATTAGTTGATTAGAATCAAGCCGAAAGACCTATTACACAAGCCCGAGCCTAAGGTTTAGAGAACTTAGTATGGTGAATCATCATCCATGGACTTACTGCTAAAGAGATAACTGTGTCGCATTTGATCGACTTGCATTGCCTTTTGAGCTCCTATCATTCATTCACTGTGTTATAGAGTCTAGCTTCCAACCTCTTAGATGATTTAAATAGCTTAGCCATGTATGATTTGAGTCTGAGCTCCTTATGTCCTTCATCGAGCAGTTTGAGGGCCTCTATTCTGCTCCCTTGCCATGGAGATTAGATGTTGCTACAAGGAAAAATATCCCACTCTTAGTCAGATACATATCCTTAATGCATTGTCTTTTTGTACTAATTTTAGATGCATATTCTTTTTGTTTTTTCATCTATTATATCCCTTTTTTGTATTATACTATGCCATATAACTTTTCTTCTTTCTGATGTTTACCCTTTGTAGTCATTTATACTTTCCTTTTGTAACCTTAAAAGGAGGCAGTATAAATACTATCTATGTACATAACCAAAATGAGTTGATTAATATTTCCCTTTCTCATTAATTCTAATGCAAGCTTTAGCGTCCAAGTCTAATATCCTATACGTATCAAAAACTTGAGCTAAGTTTATGGTTAGTGACCTTATTTTCATCTCGTGTGTCATATAAAGGGAAGATTTAGGTACGTAAGAGCTTGATTGGTATTTGATATCCACTAAGTTGCTTGTGTGTTTGATTCGATCAAATCCACTTAAATTTTTGCTATAGGTTAGTTGGACCTACACATTTAGTTCTTGTATGGTATTGATTCACGTATTTATCCACAAGCTATGGTAATGACATGGGTGTAGTACTTATCAACTTGTTGATATTTGAATTAAATTTGTTGTTCGTTTGAGTGTTGCTATTTGTTATTGAGTTAGGGGTAGTGTTGGTGCATTTGAGTGTTACGGTGCTTGTGGTTGTATAAGTGACGTAGAGGTTGTGTGAAGGGTTGAGTGAGTTGCATAGTTGTCACATTACTATGTTGTGTTGAAGATTTTTGAGGAAGTGTTTAAGTGAAGAAGTATTGAACTATGATAATGCTGAACCTTAGTGTACATGGTGGCATAGGAGACATGGAGAGTGATGCTCCAAGCCATAGAAGATAAGCTAACCATATCCCGAGGTCCATCGATGAGAGATTGGATCATCCAACTAATTTTGATAGAGAATATGGTGCTAGTAATGTAGCCTTTAATAGATGTTTGACTTGTTGAGTAGCTTGAAAGATGAGTCCATGTAAGATAAAATGATGCTCGAGAAGTTAGAGTTGCTGTTAATGAGGACATTAAAGAAGATAGAGTATTCTTAGTTAGGAATGTGTGAGTCAGAGGAGTTAGAGGAAATGATAGCAAAGCTTGTTGGTTAATTGAATCAGAGGAGATAGACGAAGAATATGATGATAACTTTTATGAGTTTGAAGAGCCTAGAGCATGAGCTCCTAGAGGAATGGAGACTGTTATGCTACAAGTACTGAGCCTTTTTGGTAATGATAATGCAGATGATTACATTGATTAGGAAGAGAAGATTGAGAAGCTATTTGGGTGTCATGGTTGTGATGAAGATGTAAAAGTGTAGTAAGTTACCCTAGAATTTACTAAGCATGTTGCTTTTTGGTGGGAAAATTTGCTAACCATGTAAATAAAAGATGGGGAGAGAGAAATTTGCACTTGGAATGAAATAAAAAGAATCATGTGATGGAGGCCTGTTCTTAACTATTATTTATAGGAAACCTTCAAAAAGCTCTAAGATTGAGACAAGGAGGCTTGTGTTTAGACGACTATATAAAGGAGTTTTAGATACTCTTGATTCATTGTGAGGTTAAGGGGCATGAAGCTTGAGTTGTTTCCAAGTTTGTTAGTAGGCTGAAGTATAAATGGTGATGTATTAGCTATGTAGAAAATTGATACCCTTAATGAAGCTATTTGAGTGCCTAAAGAATATAAAGATGATGGCTACAAGAAATTTACCTAAGTCATTAGAGCCGATTCTTGACATTGCGATTCTAAATAGGATTGTGAGTCTGACACCTTAATGAAAATGGTTATACTCAAAAGAAGAAATCACCATGTTGGATATGATGAGAATTCACTTATTGAATTATGTTTTAGTTTAAAAAAAGTCATTATAAGACGATATTCTCTATAAACTCCATAAGTCATCTGTTTTGTTATATGATTATCCAAAATTAGTTACATTAGTATTGATCGAATTCATAGTAATCTAATGATACAAAATATGAGTTCAATTATTCCTTTATTTTAGTATAGATGAATATGGTTCGACCAAAAGGAATATGTGTATATGTATGTATCTATGTATGTGTATACATATAAATTTCCATTTCAATTTCAACAAAAATTATGTTAGACATGAAATTTCCTATAAATAATAAAATAATCACACTATTTATTTAAGTTAACTTCTATTAAACATATATCATTAAGTAAATAATCTACTCCATTTTAAATCTAGCAACAAAAAAGATTAGTAAAATTCTTGGAAAAATATCATTTATCAACATTAGTGTAGTTTCTTATCATTATTTAGGTAATTTTACATGTTATTTGCGTAATGATTAGTAAGCATTATCAACTAAAACAATAATAATTACTAATTAAGTAGAAGTAAAATAATACTTACCTTAAAGTTTTAGTAACTAATCTCATTAACTTAATATCTTAAATAATAACTTCTATTATTAGTGAACTTGGATCTATTTTTCCAATGAGCTCTAGTGAGACTCTAGCTACAAGAAATTATTGGCTAGCTCTATGTTTGAGATAAATATTTATTTATGGAGTTTCATCGATTTTGAAGGTGATATAACTTGGATTTTTAAGTTTCCTCGATACTCTAATGTTTTATATTTCATCTTCAATTTGTATCAAGCTCATTTCTTCAATTACAATGTATATTAGCTCTACAGGTGTGCTAGGCCAATGGGAGTGTACCAAGAAGTAAGTACATAAGTAATAGGTATTGCTTTGCTATATTAACAAGTATCGTTACAAATGTCTAAATAGAAGATTCATCTTAGCTAGTGAAACTTAGAAGATGGAAGGTAAGGAAAAACCTTTACAATGATGAGTAAGCACAACTTCAACTAGAAGGTAATTAAAAGATCATTTGTGTAGAAACGCTAAACTTGAACCAACATATAAGGTATGTGAGATGTTCCTTTAGACAAGAACCTACATAAGTAAATGACCCTAATATCTTAACACTTAGATACAAGTATCTTGCTACTGTATGATCAATAAACTTAATCCAAAGTATAATAACTAAATCATTATTGTTTACATAAGTTGTATGAAACTAAAGGTGTTAATTCATAATATAGAAACATTTGATGACATAAAGTTTGACATTTTCAAATAGCTTTAGGAATTGAAACTTCAAGTAAGTGGGATCAAGACTTCACAATATTTTGGAGTATTGTTTTAGAGTACTTAGAAACTAAAGAGTATACTTATTTGTAATAATAAGTAGTTGATTGTGCCTATTTGATGTTTGTCTCTGGTATTGCAGTGCTTTGTAGGACTAAAACTCTATGTTGTGATTGCTTGTGAAAATTGTTTTTTGTTGAAATGTATGGAATCGATTAATCACCTTAAAAGCTTATTTAAACCAAACTAGAACTAAATTTTAACCTGACATGCTTTACAACCCATTACAGGATGATTAGGGTTCTTCGATTGAATACTAACCCTTTAAAGAGATAACTTGAATAGGCCTTTCCTTATTCTTAGACGAACTAAGTAATAGGAGAAAGGATCATAGCAAGACTTGGAGCTTGTTCAAAGATGGTCCTTAAAGGAGTGTTGTCTCCATTGCACAAGCTTAAATTTGGTTATGAATCTTTGCATTGTGTTGAAACTTCTCAACTCATATTAGAGTGGGTAAAAATTCTTTATTCTTACGAGTGGACTGAGCAACGTTGCGTGAATGATGTTTTTTTATTGCATTATACTTAACTAATTACTTGATAACCTTGTTAGCGTTATTTTTTATGTATATTCTATCTCCATCCCTTCATTGAGCGATCATAACTTACATCCTATAGATACTTATGTAGGTATAGAAATCCAAGCAAAATGACCCAAATCATTATATTTATGGGTCCATTAATATTACCTCTCTTATATTATGATGATTAAGGATGTCCTTAAGTTTAATATAATGCCTTAGAATTAAATCTATGATGAGTCTCTTTGCTGATACTCATGTAATTTCTTCTAATGAATTTATGGGACTTCTTTATCCTTGGATCAATTGAATTGCAAAAATATTGTTGCACTAATTAATAGATATTGTTCATGTATATAAAAAGAATGACAATTTGTGTATACTTTCGTAATTAAGAAATCCCATTAAGCTATCAAAATATCAAAACAACCAATCTAATAGGTGACTAAAATTAGATCCAGAATTAGAGAAAACAAACAACATTTCAAAGGTCATGTTTAGAATGTGTCGTGAAATGTATGACCTTAAAGGTTTCTTAGCCTACATTTTTTTTCTTTTTGGCTAGATTCTTAACCTACATTCGATGGATGAATTTTCAACTCGTTGCTTGCAACATGAAACATGTACATTTACAATATACAAATACATATATTATCAAATTTAACATGTAGATCTACTAATTTTGAGTTGAAGGCTTCATTGTCCATTGGTTGCAGCCCATATAAAAGGGCAATGGGTGAATTATTAACAGTGAAGTGGGTGGATTTTAGACTTGTCTAAGGTACAAATGGGGGGACCTTCACAAAAAATGACCCTATGAAATGGAAATTTTGATTCTTATTTACAGCATAATCACTAGTATAAGTAATTATTACAATGTTTAAGGGCCCATCCATATTACATCTTTGATGCATGTCATTTTCAAGAGCAGGTCCATTAATGAAGACTTGTGTTTTTTATTAGAACTAGCAAATATGTCACAAAAATGTTTCTCTCATATGGTCCCTTAAGCTATATGGTTGAAAATAAAAACCCCACTGTTGCATCTTGGATATAATGTTTCAGATTTTAAGTCAAGAATGATGGTTACTTTCATTAAGAAGAAGACCTTTCCTTGTGTCGGAGATAGCATTTGATACATCTTTTCTTCCTCCTAAAAAGATGGATTTCATTCAATAGAAAAAGACTACATCAATTGAACCTATTAATATAAGAGTATTGACAAATAAAGTGATAAGGTATAGAAACTTTACTAAATAGATGGATATATTTCTTCAAGTATCAAAATGTATGTCTCATCAAAGAGATATCATTGTTTCTCTTAGAAAAACAAAATTCATGCAATTGATGAGAGTGATAATCTGCAAATGAAATAATATAATCCCATATAGGAATAGAAAAGAGAAGAAAAAGAAAATAACATATATATTTAAAAAATGGCTTATTCTAACTATTATTAACAAACTAATATCAACTTAATTGCCACAATTTTCAAGCTAGCTAAATCTATAGATCGAACTTGAGGTGGTGCAGTCATAACGTTGATGGATCAATGATTTTAGGGATTTCTTTATTTTTTTTTTTAAGAAAAGATTTGAGTTTATTGAGATTAGTAGTAATAAATTTATGGATGTAGAAGGGTACATGAGGAAAAAGATTTAAAGAATATCTGGAGTTGATAATCTTTAATACATTGACGTTCCCTTTAGGAAACTATATTATTTGAACGTTATGTCACTTGCTCTTGTATTTGTCTTATACATTTAATGATTAACAAAATTCATTTAAGATCTTTGAATGGTTACAAAGGTTATATCAAACTTTTTCCCTAAGCTTGGAATCAGTATAGGTTTGATTTTTTAGATTAGTGATGGAGTTTAAGGAGTTTGGTTTATATTTTAGGATGACTTTAAGAGATTTGGTTTAATTTGGATTCTAAATAAGGATAATTGAATGTGTCCTTCCATTCTCATCCTCTCTAATTGGCTCATACACTTAACAAGAGTGGCTGCTAATGTTAGACCCTTATTGAATTCATCGAGATAATTTTAGATTGAGGCTTCATCTTATCCATCAATCACCAAAGCGATCCATTGAATGTTATTAGGTCCAAGAGTCTACAAGTATTGGAAAATGTTCCCACCACTTGATACTATTGTAATAGATTAGAGAAAAAATATTATATTATAAGAGCTTTATCCTCAAAGATTGAACAGCCACATAATTAATAAACTCAACTGCTTAGTTGCAAGTTTAAGGGCCTAAGCCCCATTATTTGTTTTTTTATGTATTGAAACTTTAGGATTGTATATTTTTCCTCTCTGCAATTCTCTCTAAATTATTCTTCTATATGGTGCGTGGGTACATGTGACATGCATATAACCACATCAATTAAATCCCTTCATGTGATAGATTTTAAAGCCATTGTATGACATCAACATCTCGATTCAACTATTGCAACCATCGATTTTATGTATTATAAGAAAGTGTCATCCTTAGCTCCTAAGCTTGTTGCCAATGTTTCGTTTAATTTAGATTTTAGTCCATTTTATATACATAATTGAAATAATATGTTACTAGAAGAGTGAATAGTTTTTTTTTAGAGTTTTTCCATCTACAAACAATTATTAGAAAAATCAAATTAGACAAGTCAAGCCAATAACCATATAGCGGAAGATAGATGACTAAGACCGCAATAGTGAGTCATCAATGTTGAGACTTTTGGTCCCCTACTAATGCAAACTAACGTGAAAGACCATTTCTTTTCTATTTTTTCCTCTCTTCTTTTACCAACTTCCAAAACAAATACACCTTCTATAAAGGGCAGTTAAGTTATGAAATTAGGGTATATGGTAATAGTAATCAATTTTTCTTTTTTCTAAAAAAACATCACTTATTTATTATTTATTTATTTATTTTTTGGTAGTTGAAAGTTGTAGTCTAAAGCAATATAGAGTGAGTAGGGTATGAGATTCTACCCATACCTCATTTTGTAAGGTACATACTTCCAAATTTTAAAATCAGAACCCATCTTATAGCACTCTGCAACCATTATAGACTCTGTGCCCCATAAAACTTATAGAGTACAAAATATTCTATGAAGTATGTAATAAATATCAAGTTTATGTAGTGTAAAAAGTAACTTTGATGTGATACTATTTTTTTTTTTTATAAACTAAACCTATGAATCTACATCAAAATATATGAAATTAAAAAAAGTGTTTTTTTTTATTTATATTTCAAATTTATGTAATCTTACTACTTAACAAATGAGAAATAATTGAAGGAAAGAGTGGATAACATTAAGTCACAAAGGACAATGGGAAAGAATAAAGGAAAGATTAGAAAATGTAAGTCAAAGAGTTGACATGAGGTTTGAATGCTTAGGATTATTAACTTATAGTCTTGAGCTTGATTTGTTTTTTTCCTTTCTACTAAAATATTAATTGGTCGAAATATATAATATTGTTATTTACTATTTACTTATAATATTATTTAAAAATATTTTATAGGATCGATATAGGGTACCTTGGAAGTTGCACCATTTATACCTTAGTTTATAAGTTTTAGGATGAGTATAGATTAGGAAGATCTCATACTCATACCTATCTTGTAAGACCGAATTCTAGAAAATCTATAATTAGAACCTATACTGTAATCCTTAATACCCATCTAAAACCTATTCAATCAGATAGGTTATAGGTATCCACTATATCATAGGATTATTTGCGCACCCCTTGACCACCATCATTTAGTAAAACAAAGTTGTTCCCATGCCTACCACTTTGTACGGATTTGAAATATATGATTATGTAGTTGACATAGTTAATTTCATCTTTCTTTAAAAGATACAAAACATAAGCTAGAGGAATGTCAAATTCTTCATTAGTAGTTGCCTGTTGCATCTTTCCCGCTAAGCTATGTGAAACTTCATTTACTTCCCTTAACACTACATCAATCTATAGATGTTGCAACTGTAAGAGTTTTTTCCTAGAAGCCCATCATTTATGTTTTTCATATATTATCATCAAAAATTTTTTGGTAATTATTCACACTTATATATACACGTGAAATGTCATATTTAAATAAATTCTTATTTTAGTTCAGAATATTGTGTAACATTGGAAAACTAATCCTTGTTGTACCCACAATCAATTAGATAATTTTATTAGAGGTGACATTTTTCTATGGGACTATGTTTTTGTTATCTGATAGTGCATAATATTTTATTTTTTTTCTTAAAATAAAAGCTTATTTATTAAGCTAAATATTCCATTGTTGATTAATTCATTTGAAGTTAAGGGCCAATCCAAATATTCCATTGTTGATTGCTTAGCCTGATTGAACCGACTACCTTAGTTGATCTACATAGTTGGTTGCCCTTATCAACTTGGATCCATTCCATGTAACCTGGTTGCATCTCTTTGCTACCTTTGGTTTTTATGGCTCACTTCTATTCACCTAAAATGATATCCTTTAGCTTCCAAGTTGACTAACAATAATGTCGTTTTGACCGTGTTGATTTTTTAGTTGCAGCTTCTTGGACTCGACTTCGCATTAATAACCCCTATATTTGAAAAAATTCACCCTTTAATCTTTACAATCTTGTTCATCAACATCTTCAAAGTTGATATGAAGTTTTCCTTAGAAACGAAAATAGATTCCTAGGTTAAATAACAACAAGTTCGTTAGTGATCACAGAAGCCTCCTAATACCTAGGCATAGCCATCGACTTATGGACATAAGGGATTTAGAAATGCACTTTAATTCAATTAAGGTTTGAGAACTGAAAAGGATTAATTAAATTTATTTCTTTTCTAAAGATAGAAAAAGTTGAATCGGTTAATTCTAGGTAGTTGTTCACTTTGAGAAAAGGAGCTTTTACTTAGTGCTACTGGAAACTAAATCAATTAATAATTTGGTAAGGAAAATATAAATTTATGTAATATTAACATTAATTGGTTTCTATTTATTTAGTTTATGATAAAATCTATTAAAGGTGTTGAATATCCTCTTTTCATAAAGTAGATTAGTCATAATGTTAGTTTTTAAAATTAAAAATAGCATCTTTTATTTAATTTGCCTAACTTGAGACAAGACTAATATAATTGAGAACTAATATTGCATTCCTTATGGGTTTGACTAAATCTTCACCAATAATATACTATATATCTAGTGTACTTATAAGTAAAATTCACTTTAGTTATAAAGTAGAGTTAGATTTAGTGTATCAATTCTTAAATTGGTTAATTAGAAAAATTAAATATGTTCTAGAGTTACAACATTATGTAGAGTTCGGGAATACGATGCACAAGACTATGAAAATAAAGTAATAACTTAAAAAAAGAAGAGTAGCTAGTTTGGGAGGAAAAAGCAACAACTCTAATCTTGATTTGCCTACAAATATGGAGGAGGTGTCCATAAATGCAAAGGTATATCCAATACTTTTACCCTAATCATAGTATTAAATGTTTTTGTTGTTTACGCTTAGGACATATAGCTTCTAAATGTCAACAATAAATAATTGTTAGTGAAGGAGAAGACGAGATGCGTCTGTATATTAAAATCAATGATGGAAAGATAATACACTCTGTTAAGGAGAAGCTTATGGTGATAAGGTGCACTCTAAACACTTAAGCTAAAGGTTACGAAGTAAAGCAACAAAGGATGAATATTTTTCATGCTAAGTTCCCATTTAAGATGAGGTAGGTGATATGATTATTAATGGAGGAAGCTACATTAATGTTACTAATGAAATTTTAGCTGATAAGTTGAATCTATCTGTTGTAAAACATCCTAGTCCATATAAATTGTAGTAATTCAATGACTACAAGGTAATAAAGGTAAACTGAAAGGTTGATGCATTTTTCATTGGAAATAATAAAGATAAGGTTGATGCATTTTTTATTGGAAATTATAAAGATAAAGTCTTATGCGATTTTGATGGAGGAAGCTATGGCAATTTTACTAATGAGATTTTAGTTGATAAGTTGAATTTACGTATTGTAAAACATCGTAGTTTATATAAATTGTAGTAGTTCAATGAATGCAGGGTAGTAAGGATGAATTGACAGGTTGTTGCATTTTCGATTGGAAATTATAAAGATGGGGTCTTATGCAATGTTGCACCAATACGTGTAAGTTATACTCTTATAAGCCTAACTTACCAATCTGATAGAAGAGCAAAATTATGATGGGTTTACGAAGTACCATTACTTTATAAATGATAAATAGATACATTACTCGTATACTAATAACATTAAGATAAGTTCGATAGGATTAGTTGAAGGAAAAAATAATTGAATAAAAAAGAGATATCTTCAAAACTATGTTGAAAAAAAGAGTGAAAGCCCACTAAAACATGGGCATTAGAAGGAGCAAGAAAGAAAGAAAAAAAAAAAAAGGTATAGAATAAGTGTCTTTTATATCCATAAGCCGATGGCTATGCCTAGGTATTAGGAGGCTTATGTGATCACTAACGAGCTTGGTGTTATTTAGCCTAGCATTATGTTTCCAATAAATCAAAATATATGCTTAGTGATTATGAAGTTGAAAATTCAACAAAACATCAATTATTGGACAAGATCCATTGACTAATAATCCAAATATCCAAATCATAATATTAATTAAACATAGAAGGATTAATAGGTTAAATAATATCTAAAACAAAAATATATTAAAAGGAACGAAAACAACCTTGAAAGAGGTTCCCAAATCCTAATTCATCACTCAAATACTGCTTCTTATCACTTTCAATATTGAATTCCACAAAGAAAATAAATTACTCGAAAAGTTGAATCTTTTCTCTTCTAAACCCTAATTATAATTGAATGAATGAAAATAATGAATGGCTCTCTAACTTATAAGGCTTATATATATATATATATATATATATATATTTGTTATAAGGAGTCCTATAGAATTGTATTGATCTCTTAATTTATGTCTTACAAATGATACTTGGAACATGTGGCAATGTAGGCTATTAATATTCTAATTTGTGGCTAGATAGACAAATGAATTGCATGGGCTAACTCAAAATTACTAATTTTGTCTATAGTAGATTTACATCCCTACATCTAAGTGCTTGGCATGATGTCAACTTGTCCGGAATTGGGAGTTACATCAAGTGCAACAATTACGTTCCTGATTAAGCCATCTTACCACTCTTGCTTGATTTGTACCACCAAATTGACACTTTTAATGTTGTCCTTTTGTTGGAGCTTCTGCAGCTTGCTATAATTCTTTTAACCAACATTTTCTAAGGTCGAATCACTAAGGCTTGGCCTATCAAGTTTAAACATTCAAATATCAAAATAAAAGCTTGAATAATTCAATAGTTATTTAGATAATAACTACTCAACTACCCACTTCCAATGATTTGCACATGGCTAAATCGAGGAGATAACACATGTCATTAGTGGTTTAACTGCTTTTTAATATAGTTATCAAACATAAATCTACAAATACCGGAGATCAACCTCTATAAGAACTCTCTATGTACTTTACTTACCCCTACTTACTCCTTTATACTTAAGTACATACCTTACTTAGGCATTAGAGTGGTTATATGATAACTCTTATTTTAAATACACTTTATATGGTGATTTTATAGCACTCTTATATTTTTTGTTGTTTTTAAAAGAAATCGATACTTAATTAAGTAAAATTTTGATTTCAAGGTTTAAATGCGTAATCGAATTGAAAACGAAGAAAAAGAATCAAGTTTCACTTAATTTATAGCTTAAATGAAGTGGTTATGAAGCAAGACACAACTAGTAAATATAACTGTATCCAATCAAGAGGTTCATTATCAATGGAAAACAAAACTAATGGTTAGAAAATTACACAATTGTATCCCTAGGCCATGTCCACATAGTAGGAGAAAGTGACAATTTTTTGTTAGTAAATTACTTGACTTAGGGACACAACTGTGTTGTTAGGTCATGTCCTATCCAAGAACAAGTCTAGCACCTAATGATAGTGAGTTACACAATCACTAGGACATAACCATGTCCTAGGTTGTGTCTATTGATGAAAAAAGAAATTTCTTGATATATTATATAAGAATTTGTGAGGGTTTTGGGAATTAATTTTCACATTATAAATAGAAGACTTGAAGATAGGATAGAGAAAAAGGTAGAAGCATCACTCAGCTTCAAGATTGGAGAGATTTCTCATCAACAAAAAAGGGTTTTATTATGATTTATTTCTTGATTTTGTCGCAACTTTCTTTCAAATTCATCATGATAACTTAAGATTCTCATATTTAGGATTGTAGAACCTAAGGTTTCATGTAACTATTGGATTTATTGATAATTTTCAATAAAGTTTATATATTTCTCGAATCAATTATGTGTTTTTATTATTAATTGATAATTCTAGGGTATCAATTTATAATATTATGCATGATAATTGAGAAATCACATAAGTAATGAGATCTTGACATAATTGAAGAGAATTACATGTATACTTAGAGATAGGATGCATGATTCTTTTGATAAGTTGTTATTTTTGTGTAGGAATTTATTATACATTAATGCAATCCTATATTATATTATTCAGTGAAGAGATTCCGATAAGTAATTTAAGGTTAACTTTAATTGTGAATTCCTTCAATTAAAAATAATAGAGATGGAATTGAATAGATTTTAGGCAATTGCATGTTAAACTCTAGGGGAAACAATTCTTAAATACGTTGTTTCTCTTCTTGAAGTAATTCTCAATTTTATCGCCTCCTAAATTATTTAGTTAAGTATCATAATTATATTAGTTTGTTAATTTTTAGTTCGCTAAGGTTAGTATTAGTATTTGAGGTCTTTAAGGTATTGATTTGGACTTATATTCGTTATATTAGAATTTGATAGGTATAATTGCCTCATATCACTATATTGGATTAACCTTAGCAACCCCCCCAAAAGCTTAACTTTTGCACTTTCGCAGATTACAAATACCAATCTAAATTCTTAAAAAAAAAAAAACAAACAAATTGCAAGGCTTGTTGCAACTTAAATGGCTTAGATAAAGTCAATGAAAAATGCACTTGGCAAATTGACTCACGTGGACATGGGTTGCTTCTAATTAATTGACACGGACAATCAAATCAATCATTATCTATATTTTTTCGAATTTGCACGTTTTTCTGATAAAAATATAAAAATATACACATTAGTGTAGCAAAAAGTTGGAATAAAATATTAACAAATTATGTGTCAAATTACATACTAAAGACACTCTAAAGCCATAGAAAAGCATTAAAGTAAGTAAAATTAGGCTCTATCAAATCTCTTACACTTAAGCTTTCACTTATCCTCAAGCAAAATAAATCGAAACAAAGAAAAATATTACGAACAATACTCTTTATGATCACCTATTAATCATTTGTTACTTTCAATCAAAACTCAATATCAATTCACATTCTATTAATCAAAAAGTTCAATTTCTTAACAACTATACTACATAACTTTACTTAATCATCAAATCATGCCCTTAAAACACGATATACTTAAGTACCAGGTAATAAAACCATACTAGATTCCAAGAGTTAATTCATATAACTGAAGTATTACCCACATCATTTAGCCAAAGATTAACAAACTTGAAATCATATTTAACCTCTCCTTAATTAGGAAAGAGTCATTAGAATTTTGTACAACTTGCTAAAATACATACACTGCCCTCTTGTATCTCTCCAAGCATAATAATTCAAAGTACATGCATATTAGATCTATCTAAACCTTGCTCATCCCCTTATTAGATTTTCATTAGAGGGTTTATGTTTTTTCTAGTTTTATTTTGTTAAGCAGTTTCATCAATCAGTAAGTCCCCTCATGAGATGATTTTAGGCTATTAGGTATTAAAACTCCCATTCGAACCATCCACTACTCTAATTTCTTTATTCTTCTTCATTTCTTTAAAATTATTTTTATTTATTTTCCTCCAACTATTATAACTTTTTAGAAAAATTTCAAGGGATAAGCTTTATCTATTCATTTACTAAGAATTATAAGGCTCTAAAAACTTTTGAAGAATGAGTATACATCGAAATCTCATGTTTGAAATGTAAGCATAAATAAAAACAAACCAAAACCAAAGATAAAAGCATCAAAGAAAAAGAAAACTACAAAGTAAGACTAAATCTAAAACTACTCCTTACACTACTCCTACTCCACTTGCAAACATGTATAAGATTAAATGGCAACAGAAAATAGTATAGTTACTAAATAATTAAAGGCATAGAATATTCAAAGCAAATTGCAAAATTCAAAAATATTGCAAGTAAAGTGAACAATTTTTTTCCAAAAAGAGTCTAATAAAGTGCAACACAAAACAAGTAAAATCCAATAAAATAAAGGATACTAAAGTCAAAAAGTTGGGTTGCCTCCCAAGAAGTGTTGTTTCTAAAGTTATCAACTCAAGATTATATGCTTCCTCTTCTTGATGGTGAGTGAAACCCTCATAACAAATTCTCATCAATCCCCTTTCTCTTTGTTAAGGTTTCTTATTCCTCATTAGAGTCAACTTTTACCTTGATTGGAGTATTACATGCTATATCTGATTTAGCAACCTAAGCGTCCTTTCTTTTTTATCGCCTTGTGATATTTGGCTACAACTCACTATTCTCGAGCCTTAATACCGTTTTACTATTTTTCATATCAATTATAGCTCTAGCAGAAGCCATAAATGAGAGCCTAAGGATGATTTGAATATCTAGATCTTCCTTTATATTTAAGACCACAAAATGTTCAGAAAATATGAATTTATCCATCACTCCTTGAAGTCTCCTAAGTGAATGGTCAACTAATTAAACTGTAATCATAGTTCTCTTTATTGTATTCCTTAGTCCTAGCTTCTTTGTCACAAAGAACGGAATGACATTAATAGTTGCACTTAAGTCACAAATGCATTCTTGAAATTTTTATCTCCTGTAGTGCAATCTAAAGTGAACTTTCCTAGATCATTTAATTTAAAGTGAAGGTTATCTCTCAATGCTTTAATACATGCTTAAGACAACATGATTATCTCTCATGTATTCATCCTTTTTTTTTTTGTGATGATTCCCTTCAATTAACGTTGTTAGTGAGGTGTTTGCTTTAATAAATTTGTTAAGGGACTGTTGATCTCTAGCTTTTTGAACATCTCCAAGAACTTCTCATAATTATCATGATTCTTTTGTTTCTTTAACCATCTTGGAAAAGGTGGGTTCAACAACTTTAGGAGTAGACTCTTACATTACCACTTCTTTCCTAGGTCTTAATGCAAAAGCTTGAGTTTCTTGAAATTCAACTCTCTTGCTTGACTTAAAATTTATCACATTCACTAGCTCAATTAGGGTGAAAGCTTTCACCACATCTTCAAATTATTTTCTAGCTGTTTAAACCCCTTTAAGGTCACATTAGTAAGCCTTTCAATTGTTGCTTCCCATGTGGGTTTCTCCTCTTTTTCCTTCACCTCACTTGCCTCTTGGAGGTTGTAATTAACTTGTGGGTTTCTAAATACAAATATTGGTACTTCTTATTTTGCCACATACTCGGTAGACTCAAAAGCATTTATTTCCTTCTTCTTTTCATAAGGATCCTCTTATGATTGACTTAGTTAAACAACTTGTAGTGTGTTGGTCGAGAGTTCTATTGCCTATGTTAGTCGAGTCTTTAACCTTTCAATAGTTAGTTCTAAATTTTCAATAACTCCTAATTACTCTTCTCTTTTTTTGGACCTAGCACTACTAGATAAGGGAGAGGCTACTCAACATATTCATGTTGTGCCAATTCTTCAATCATGTAAAATGCTTACATCACCAACATGCTTCTCAAAGGTCTTCTGGTAGCAACTTCAACTCTCATCTTATCATGATGCCTTATCCCATCATTGAATATCAATAGTTGATTTCAAGTGGGAATATCATGATATGGGCATTTGATCATTAAATTGTGAAATCTAAACCATGCCACATGTAATGACTCGCCCTTGTATTTGTTGAAAGAAAGAAATTTCTCTCGAAGCTTTACAGTACAACACCGTAGAAAAGACCTTATATATTTACCACCCATACTTGCCTCTTTCTTAGAAGCTTACTCGCGAGACATGGTGATTTGTGAATTGATGAAGCTTAAAGTCTTCCAACAAAAGTGCTTACAATAACAAGGAAGTAGAATCTCTTACTAAAGGGAAACTAAAAAAAGAAATAGACAATGAAGATGAAGAAGCAAAAATTAAAAAAAAAAAAAAGAAACTAAAAGAAAGCAATGTGAAAAAGACAAAGCAACTAGTTTATAGAAAATGCTAAAAATTGAAATTATTACTAACTATTCCTCGGTAATAATGCCCAAAACTTGTTATACTAAAGCTAACTCTATTTTATAGTTATAGAGTATGTTATTAGCAAATGCACTAGGTATTGTATATAGTTATTACTAATGAAGATCAAATCAAACTCATAAGGAATGCTATACTAGCTCTTAATTATATTAGTCCCATCTAAAGTTAGGAAAGTTAAATAAAAGCTGCTATTTTCAATTCTTAAAACTAGCACTATAACTAATTTACTTTATGAAATTGAGATATTCAATATCTTTAATGGATTTTATCACGAACTAGATAAACAAAAACCAATTAAAGTCAATATTACACAAATCTATATTATCCTTACCAAATCTTTAATTGGTTTAGTTTTAAGCAATAAAACGCTAGCAAAAACTCTTTCTCAAAGCAAATAATTACCTAGAATTAAACAATTAAACTCTTTCTATCTCTTAACAAGAAATTAAGCACATATTCTTATATCTTCTCTTTAATGTAAATTATCTAGATCACATAAATCAGTTAGAAAAGGTTTTCTCAAAATCAATCTTAGTTTAACATATATTTCGATGAATCAAAACATATGCTGGTGGTTATGGAATTGAAGATTCAACCAAATACCAATGTTGCAAAAGATTCATTAGCTTGTAATCTAAATATCCAGTTCATGATATTAATTAAATATAGAAAAAATAATAGGTTAAGAAATATCCAATACAATAATATATTGAAAAGAATGAAAACAATCTTGAAAAATGTTCCCAAACCCTTATTCATTGCTCAAATACTACTTCTTATCACTTTGAATGATGAATTCCACAAAAAAGAATAAATTACTCTAAAAGTTATTTTTCTTATCTTCTAAACTCTATTTCTAATATAATGAATGGCTCTCTAATTTATAAGGCCTTAAACATGGCCCTAAACATGGTCCCGCTAATTGATCATGTAACTTTCTACATTCTCATCTTCAGCTCTCGTAAATCATCTAAGCATGACGTGAACTTTCCTCATGCAAGTGAGTATAGCTTGAACTTCCTATGAAAAACAGCAGATTTGGACTGCCTCATGCGTCTACGGCCAATCATTGAATTGTGTCAATCTCTTAATATGTGTCTTGCAAATGATACTTGGAACGTGTGGCAACGTAGGCTACTATGATTCCAATTCGTGGCTGGATGGACAATTGAAATGCATGGGCTAACTTAAAATCACTAATTGCATGGCTTATTGCGACCTGAATGTCTTGGATAAAGTCAATGAAAAATAGACATGGCATTTTAATTCCCGTGGACATGGTCTGCTTCCAATTAAGTGGCATGGACAATCGAATTGATATCTATTTATATCTTGTCGAATTCGCATTTTTCCTATAAGAATACAAACATATATACATGTGTTCCATAAAAGTTAGAATAAAATATTAACTAATTAAGAATGAAATTATACTAAAAACACTTCGAAACCTCATAAAAACATCATAAAATCTACCTATAAAATTAATACAATTAGGCTCTATCAATAGTTTCTTCCTATCTTCCCTAATATTTGTTCTATCGTACTCTTCAACACTCTTATATCCCTATGTGAGGAGATGTAGTTTCTAATACGTTCCCTAGTGGTAACGGCTAGGAACAAACCATTTTTCTATTTTACACAAGGTAATTCCACTAAATTATCACATAATCGAAAAATTCAATGACAACAAGTCTTTCTTTTTTCATTAATCTAAAATTAATTATATTTTCTCAAGGTTGAAATATTTGTGATTCTACTTAAAATTGCTAAAGGGTTTATAGAATCGAAATATAAAAATGTAAGTTTTTACAATCTATATAAAATAGTTTTTAAAAAACTATAAATATACTTATAATAGTCATGAAGACTTGGAATATATAATGGAAATAAATAAATAAAGTTATTTTTCTATAAAAAAATCTTAATTTATAATATAACATTTGCAAAAGAAGGACAAGCAGAGTCAAAAATAATTTTTTTTCTCCATTATTTTGCTTAAAAAAAGTATAAATTAAAGAAAATCAAATGTTTCAATTTATTTTGAGTTAATAATGATATAAACTTAAATATATAATTTTCCTCATAAACTTTTCTATAGGAGTTAGAAACTTGAACAAAGGTTATGAATATCGAATGAGGGACTAGGAGAGAGAGAGAGAGAGAGAGAGAGAGAGAGAGAATGGAATAAGATAAGGAAAATAATTTAATACCCTAATAGTCAATAAGCTAGTAGAAGCCTACTTGTATTTTTATTTTTGGTCTATTCAACTTAGATATATAAAATTAATAGACTCGATTAAAAATTAAATATAAGTTTCTATCGAGTTTCACAAGTAAAATTAATTAAAAATATAAGTTTCTATACAAAAATGACTTTATACTTGAGTTAGTTCAAAATGGCCTCTTAAGATCATAAGCTTGTAGAATCATATAAGTAGAATCACAATTTTGATAGCTATGCATTTACTTATGCCATTTTAAATAAGCATCAAGATAATTTTTACCCTTAAAAGGCGAATTTTCGTCTTGATGCTTCTTAAGCTTCCATTAAGACGTTCACCACACCCTTTAGCAACTCTCCCATCTCCTTTATGCCTAATCTTATCCATAATAAGTTATGGGCTTCATCATCTTTCATATCTTTCCTATCCTCATCTCAAGAATCATCGTATGAAATTGTTTACCCCTTTCTACTATTGCCACAAATTTGTAGATATTGCTCTTATAGCATCTTATTTCTCTAACCAGAGATTGACATGTGCAATGCACTATTGGAATCATCTCTATATAGGATCTTCCTAATTCATCAATGTATTGTCACCCTTTGGTGATATTAAATAAACTTATGGATAAAGAGAAGTAATCCTCACAATGCTCTACCATATGTTTTCACTCATTAGTAAATCACTTAATGCTCGTGTTTCATATTTTTTATTTATGCAGCTTTCTCTCCCATTAATGATCTTACTCACTCCTATCCTTTTCCAATTAAATCTCAATTCATCAAATGGAATAAAACTAGGATCTTTATGTACTTTGTTATATATGTATGAATTAGGAAACTATAACAACAAAAGAAAATAATGGTTTCTTTTTGTAATTTTCTGTTATACAATATTAAATAAAGTAAATAGATGAATTGAGATTCATATACACGTCATGAAATCTCCAAACTAATATTACTTAATTTTAGAACCAAGAGCTATGATCCCAAATGATTGATTATAGGGAAACAAAAATGCTAAAATCAAGTTGAAAGAGACCTTGACACATTTATCAACAAATTCAAAAACTTTAATATGAAAATAGTAACCTATTCAATTATGCTAACTAAGAACCTTGTTACACATAGATAGAAAACTTTGACTAATTGATTATACAACAACTTATGGCCTTTATATAGTTAATGAACATCACAAGAATTAATCTATGATAAGTTTGGAAGGACAAGGAGTAAAACTCAACTCTTGATAACTTTCATAAAATCGATAATAGAATGGTTCATACAACTCTTGCTTATTTATAAGTGTAAAGCAAACCATAGGAAGAAACTTAATAAAGAAGGAAACATAACAATCTCCTCATAAATTAGAAAGTCAATATGAAAGAAAAACTATAAAACTAGGAAATTAGTTCTAATGAGATTGGAAAATAAAAGAAATAAATGGAAACTAAATAATTAAGCAAAACAAAACAATTAACAAAAGAAAAAATACTAATGAAAATTCACAAATATGGATCAGTCTAGACATGTTTAGTTGACTACGTAGGCAAGTTGAACAAGTAACTTCAATCGATCGACCTCCACTCCATGCAACATGATTACATCTCCTAAATTACTTTAGTTTTCCTGGTTTACTTGTACTTGCCCAAAATGGTATCCTTTAGCTCCTACGCTAAATAACAGTATGTAATTTGGACTCCACCTCGATTTTTTAGATGTAACTTCTCAATCTGACTCATACGTATGATAAACCCTTAAGAAAACTTGATGATTCTAATAAAATATGAGAACTAAGTTTAGCTTAGCTAACTATCTTTTATGTCATTATAAGAGTATTAAAGGATCAAGATTCAGCTCTTAGGAGCCAATAGAATAGGATGAATCCTAACAAGTAGGTTTGTTTATGTGTTATGAAATACAAGAGTACAATTGAGTGCTCTAGAGAAGATATTTCATTATACTTAGTTGTGTTTATAAGTAGATTGATAACGAGTATACAATACATGTGTTTGATATTGAAATGCTGAACATGTAACTATGCTACTGGATGGCATTTTGAGATGTTAATATTGATATATTTCTAAGTTTGTATAATTGTCTAACTACTGGTAGCTTGACAATTAAATGGTCAAGCTAGAATCTTAACTCATGCACTACATTTCTAGAATAGTTACAATGGATTTAGGGATAAGTCTAACTAGGTACTTAAGTGGGAATTGTACTACTTTCCAATACTTGAGTTTAAGATTGATTGTGCATATTGTTGTTCCAACTCCTCAAAACTTAGATCAAAGTGGGCTCTAAGATATATGGATGTAAACAATGCACTTAAAAGTTGTATGATAACTGTAGTTGATGCTATTAATAGCATAAGGCAACTCTCCTATCTTTTACTAGGTTCGTGACTTTTGCTCATCCCTATGTAGTCTCTCTTACGAGTCAAGGCTGCTGAAATGTTGAGAATTAGGTTGCCATGGTATGTAAATGGAATAGTATATGGGTGGATATAAGCTCAAGAAAGATAGTTTAGTCACATGTAAACAAGTTTCATTGGATCAAACTTGTTCAACTAGTGTAATATTTGAATGTCTTGTGTACCTTGGTGACTTCTTCAAATTGGTAAACATAACAGCAGGAATTTCTTGCATGAAGTCGCTAAGCAATTCTGTGTCATGTTGTTGCATGAAATTGTGGTATATATGTACACATTTTGATACAATATATAGATTTTAGTACACGTTCCTATTATCAAAATATGAACAAATATGCAAATTATGGTGTAAAATGTAGATTCTAAAAACAATTAACTTCAATCAGAATTTACATGTTGTATTAGAAACTGATATTTATGTACTAGTAACTTCTCATACGGGACTTAATACAAGAAAATCCCAAAATAGAGGCTACGGACGTCTTAATTGTGACTTTTGTATAAAACCTGCAAAACATAGAAAAAGCTAAAGGAGTAGAAGATGGAGTAAACACATCCGTGGAAGACGAGGCGAATGAACTGACTGTTTTAAAACATTTTGACAGAGAACATAATTCGTGTACCATTTTCTCCGTGCAGAAATTACCAAATTAATTTATTCCCTCTGAAAAAACTAATTAGTTAACCATTATAATTCAAAATTTGAAAAAGAAGACATATTTTTTGGTAACAAAAAAAAAAAAAAAAACTTAATTATATATTAATGATTATTTTATATTTTTTATGTACGGAGAATCCGTACCACTACTTTAGCTACTACATTTGAGGTATAATTTTACACTTGCCAACATTTTCTAAAGATGCGTAAGCTCATTTTGTAGACCTAGGGTTTTCCTAAAGTAGTTGACATTAATTTTTCCGCAGATGAAAATTGTGTAACAAACCTCAAACAAGAAATTCAATGAATTGAACTACTCTGAAAATCAGATTGTACGTATTATAGGATAGTGCTGGTCTGAGAGCATGGCGTCGTTTTCCCATGACGAGGAAACTGAAATGCTACAACGATAAACTGGGCGGGAACTTCCTTCCATCTCTATCTCATCTCGGGAAAGCTCAGAGGGAGAAGAAAATATTCATTAATATTAATACGCCGCCGTTTATGTTTGATATCATAGGTATCACTCCAATGAGAGATTAAGAACATCATCGATCATGTCAATTTATGGCAAGGACTCTTATCCACATAAACACTAGCATAATTGTTTGCTCCCTTTCTGTTGACTAATTCGCTTGTTCTACTGACAAAAGCTTTTTCATCGTTCTTCCGATTTATGTG
This sequence comes from Lumnitzera littorea, assembly GCA_024138015.1. Lineage (NCBI taxonomy): Eukaryota > Viridiplantae > Streptophyta > Magnoliopsida > Myrtales > Combretaceae > Lumnitzera > Lumnitzera littorea. Next base: position 97,823,888 of record JAMXBB010000003.1, read on the forward strand.
GCTCTAGTAATTAGGTTGCTCGTGACTCTACGCTGATATATCTGTATAGAGAGGATAATGTACAGACATTTAATATTTTTCTGCCTAAAATGAAAGTGAAGTATCCGGTTTACTTTATGCATTAAATTGATCGGCTTGTAGTTTCGAGTTTTTCTGATGTGACTTATTCAACTGAAACTGCAAATATTAGTGCATGCGGGTATGATGGAAAACAGGATAAATTATAGAAATACCCTGAATTTATTTAAAATTTAACATTTAAAGATATTTAAAAAGATATCCTATATAACTATTTTGCATTCGAAAAAGAAAACCAAAAAATAAAACAAAAAAAAAAAATATTAAGAATATCAAATTATTCTAAAACTAGAAAGATAAGAAAAATGGAAATACTTTCTAATTTTCTTATTTCATATAATTTTTTTTTTTAATCCAAAAATTCTTTTTATGTTTGGTCTAAGAGCAAGCTAATAAAAATAGGGTTTCAAAACATGATTTTCTAAAGATTATGATCTAGAAACTCAATTTTAAAGATAGAAAGGTTAAAATACAAAGAGTAAATATAAGAAAATAAATTTAGGATAAAAGATAATTTGGATAAGAACATTTTTCTGAGGATCTATAATACCAGGCACCGAAACTTCGAAATTTGCGTGGCGAGGGAAACTCGTGATGAAGGCAGCCCTTTTTTCCTTTTTTTTTTTTTTTTTCAATTAATGAAGACAGCTTAAGCTAAGCATTAAATGGCTGAATTATAATTGCCTAATACGTTTTTCATTTTTCTAGAAGATGTTATTACTGGCGACGGGATATCAACTGACAAACGATCTTTTTAATAGACCACGCTAATTTTTCAGTGTATAAAATCTATCTTATACATTTGCCAACAATTTGAAATCACATATGAAACGTGTGTTATTCTTCTCTCTCTCTCTCTTTTTATTTTTTTTTTTATTTTGGTAAAATATGCTAATATCATTAAACAAAATAAATAAATAGATAACTAAAAGACAAATTAACTACCACAATACACAACATTCAATCTTCGAGATGGAAATGAATGCTTGCAATTTACTTTCTCTCAAATCTTCCCTAATTTATTCTCTTAAGATTTTACTATATGTAATCAAGGATTGAGATTATAAAAAAACAAAAAATATTATCATGATGATATTGTATAGTATTTCAAAATATTTACATAATTCCAATGATTAATTTGTATATAGAGAGAGATTAAGATAGAAAAAATTAAGATAATCTGAGTCATTGAATTTGGAGTCTTTGAATCTAAAGTAATTCGAATATTTATTATTACATCTAGAGACTATCTAGATTGCTTTACTATATGTGCTCTCTAACCTCCATAAACTTTGATTTTGGTGTTGATATGTTATTGAATTTTCAAATATTATAAGTAATCTCTTAAGTTTTTATAAATTAACAACATAAAAGATATTTATCTTTTTAATTATTACAATATACCAAGGTCAAAATTTAGGTTATGTTATGGATTACAATAATAAGTTCAAGGGAATGTTTTCAAAAGTTAAAATTTAGAAGGATTGTTTACAATATTTAAAATTAAAAGGTATATCCAAATTAAGGTCAAAGTATAAGAGATACATTTGCAATGTTTGTAAGTTTATATGGTATATATGTATTAAGGTTAAAGTTTAAGGAGTTATCTGCATTTTCCTTAACTTTTTGTAATATATTTTTGTTGTAACAAAATTTAGGTAAGTTTTGTGTATAAACTTATTTTTTTATAAGTTGATAGAGTTTACATTTCCATTAACAAAATTTTTATGTGTATATAAGAAGTAATATTGTTGCAATAATAAGTAGATATATATATTTTTTCGATAAATAGTTCTAATTCATAGATTAGAATGCACACTATAGGAGGGTGGTGGTCTAGACATGCTGGGTCGTTTTCCTTTAATGAGGAAACCGAAATGCTGTAACGATAAGTCGGGTGGGCATTGGATTCTATTTACACATCCCTATCTCCAAAGCTAGAAGATAAACACGGTCACGTCAATTTAATGCAAGGGCTCTTATCCACATAAACACTAGTTACATTTTCATCCGATTCTGAGAAAAGCTTTTTCATCGTTCTTAGGATTTATGTGACTGTAGTTATTAGGCTGCTCGTGACTATTCTCACAGATATATCTTAAGAGTGGATAGTCTTCAGCGATTTCAGATAGTTTTCTGGATGAAAAGAAAAGTTTAAGTATCCGGCATACTTTATGCATTAAATTCATCGGTTGTATCCTATGAAATATAACTGAATGTTCAAACATATTAATTATCGAGTCCTTTCTGACGTGACAGATTCACCAATAACTGCGAAAATTGATGGGCGTGGATTTGATCAAAAACACGAGTAATTTGAATAAGAAATAACTTTTTCAGTGGATCTAAAGATTCCTGGTCAGAAATTGAAAACTCTGAGTTGTGAGGGAAACTCGTGATGGAGACAGCCGAAGGTTGAACAAGCGTAATTGTTTTTGTGGAAAAGTTCTGGAGATTTTTTTCTGTATCATTACAATTAAAAGCTTCGAGTTACTAAATATTACAATGAAAATTTAAAAGTTATAGTTATTAGTAATTTTTAACTGTAACTAATGGCCCGTAGTGGTATTCAATCATCATGAAAAATGTAAGAAGGAAAAAAGAAAAATATTATATTTTAGAAAAAATGGAAGTCAATTTCCTTACTTCCCTTTGTTAATGCTTGCTAATTACCATTATTAGTGAGTTAGCCGCCACCTATATAAGTTATTGGTATCTATAATCTTTTGAGTAAGGTTGTCAAAATTTTGATTCTACTTAGAATTTATGGAATTAAAATTTAAAATTATATGTTTATAAAAGCTATATAAAATAACGTCAAAAATCATAGACACATTTTTAACTTGAAATATTTTTAAAGAAACTAAGTTATTTTTCCTAAGAAAAAACAAACTCAACTATAATTTGATATGCAAAATAAAAATGACAAGTTGAGTAGAAACTCAATTCTTTTCTTGTTATTTCATTTTGAAAATGCTATGAATTGAAGAGAACTGAATTTTTTAACTCATTTTGAATTATTAATGATATAATTTAAAGTAAGTACATTTCTTTGAAAACTTTATAGTTTGAATCGAAACTTAAATAAAGACTACAAACATATAAGAGAACTAGGAGAGAGAGGGAGATGGAAACAAAATTGATGGGCTAATGAAAGGTAGTTTTATTTTCTATTTTTCAACCCATTAGATATAGATAAATTGAATCAGTAAACTCAGTTAAAAATATAATTTTTTATTAAGTTTAATATGTAGAATTGTTATTCCACTAAAGTTTATATATGAAAACAAATTTATTACACATTTAACTCAATAGTGTTTTTTGAAATTATGAACTCATAAAATCATATGAGCAAAATCATAATTTTAATAACCATATTCTTGAGAATACAAAGATAATAATTAACAATTGTGGAACTTTAATGGTAAGAAACATCTAAAAGACATTGGAAGCACACTCCACAAAATTAGAGACTCGCTAATTGCTTTCAATGGGATATCATTTGAGTATAATTTTTCTTTATACAATTTTTGTTTCATTGACAAGCCATTATTATTTGAAAAACTATGGAAAAAATTATTTAAAAATTTGTTTTTTTAAACTCAATAATTTCTCTTATCTTTACGAGGAAGAGAGGTCATGATAAAATTTGTAGTTTATGCAATTTCAACTTATCCGACAAGTATTTTTAGCTTTACCAAGAAGTGGTGTAAAGAGGTTGATAATTTAACTTCAAATTTTTTGTGAAGGGAGAATGATAATGGGTTAAAGATTCACCGGAAGAAATAGAGTGATTTATCCAAAGCTAAAGATAGGGGAGAGTTAAGATTTAGAGATTTACAATCCATCAACCTTGCTTAACTTGGAAAGTCAGCTTAGTGGATTTTGAATAATCCAGATCAAAGTCGTCAAACTCACGATTCTATTTAAAATTGTTAGAGGTCTGTAAAATCGGAACCTAAAATCGAAATGTAGACAAGTAAGTTTCTACAACTTATATAAATAACTTAAAAAAATTATAGATATATTTATAGTAGTTATTCAAAACTTGAAATGCATGATGAAAATAAAAAAAAAAATTGAAGAAATTAAGTTTTTCTTTTTCTATATAAATTCTTAATATATAATTTAACATTTACAGAAAAAGGAAAAATAGGTTTGAAACTAAACTTTTTCCCATTTTTTTTTTCTAAAAAGCTATAAATTAAAAAGAACAAAATATTTCAACTCATTTTAAATTATTAATAATATAAAATATAGTTTTTTATTTCCTAAACTTTGTTATTGGAGTTGAAATTTGAATAAAAGTTATGAACATAAAATAAGAGATTTGGAAAGAAAGAAAGAAGTAAAAAATTAGAATATGATAAGATAGATATTGTAATGTTTTAATAGTTGATAGCTTGTAAAAAGTTAATTGTACATTTTTCTTTAGTTTTTTATTTCATTCAACTCACATATGTAGAATTGGTAAACTTGATAAAAAACATAAGTTTCTATTAAAAAAAAATTTCTACATCCGAATTAACTCGGAAGGGCCATCTAAAATCGTAAACTTGTAAAGTCGTATAAGTAAAATCGTGATTTTGATAATTATGATCCAAATGTATTATAGGTGAAATTGTTGAAGAGTATTTACCACCCTACTATTGATTTTTGAAAGCTAAAAAGGGTGATAGAGCTTATTAGGAGTGGCAAAGTATTTTGTTGGGAAGCAATGCTATTGCTAGAAAGATCATTTGGCAACCCTAACTAAACGTTTTGTTAAATCTCATCTACTTGATCCGACTGTGCATGAGGTTATCGATTTTTCAAATGGATGTTGTAATCTGTCTACAGTTGAACATCTTTTTATCTCATTTTTGCTTTTAACTATTTCGCAAATACTTGTTCTCCTTTATCCGGTTAGGGACAGCTTGGTTTGGACTTGAGAAAAAAGAGGCTCTTATCTTATTAGGAGCGCTTATCATGTTGTTCATACAAATAGGAGTACTCAGAATGAGCAAATAGTTGCATCAACTCATAATATTAGTAGACGTGTGTTGAAGATTATTTGGAACCTCAAGTGTCAACTCAAATATAAACATCACTTGTGGCGTTTATGTTAGAACTCTTTAGCTACTAAATGTAATATGTTTTGCAGGAAGATCAAGTATTCTCCTATATTTAGTTTTTGTAACCTTAAAGAAACAATGCCAAACATATTTCTCTTCACTATTGTTGGGTTTCTGCTGTGTGGTTTCGAGTACTCAATATCTGGATTGAGGACTTAGTCACATCTCAAATTGTTGCTAGGTTAGAGGGCGTGTTGCTGCATGTGGATGGGAAAGAGACACTTTACAGAGCTGCAGTGGTGTTGTGACATTTATAGTTACATCGAAACCACTATGTCTTTAATTTAGAGTCTCCTCATCCATTGCGTGTCGTGGACAGTATCAACAGAGAATTATTACATATGGATCTGAATCTCAAGCCTTTAGGTATAGACTACTTATGACAGTTGCATAGGCCAACTCCCGCATTAAGAGTTCGACAAAGGATAAAGGACTTAACATAGCGGGAGCATCTTCAAGTCAGATGGTAATGTCCTCTGCATAATACAATTAAGCTAAACTGTAACGGGTCAATTGATGAGCAACACATCTGTAGTGGAATTAGTATAATGTGTAGAGATTCTGATGGGTATTTTAAGCAGGCAACTACAATTTCACTCCTTTTGTCCAGTATTGAGGTCAATAAACTAAACTACAATTTCACTCCTTAAATGTATGTTCGAAAAATCTAGCTTCTTTTTTTTTTTTTTTTCTTTTACAAAATTGCATAAATTTATACCCTTCCTTTGCATTCTTCCCCTTTTCTAATGTAAAGAACAAAATAAATGTTGACGCAAATATATAAAATCTACTTTGTACATTTCCCAAAAATATCAAACCATCTAATAACGTAACTTTACCTTTTTTTTTGTAATAAACTAATATATCAAATATGAAAGATATTGCTTATTATTTCACTTTTTTAATATGCTTATCATGAACACTTGCAAATAGTGATGAGTAAATATAAGATTGATAAGATATAAGACTTTATGCGTACCTTATCTTATAATTTTCTATTCCTAAATGTTATAACACTATTAGAACACTTTGAAATCTATATCTTCTATACCTTAAATTGTAGTTCTTAGGATTGTACATGATATTAATATATTATACTCATATCCTACCTAGTATGAATTTGCTAAATATATATAATAATCTTGATATTAAAATAATTTTGAAGATCTAAATCATAAGATTAATAAGAAATGATTTTAAGATTATTTCATACTCTAGTCCTTTTTTTGTGAAAAAAGGGGTTTACTGAGTCAAGTTAGACAAATTCATACAAAATCCACTATAAGTTCTACATCTACTTAGATAAAATGTTACCAAGATGTTAGAGTTTGTGAAATAATAAAATCCATTGTTAGGAATTTATAAGTAAATAATTAAAACATCTTTTAAGTGAGTTTTATGAAGAAAAAAAAGTATAAATAATGTTATTTTCAAAATACAAAGCTGTATATTTTGAAGTGATTTTCTTGTTAGAAGAATTATGTGTTACTCTAATATATTTTGTTAAGTGACTTCTCAACTTAAAATATTATATGAAAGTTCTTTTAAAATAATACCATTAGTGATTAAAATTGCGAGTTAACTAATACAATTTCACGATTTTACCATTTATGAGTTTTTCTTAGTTGAAATGGATGTGGTATTGTTTTAGCGTAGATTGTATAACTAAATTATGAATTTAGGTAGATAATTCTATAAGTTAATAATTTTACGACTCTATGACTTTATATGTTAAATTCATACAAAATTTGTGAATGTAATACTTTATATTGTTGTTCTTAGTTGTTGAAGAATTTCTATACAAGAAGAATCTCAAGACCTATTTAAGGAATAGTAATATAACAACAATCAACATAGTTTCAAGAGTAAAGTTTGAGATCCAAATATGAACTTTGATTAATTATTTGAAGAACAAGTTTATTCGATGAGATTACTAAGAACTAAATAATTTACTTGTTGAAATTTTTAAAAGATGAAGAGATTGCGTTTTATTTTGTGATTATCTTAGAAAACTACTAATCACATTTTAACAAAATCACTTTATGTAATTTGTATTAAATTACTTTTTAATTCTTAAATTTAGCTTACTAAAGAAATTAAGAGATAATTCTGTGAGATATAAGAAAGGTTATCTTTTGTGAGATAAAGAATAATATTTATAAATTCTACAAGGCATTAAAATGAATTGATTTTTTATAGCATTATAAGGGATAGGTATTTGCTGTAATTTTTGGAATAGGTTAATTTTTAGTTAAAAAAAAAAGGCCAACTTATTATGTGTCAGTTTAGAAGATTAGCAAGTACAAGGATAATCTATTTAAGCTATATATTTTTATAGTATCTTCTCTTATTATACTCTTTATATCTTTATGGTAGAACTTAGTCTTATTTCACACTTTCAGCTTTTCATAATAACTTGTGAAAAACAAATAAATAAAAAGATTTTAAGAACAAAAACTGTAGAATCTTTACAAAACCCCTTAGATTTTATAAAATAATTCTTTAAAAAAAAAATCATTTGCTTTTAGTGAAGTCTTGAAGTTCCCTTATTATCATTCTTACCGAGCCCTATAGAGTGAATGCTTCAATCTACAAACTTGATTTAACTTTACCTTATCATATCTTTATTATGTTAACAAATATATATATATATATATATATACCATTTTTTGTTTTTGATATGCTTATTTATTCTATGTTTTATTATATAAATATATGCTAAAATATTTAAAAGACAACCCTTCCCTACCTTAATTCAAAATGACTTTTTTTTTTTCTATTAATTGGTTAAGCTCAAAAGAGTGAGTATCCCTAATTTAAAATATTAAAATGAAATAGTAGCTAGTAAAAAAACAAAGGATATATATATATATATATCTTCATCAATATAACAGTGTAAGAAAGTATTATTAATGCTAATTTGATCTAATGGCTATCCATAATTAGTTGAAATGGCTATCGCTTAGGTTTCAAATGAAGCAAAGTATCATCATAGGCTTCCTCTTTAAATTGATGGTAGCCATTAGCTACAAGTCATATTTTTTAGAGCTCAACTATTTTGTTGGATCTATATATGGTGCCATATAAACTCAATGGTTATACCTTAGCAAAGAGAAGTTTTTGAACAAGATGATGAATAAGCTATTGCCTCGAGCAAATGGACAGTATAAAGTACTTCAGAAGGTCAAGACAATACATATAAGCTTGAATTGCTTAAGGATATGGAGTCTCTAATGTATTTAATATTGTTGACCTAAGCCAGCGCTAATAGAAAACTCTATAGATTTGATCCCAAATTGAAAACAACTTAAAGGGAATTAGCTCCAAGCACTCGTCACTTGCTTTAAAACTAAAGGACTTGGCAACGTGGTATAACAAATTCTTTCTCATCACCCAATTCTAGACAAGTTTGCCTTAATCTATCGAGTTGATTTGATTGCATACTTTACCTACTTATGTATAGGCTGTACCTAATTCGAGTTATCTAATAGTCCGCCCAAGGCCTTATTCAATATGTTTAACTTGATCCAAGATCCCCAGCCATCATTGTTAACCTACTCCAAATATTCCTTGACTCTACAAGTCTAAAGTTGTCAAGGCAAGTACACTGAGCTGATTAAAGTTCTATCTCCAGCTAACCTTATCTAGAATGACTAAAGGCTGTTATGCAGCGTATCTTCAAAACCTTTGCTCGAGTTACACGTGTCCCATTACTTGATCTATACCACCTTAATGTTAGGATATTCTCTATAAGATGATTATAGATTTGCTTTATCTTTATGTAATATAGTTAAATGAACTAATTTTAGAGTTTTACCCTTTTTAGCAATAGTCCACAAATGTAAAGTTCCTTGAGCAGGTAGGTATAAATACCCCATTTTGTAATTCATTGTAAAAGATCATCTTCTTTAATGAATTAATAGATTTGCTTCTCTTTTCAGTATCTTCCTCTATGAAAATCCGTATTACTTCTAGCTCTTATCAATCCATTTAGTAAGGATCTATCAAAATTACGATTATATCTATACGATTCTACGAGTTTATAATTTTATGAAGTTTTTCTGAGTTAACTCGTGTATAAAATTGTTTTTTTACAAAACTAATGTTTTTAACCAAGTTTATTGATTCTTCATTTATGAGTTAAATAGGCTAAAAATTAATATGTATATATATATATATATATATATATATATATATATATATAACTAGACTTCTACTATTTCATTGATTATTAAGGTATTAAATTATATTCCTTATTTTATCCCTATTTTTTTCTCTTTCTCTCTCTTTTATTCCCTTATTTAATATTTATAGTCTTCATTTAGGTTTTAACTCCAATAGAAAAATTTATAATAAAAATCATATTTTAAGTTTATAGCATTAATAACTCAAAATGAGTTAAAACACTTGGTTTTCTTCAATTCATCGCTTTTTTAAAAACAATAATGAAAAAAAAATAGTTTTGGCTTTGGTTATCCTTCTTTCGAGAATATTAGATTATAGATTACAAATTACAAATTTTTTTATTGAAAAAGAATTTAATTTTTTCATTTCTTTATTTCCATAATATATTTGAAGTTTCCTCTAACTACCCTAAGCCTATTTATAATTTTTTTGAAAATTATTTTACATAAATTATAGAAACTTATATTTTTACATTTTGACTATAAATTTTCAAGCGATTTTACATATATTTTAGTGATTTTAAGTAAAATTGAAAATTTAACATCCTTAGACCCATTCGACTTGGACCACTACGTCACATCCAGCAAGTTGTTTGGCCATGTTGTATTAGTTTGATGTACCACTTCCATTCAAATAGCTTATGAATTTGTTAAGCCTCTACCTCGAAGCTCATCTAAATCCATTGTATTTTCTTCAATAGTTTTGAAAGACCTACTCACACTACGATAAGACCTAATTATAGGCACACCCCTAGTTCATTTAGCCTATAGTGTTGATATTGTGCGAGACCCATTCATTCTTATGTCATATTGCAGGTCATGTTATAAGTTAAGATTTCTAAATATAGCTCTTGTAATATGGATTACCAGCCTTACAACTAAGTTGTCCCAATTTTTGTGGCTTGCATTGTGAAAAGTAGAAGGATTGACTTAATACAATAATAGAAGTGTAAAACATTCAAATTGTTGATTTAAAATATAAATGGCTTGATCAGATATTGGGTATCAATAGAGGTTTATATATGACTCAATTCTAACATAAAATACTTATTTTGTGAAAATATAGGCGGCTGTTATCCCTATACCTCACTTATGTCACCTACTAAGATTGATCAAGTTGACTTGGCGTTTTGAAGCCGAAAAGTAGTTCGTTGAAACATGAAAATGATGTAACCTTCCATTATAGGAAAATACAAGGCTTGACCCATGACTACAAACAGAGTAAGAAATTAACAATTAAAAACCTGAAAAGAAGGTTACTTCCATTATGGGAAAAAACTAGGCTAGCTCAATGGCCCAAATAGACCGGTTGTACCATCTTTCCTACTTAAATTTAAGGGACAGGAAAAGTCCCATTCAACTACAAATGCGGGATTAATTCGGTCTAATTAAAGTATACAACTTGATCCATACAATGATTTAAATTCAACAATTAGGAGGATTCATAATGACAACTACATTGTAGCTAGGAGTAGATGTTGCCTGAGATCAAAACTTTGAGTCTTCATCATGCACTTTAGCAAAAAGAAAATGAGCATGATCGCGGTGAAATTGTAAAAAACGAATCTTACGATGTGGTAAAAATTGTCTCATCACGAGAAAGTAAGCCACCATATGGTAAAATGGTGAATAATATACGCTTGTTTGGTCATTACAAAATGTTAATCCATAGCTTTTTTTTTATTGAGTGTGTAGTTGTTCTATTATTTAAACTGTTGATCTCCTTTTGCAGATGAAATAAAAAACACTACCTTATAAAGGTAACGAGTATTCCTTATAGAGAGGAAAAAAAAAAGTACTGATATAAAAACTTTCGGATGGATTTGTAAATAAACAAGATAATAAAAAACATTTCAAAAATAATTTTTTTACTCCTTTATTACCTCAAAGTGAATGGACTGTAATAATGATTAAAAAGTCTTGATTAGGAGAAAGTGAATCTTGACATAATAATCAGAACTAAAAACGTGAAAGTTGGTGGACGAGACGATAAAATTTTCCTAAATTACAAACTAAACAGTTCTTGGTTTTGCTATATAAATTGAACAAACATGAACGCCTCTTAAATATACCTCCAATTGCCGCTGGTACAGCACCAAACTTTTTCTAATGAAATCTGCTAAAAGTATTCAGTAGACAAATCTTCAACTTTTATGCCTCTTCTTTCTTTTTCCCCTTCCAAATTATAGCTTTTCTATCTAGTTCACGTTTAAGTTTTGAAAATGAGCTCATAAATCCTTCCTTAGATTTCTGCGTCTAGGTTTTATTGGTGTTGCTTCATTTACTTTATTTTTACGCACCTAGCATGCAATTTATACTTCTAAATCATAAATTAAAACTAAAAACAATAATCTAGAAATATATGATTAAATAATTTATGCTTCTTCTACCTTACCAATCACTACCCATTCTAGACGAAAATCACCTATTCAACAAACTAGCCGTTATTGCCCTCCTTTGCATTAAGTTTCTTAAAAGTAAAGGTTCTCTTACTATTTTTCTTGAAGACTACCGGTTGGAAAAAAATTTAATAGTATTAATTTATCACGTGAATCGATGAATAATATATAAATACTAATGATATTAATACATCAAGTAATGAAAATACATACTTTTAAAAAAGTATCAATTATATTTTTACGTATCAAAATTTTATCATACTTATATTTCACTTATAGATACATATGTTATGTTAATATTATTAAAATCTTTCTCCTGATAATTTGGTTAAGATATTGATATCTTTTTCTTCATTGCTATAACCTTCTAATTTAGACTCTCTATCTTCTTTTTGAACAAAAAAATAAATAAATAAAAACTCTATATTTGCTCTTCCAAATTATCCATATGCAACACTTCCCGCTCATATGACTTTTCATCTAATTACATTCAAAGTGAACTTCTTTTGATAAGTTTGGGGCTTCCTCCTTTGCATCTCATGCCTTGGGTAAAATCCTTATGATTATCCATAGAAAATCAAGCGTAAGAAAGTTCTTACCAAGTGAAACAAATTCATTAGTAATTACAACAGATCTCTCATTGAAAAGGAAAGAAAAAAAAAACACAAGTCTATTAAAAGTATATCTTTTATCTTTCCAGTAGGTTGAATCTTGAACAACTCATATTCCTACATTATGAATGTTAGTTTTTGTTTCCATTGGAGTACTTATGCCTTCCTATGGTATCTTAAAGCTTGTCCATGCTACTTTAGAATTTATCAATCTCTCGTCTGCATCATTCCCCTTCTCCTAAAAGCATTCAACCTCAAATCATGGAAGTTTCCTCTTAATCCACTAGATAAAATAGCAACCTGCTGAAACCAATCTTCAATCCATAATGCAGGAGCTTTCCATGGACTCCATTGAGTCTCCCTAACCTGGAATGATTCAACTTTTGTAAATGGGTATAGTATCTATTTTAGTCTAATAATGCCTCTTTATCTTTTATTTCTTTTTTTCCTTCTCACAATCATCACATCTTCCTTTGGATTGATCAGATCCTCATGATGAAATTCTTTAAGAAACTCATAATTTATTGTGTAAATAAAATTTTGGATTTTTTTACGATCTTGTTTTTATTTTTTATAGAATTGATACCATCCTCCATCACACTTTTAATTTGTATTTATTTAAATCTCAACTATTGAATAAACTGTAGATTTAATAATTTAAATTTAAAATAGTATAAATGAATGGTAGAATGAAAGATGAAACTGGTTTCGTCAAAAACATTAAACCATTGAACAAGAATTGACTTGATAAGGCTTAAACATTAAACCATAGATACAAGTGGTTTGATTTCACCAATATTATCATGAGAAATTGATCAACTTGCTTATATGAGACATGATTTACATGGTTCTTGTGACCAATATATAACCTAGCATCTCCTGGGGCACTAAGACAATGCACATGGTCCTTAAGTCAAAACTCATTTTTCCTAATGTAGTCATAACCTTATGCTGTCCATACGTAAACCGCTTATTAAAATCGTTAAAAGTGGCTGTCATTTTCCATATGAAACGAAAGAAAATGCCAAGGAAAGAATGCTAAGATTAAGTTCTATGAAGAACAAGACAACTAGTCGTAACAGGAGTCACACCATTAAAGAGCATACACAACGTCTTGGAAGGAACTAAAAACATAAGTTCAAATCCCAATTGGGGTTCTAGATCGTCGGTCAAGATAAGTGTTTCTCAAGGTATACAAAACCTATATCGTTGCCGAAGTGCCTATACTTCTCCAACACTAGGCATCCCCTAAGCTATGCATGCTACTCTTAAGAGTTTCAGCATATCAAAGATGACAAACATCTCTGCAATTGCATTAATCAGACGTCGTCACACATTTTATCATCCATGTCGCATGGTATACCCCATTGTCCATGGGACAACCATAATCACCCCCACCACATTGTGTGGCTTCAACTAGTTCCTAAATTCTCTTATTATCAAGAAAACAAAACAAGAGCTTTGCTTCTCTTTTTCTTACAGAAGGTTCTAATCATTAAGATAATTTTATTAGAATTCCATCCTCTTAGAAAGGTAAATCAATGGTTTTTTTTTTTTTTTTTGTCTGTGTTAGAAGAACAAGACTTCTCATTGGCCCTGCCTTTATGCTTTGTTTTGTATGAGGGAAGAAAGTGGAAAGGAAAAATATGTGAGGAAAAGAATTGTGGGAATACTTAATTTCTTCTAATGTAATTGAATATAGGAGCGAAGGAAAATAAAAAAAAAAAAAATCTTAATCTTGCTCATTATAAAATAGGGTATATCTTAAAATTACTAATATACAAAATAATAAAAAGAAAAAGTAAGTGAAGAGGAGGGCTAGATTGGCAACTACAAAATTTTTCTTCCCTTTCCCTCCCCTTTCTCTAAACATTGAAAGGGAAAAAATTTTGTGGGGCTTCTAATTTCCTTTCCTCCCACAATCCCCTTAAAACAAACAATGAAATTGTATTACTTTTCCCCTATTTTCCATCCCTTCCCTTTTCCCTCATCCCAGTGTTAAGGTTGTCTCTAATAGGAAAGTTTCAAGTGGGATACCTACTTTGACAGAAATATGATCCCTTTTCACGCCAATGGCTTAAAGGGCAATTTTCTCGCGGGAGGAATTGATGCAAGACATATTCTGATTCAATTTAATTTAGAGGAAGATTATACTTGATTGAGTTTGGAGATGTCTAACTAGGCAAATTCACCATGCTTCTTTTGGAATGGACGAATGATTTTGATCCAAGCATCAAATTTCTAGTTAGTCCTATTTGGATTGCATTACCATATTTAGAATTACATTTTTTTTTTTTTAGCAATGCTATTGTTTATTCCATTAGTTGTACTTCTTGTAAGCCATATTGATGAAGTGATGTTTTCTTTTTAATTAGGTCATCAACTGCTAGAATATTGGTTGAAGTGAATATATGTTATTCTCTTAAAAAAAAAAAGAGTATGGATTGGAAGTAGAAAAAAATGGCTACTTTAATGAAGTGGTGTATGAAAGATCTCCCCATATACATTTCTCAGTGTTTTAAAATTACTCATAGACAGATGGAGGTGGACTAATGCATTGTGAAAATTCCAAATTTGAAGTATCAAGAAACAAAAGTGAAGGACAAAGCCATGTCGAAAGGTAATGTGAATAAAACAGAATATTGAATTAAAAAACAGGTTTGAGAGGAAGATAGTTTACAGTTAATTAGAAAAGTCAAGGAACCTTATGTGGACCTAAATCCCGGCTAGTTAGTCTTTTCAAAATGAAGGTGGAAGTTCTCTTACTCAAGTAATGATAGTGAAGAATAATGTCGAACAAAAGTTATAAAAAAGTTCCTAATAAGGCTATGAAGATCGGGGGAATGACATAAATAAGGCAAAAATAAATAATAATGAAATAACCTTGAACAATACAGATGTTGGATCAAAACATCCAATAAATACTGTCGGTTCTCTTATTGAGGAAATTCTTAGGTCCCTTGGAGCTACTTAAAATTTCACTCTTCATGTGACCCGAGTGGTCATGACCCAAACTAGGAGCTCAAGATGGAATAGGGGAAGCACACGAGTACGGAATGGACCCAAGAGGGGATTGCAGAAGATACATGGCCGGACCATAGGTTAAATACACGCCATGTACTCATGGCATAAGGCAGATACATGTCATGCCTTATATAGGGAAAGGGATGTCAAAGTGAATCTAGTAAAGTACACACCGTGTATTTGAATGCGTGTGCTATATTTTTATTTTTTTCCAAACTTATTTTCTTTATTAGTATTTTGTGTTGATTACAGTATTCCCATTGTCTTAGGGTTTATATATAGGCGTGTTATTTCATTCTTGGTTAGTTAGACATCTTTGATATATTGACAATATCTTGAAAGCTTTTGAATTTGTTCTCTTTATGAAACTTTGTACTTTGTTGGGTGATTGTTTAATATAATTAATTGTTTCATAAGTACCAACTTTCTAATTAAATTGTTCTATTTCATTTTCTATTATTGCGAGGAACTGAATATTTCAAGTTCAATTGTCACCGACAATAATTCATATCTTTCCTTAATTTTCCATTTAAATTATTATAAAACCCAAAATGATTATATCTTTATATGGTCGCACAAGATCGATTTGTGTATAAATTCTTTTTGGGATTGGCGTGTATTACCTCTTGTAAGGAAAATGCTAAGGAAGATAAGGCACTGCCTCTAGATTAACTTACGATGATATTGGTTTTCTATAGAAGGAAGATACGAGACAGGCGTGGAAAAAAGTTGCCAACTAGTTTCAAGGGTGGCCTAGGTAAAAAAGTTCGCAGGCTGAAACAAATTATCCTTCTGTTCACCATATTGAGAATGAGTAGCAATACGCTCTTGCAATTTGACATCTTGACGATTAAGTTGTAGTATTGTCTTTCAATTTTAGATTTTTGCTTTATTTTAATAAGGGTTCATATCCCATCCGACTTGTTTTTTTTTTTTTTTTTTATTTCATAATAAATTAAATTCGAACGGATTCTCCTTTATTTAAAAGAAAAGTGTGGTGTGATAGAGATGCTTGGTGAGTAGTCATCCTAGCCACCCTCATTTGTGCAAATAGTAGCCACTGCCAAGTCCATACTACATTAATCCACCATAATAACCCTCTTAGTGTATTTTATACTTCACCCACGTAGTTTGTATTAAAACCTGTTTTCTTTGTTTGGTTTTTTGAAACCTAATGATTGTCATATCTTTCAATCCTTCTACCAAACACCGCATTGCAAATATTTCCTGTTACAATATCAATTTCTTATATTTATTTTAGATTTTATAACATATTATTTTGTTAAATTAAATTCGTGACCAATTTTTAAAGTTGATCTAATCAGAGAAGATTTCTCATGATTATATATGTGTTAGATTGTGATAGAGCTAATATGTTTTGACATATATCACTTCAGATTTATCATAAGTAATGCTATGGATTAATTTTCCCACATAAACTAATCCGGTGCAATATCGCCGAATAGAGCTAATCACAAATGCTTTTAACCAGTGATGACTTACGGCGAAAAATTCACCAACTAAGGCCTATTGCAACAAAATTTAACCCTAATCTGGAAAATTAGGGTTCACCAGTTGAGGTCTATTTATGGGTCTGACTTCAATTCGTCAAAAGCAATATACAAATAAACTAATTATCGCTATTATTTACATCATAAACAGCCATACAATGTCCGTGCGCAGCATTCTAAGTAGAACATGCATCAGAAATTTATTAATGACTGAGTGACGGCCAGCAGACGATATGAAGGCAATTTGTCTATAAAACCACTGCTGATCTGGTATGGTTTGAAATGGCAGTCATGCAATTAGTAATGTAAGAGCAGAATTTTCAAAATCCAGCAGTGGTGGCAATGGTGGATTGTACCTACCTGCGGACAGGATTTGATCAAGTGGCGTGAGGAGCTGATGGATTATCTTTACCTCCATCACTAGGTATAGCCCTATTGCTATTATTGAAGCAAAATGTAGAATTGCTTATAAATAAATCATCTAAAGTACTTTAAATAATATTATAAAATTAATGGTTAAAACTGTCCAAATTTTTCTAATAACCTATGATATCATGATAATGTTTTTTTTTTTAATTCTCAATTATTAATTATATGTGATAAGATTTTAGAGAGATAGTTTTATAAAACTTTTAAAAATAACTTTATAAGATCTATAGTTGATGTTCTAATCTTTCAAAATCAATTTTCACATTAACATCTTTTCGAATTATTTCACCTTTATAGGGCAAATTTAGAAGTATTATCAATAACATAACTAAACATTAGTCCATTCTGGTATGTAATCTTAGTATACATAATTATATTGCGTAGTTTTTTTCTTTTTTCCTTTTTTCAATTTACAAATAACTCTAGAGTATTCCATTTTCAAACATTCTAAGAATAATTTGATCCACATAAGTTTCACACATAAAATAACGTACTGTGCTTCCGTGACTAAACGGACACGCAGCTCGTACGTAGGGCCAATATGGCTACAATAACGCGAAATCGAAGATGGCTGACCCAGCTTGGGCATGAAATTTAGATGGACCGGCTCGGCATAAGTAGGATAAAGAAACAGATCGATAAAATTTAATAGTATTAATAAGTCATATGTTTGGATAAATAACGTATAAATATTAATAATAATAGTTTTTAAATGATTACTATTTATATTTTTATGTATTAGATTCTTATTGATACTTATATGATATTTATCTATTTATGTAATATATTAATACTATTAAGACTTTTTTTCCATCAACATGAGCTTATGCACAAGTATAATTGATAGGTTTGCAAATAAGTCAAGCTGAGCTTTTGAAGGCTAAAGCTTGATCGATTTAAAAATTATCGAACTTGAGAAGCCTCTTATCAAGCATACAGTTGAGACTTGAGTTCAACTTGAATAGATAAATTAACTTTATCTTAAGCTTAATTACGGCTTATTTACTAATTGAGCTCAAACCCAACCAAATCGAAAGCAAGCCAATCTTGAGTTTACTCACAAGCATAAGTATACAAAATAAATAAATATATGAATAGATAGATTAATAAATAATGAATAAGAATTATGTTATATGTTATATATTATCTTATAAATATATATTATATCTGTATATGTTATATAGATATTAGTTTTTGGAGTTTAATAATATATAATATTTGTAATATATATAAAATTTACAAATCTACTCACAAGTTTAAACAAGTTGACTCGCAAGTCTAGATTAAAGATTAAGTTTATCTTGTTTAAATAAACAAACTTCATCTTAAACTTGAATTTGATTTGTTTACTAATCAAGCTTGAGTAACTCGTGTTAAGTTTGAGTAACTTAGCTCATTTACAACCCTAATAATTGACTCAACTCAAAATTACCAATACAAGAGCAAATATAACCGTATGCAAATTTGCATGGCTTGTTGAATTCAAACAAACTAAGGTTTCTCATTTAATATGCACGTAGCATTTCATTGAACCACTTGTGACTAAGTAACCACAAACATACTACACAATAAGAGATCCTGCTAGTTTGAGATGGTGCAGTATACATGTACCTCCTTCTTGCAAAGTTAAACATATGTTCAATATATCTATGTATATGTGTGCATAAGAAGATTGGTATAACTATACGGTGTAGCAAGATGCACTCACTTTTTAAGTGTAACTTCTAACTAAAGATAAAATATCCTAGCTAGTTATGCATGGAAAGTCTTATCTTTTCTTTCTTTATTTGCCAAACAACAAATAAAACATATACATACTTAATTCTACATATTGATTCAAGGAAAAGGGAAAACCATTGGAGGTATCCTCGGAAGTAAACATCTAGACTAATTTTTTCATCAAGCCCCTAAGATCAATCTCCATCCTTTCATAGAGCAAATTTTAAGAGTTGTAATTAAATAACACGTCACACTAAGAACAACCATATCACCATTAATAAGATAGCAAAGAACTCCTTAGCAAGGAAGAGAAAGTAGCTATCTAATAAAACCAAACCATAAAATTTGTAGAGTTAAAAATGAAACATCCAAAACTTGGGATATAATATAATGTATACAATAATAATAAACAACTATAACATCTCAAAACCTAGGATGCCATAACTCTACCACGTGTCAACCTTAGAGGTAAATACGCTAAGCATACAAGAATCCATGTATTTATTTACAAACCACAATTTTTTATTAAACCTACCAACTCACAAGCAATAACCTTAAATATGCAACTAGAGTGGAATGCTAACCACTCAATCTCCACAATCAAGTATAATAACATCATTGTGAAAACTATCATAACTCCAACAACAATTTGACTACTAAAATTAGCAACAAAAGTTACAAGCAACTCTATAACTATACAAGTCTCATAAATAAATAGTTACAATAGAAATAAATATAAATCCTCAGAATTCATTCCTATAGCTAATCTATAATGCTCTAGCTCCGTCATTATAATAGTAATAATCTTTCTCCTCATCATAATAAAGATAGTTATAACAGAAATTCTTAACATAAACCTAGCATACTTCGTAGCCTAACCCTACAGTTGAAAATAATAATTACTGTATGGTAAGCTAATGCTGAATACAAGATACCATACACAAGCACATGTAACACAAGTAACCAGTCAAGCACATACATACGAGTACCACTATTAATGTAGTAAACAACTATTTAAATCTTTCCATTTAACTCCACAAACAGCATGGTCTTAACATCTTGAGACACAGGATTACTCACAACTCCTAACACACAATATATATAAATACTACATAGGTATAAGTGTTGGGTACTCCCCAAAACCCAAGTGTTAAAACCATTCTAGATTTACTTGGGTCGTTTCAGTACGAGACTCCACAAGGGACAGTATTGCGTAAAGATCGCTAAGTACCTTACCAACACTATTAGACCCAACCAATAAGTAGTAGAAGCTAAGCATAGTTAGCAAAATAATTAAGTCTAAGTTTCAATTTAGTCTGATTTATATATGCTAGCCTAATACACATATTCGTCAAACATGTATTTTAAACCTAATACTCCTATCTCAATAAGGTCCAATACCAAGTGACTCCTAACACTTGGTTACAAATATAAATATTAGTTTTAAAATTCAAATCATTAAATCTTAATCCAACTCAATACTTTTTTTTCGTTTTAATTTAACTCTTTGCCTCAATATTTGAGTTTTCAAACCGTACTTTACATATCTTTTCATATCATTTTATATACCTTTTCATAATTCATAATATATACATTTATGTAATTCACCCATGTATTATATTACATATTATAATATAAATATTATATACAATGTACACATACATTATTTTGTATTATATATATTTAATATATATATACATAACATTCAAAATATATACATATTACTTATATAACATAATAATATAATATAATATAATTTCTCTCCCTCTTATCACTTTCTCTCTCATCTCATCCTCTCTCTTATCCCTTTATCTCTTTTTCTCTCACCCCTTTCTCTCTCTCTCATCCATCCTCCTTCTCTCATTCCTCTATCTCTCTCCTTCTTACCCCTTTCTTTTTTTCGTCTTACATCCTACTTCTTGTACATGCACATACACACTATATGATACCTTTGGCACATACACACACACATGGTCACTCTCTCTCCTTCATCCCCTTCCTTTCTTTGTCTCTCTCTCTTGTCACACTCACCCTTATACACATCTGAAACACATACACAAACATTAAATAATATACACCCCATACATAAAAATGTATGCAATAATATATATATGTATATATATATATATAACATATACACATTAGCCTACACATGCGTACAAAGGAATTTTAGTGCAGCCACCAAAAACCACAGACATACATGAGTTCCTCTAAACAACCCACAACAAAAATCATGATCCAAATCTCAATCAACCCTTAAACTCCATACACATAACAAGAATGAATCTTTGAACGAATTTAAGGGGTTTCAAGGTGACTTTCCCATTGTTTCTTGGTGCATTAACACTCCAAACAGTAATTCTCGCACTACTCCTTTGAAAAAGGCATCATTTTCTTGAGTTTCCTTTGCCTAGATAAGAGAAAAACAAATTTTTTTCAAAGAATAGGTAGTGACTTACCCGGTTTTTATTATCCTTTTGCAAAAACCTACTTTTTGCTTTGAGAGTTCTTCCTTAAGTTTTCTAGTATGGCACACAAAAGAACCATATTCTTAGCTCTAGAATAGTGGCAAAAGAAAATAACTTAGGGGAAAGACATAGGTTTAAACTTTTCCCTTAGATAAGTATGCCCTTGATACTTAAAGTCTATTTACATGTCATACCTATGTCTAACAATAATAAACTATTTATTTCCTTTAGTTCTCTTTATTAATTTATTTATTTGACTTAGATTTTATAGCTTTCTTCCCCTTAACAAAACTTTTATCCTCGAAAGTTTACATACTTGAATCCTCAAACAATTCTACATACTTACTCTTGATCTCTTCTTCAAGCTCCCCGGTAGCTTCTCTTTCCAATTGGTTTAGCCACTGAACTTTGACATATTGTATAGCCTTTCTACTTAGTTGTTATACTTTAATATTGACTATCCTTATCGGTCATTCCATACCGATATGTTTAGCTACAACTCCATTGACTTTAGATCCATTACTTACACATGTAGTTCTTCTTCATGATTTAGACTAGGCTTCTTATATTTCCTCAACATAAACAAATGGATTACATTATATACATGTTTTAATTGTAGCAGAAGCTCCAACTTATAGGTAACATTGCCAATCTTTTCTATTATTTTGAAAGGGCCTATATACCTCAATTTTAACTTACGCCTCAAGAAAAATTTGACCATATCCTTAACTAGGGAAACTCTCAATAATACTTCCTCACCCTTATGAAACTTTAAAGAGTGATGCTGCTTATTGATGTAACTCTTTTGCCTACCTTGGGTAATTTGCATCATTTCACAAATCAGCTAGATCTTATCCATTACTTCTTGCACCAAGTTTGGTCCCACCAATTGTCTCTTGCCTACTTAATCTTGGTGAATAGGTGATCTATACTTCTAACCATGTAGCACTTATAATGGAGCCATCTAAATGGTGGCTTCGTAGTTATTATTATAAGCGAACTCCACTAAGGCTAAATGCTCATCCCAATACCTACCAAAGTTAGGCATGCATGCTCTCAACAAGTCTTCTAATATCTTAATGGTCTACTTTGATTAACCATCTATTTGTAGATGGAAAGCAATACTAAACAGAAGTTTAGTAACCAAAGTATTCTACAGGCTTCTCCAAAAGTGAATGATAAACTGAATGTCCTTATTAGATGTGATAGACACTAGTACCCCATGCAATCTCACCATCTCTTAAACATACAAATTAGCAAGTTTTCCTAATTGATACTTGATGTTTATAGGGATATAGTGTGCAAACTTAGTCAATCTATCCACTGTCACCCATACAGTGTTATGCTTTGCCAAAGTTTTAGGTAAGGCAATGACAAAATCTATGGCCACATACTTCCACTTCCATTTAGGTATTGGTATAGGCTACAACTCACTGGCCTACCTCTAAAGCTCAATTCTGATTAGCTGACATGTCTGACATTGGGATACATACATACTTTGCTATTTCTCTCTTCATATTGTTCCACTAATAGTGATCTTTTAAATCTTTATACATTTTTGTGCCCTTCAAGTGAACAAAATAAGCAAAGTAGTATGCTTCTTTCAGAATCTCACTTCTCAAACTTGGCTGCACTGGTGCACACAATCAGCATCTACTGTAAAGTCTAGAGCTTTCCCTAATCTTATCTTACCTTTGATCTCTTGGATTCCCTAATCTTCTAGCTATGCAACTTTAATATAATCTATCAAAGTAAGCTATATCCTTAAACTTGCTAATCTAGCCCCTCCTCTCTAGTCAACACCTCTAATTCAAGTCAGCATATCTACTCAAGTAATAGCCTCTAAGTAGTGATCAAGTTAGCCAAATTTCTTTATCTCTTCCTACTTAGGGCATTAGCAACCATGTTAGCTTTACTTAGGTGGTACTAAATATCTATGTCATAGTTCTTAATCAGCTTTAACCAACGCCTCTGTCTCATATTCAAGTCTTTCTGATTAAAGAAATACTTAAGGCTCTTGTAATCCATATACACCATGCACCTCTCTCCCACCAAAGAGTGCCTCCAAAGCTTCAAAGCATGTACCACAATTGCTAACTCTAGGTCATGAATCAAATAATTCTTCTCATACTGCTTGAGCTGGCAAGAAGCATATACAATCACCTTACCGTCCTATATAAGAACATACCCTAACTAATAGGAATCAGGCTATTAAGCCTTTAACCTATAGCTAAGCTCGAAGGCTAGAGGGAATGGCAAGGCAAATTCTCTTGCTCTAACCCACTTCTACTGAAGCCGAATATCTCCTTACCAATTAACTCTGCATACCGAGCCATATGGCTACCCACTTCTTGAAGGTTTTATGCTAAATTGTAGAATGTCGAGACAATAGCCAAACCATGCATACTTACTCACTCACGTCTGAACTGACCCATTGCTCGACATGATCTTTATCGAGAAGTCAAGAAAGAAAAACCTTAGACTAATCCTCAATTACTCTTGCTCAAATAAGTAATCTAATCATACTCCTTTGTCTGCATCTTCTAACGACCTTACCAATGCACCTCCACCATGTATACAAGACCACATATAGAGTATGTTACACGAATTATTGTTTTTCTTGAATATTTATTTTTACTCTTTATATTCTTATAAATTACTTTTTTAAGAAATACCCATTTTGTCTTTTCTCCTTTTAGGCAAGTTGCCCTAACTTATCGAGTATAAATACCCTTATACTTGTAGCTGGAAACATTAGATTACCATTAATACACTTGATATTTTCTTTCATAAACAGTGATTGTTTACTTTCATTTTACTTTTATTATAACCCTTAAGCAAGGTTAGGCGGCAAATAACCTCATTGAACCAATTTATACGTTATATCAAGTTATACTATAAGTCATTAGAACTTCCATTGGTACGTCGTATCCTTTGGAGTTGTTCATGAGTTTTTGCTTACTTTTCATTCACATCTTCATTCTTTCGCGCATTCCCCATTATCTCTTTAAGCTTTCAGTAAGCTTAAACCCATCCCTACTACTAACCTTGTTTGTTCTTAGCTACGATGCGCATCACTAACCCTTGTTTGGAGGCATCACTATAGACAACAAACTCTTCCTCGCTGCGAGGTAAGGTTAGTATTGGAGTTATCACCGATCTGTCCTTCAACTATTGAAAGCTCACTTTATAACTGTTATCCCATTTGAACTTGACCCCTCCACAAACTTTCGATAGTTATTGGCTAACCCTAGAAAACTTATGACCTTTAATACGGTAGTAGGTGTAGGCCACTCAACAATTGCCTTTATTTTCTCTAGGTTAACAGCTATACCATCTTGATTCACAATGTGATCGAAGAAAGCTACTTGCTCTAACTAGAAGTTACACTTGCTGAACTTAGCATAAAGTCTTTCTTTCCTCAACTTTCCTAGTGCATTCTGCAAGTGCTCTTCATGTTCTCCTCTATTCTTAGAGTAAATGAGGATGTCATGAATAAAAGCAATGACAAACTTATCTAAGTACTCCCTAAATACCCGATTAATGAGGTCCATGAATGCTGCTGGTGCGTATGTCAGACCGAAAGGCATTACCTAAAATTCTTATAACCCGTACTTAGTTCTAAAAGCTGTCTTCTCTACATCTTCGGCCTGACCTTTAATTGATAATACCTTGAGTGCAAGTTTATTTTGAAAAAGACTTGTGCACCATGTAATTGATCAAAGTGGTCATTGATCCATGGAAGGGGATACTTATTTTTTATTGTGACCTAATTCAAATCTCGAAAGTCAATGCACATACATAAGCTCCCATCCTTCTTCTTTACAAACAGTACCATAGTTCTCGAAGATGATGGGCTGGGCTTAATAAAGCCTTTATCTTGTAAAGATAGTCATAACTAGAATCCTCAACATAAACCTGATCGCATACCTTGTAACCTGACCTTGCAGCGAAAAATAACAATCCTCATAAGATGAGTTAACACCCAATGCAGGATACCATACACATACACATGAAACACAAGTAACCAATCAAGGATACACATACGAGTACCACATTAATGCAACAAACAACCATTTTAATCTTTCCATTTAAGTCGACAAATAGCATAGTCTCAACGTCTTAAGATTTAGGACTACTCACGACCTCTAACATGCAATATATATGAATACTACATAGGTATTGGTGTTGGTGTTGGGTACTCCCCAAAAACTAAGTGCCAAAACCATTTTAGATCTACTTAAGTCATTTAAGTATAGGAATCTATAGGGGACAACATCACGCAAAGATTGCCAAGTGTCTTAACAACTCCATTGAACTTAACCAATGGGTAGATGAAGCTAAGCACTATTAGAAAAACAATTAAGTCCAAATTCCAATTTAGTCCAATTTATACATACTAGCCTAATACATACATCCATCAAACATGTATCCTATTCTTGGTACTCCTATCTTAACGAAGTCTAACACTATGCGACTCCTAGTACCTAGTAACAAATACAAATACTAGATTTAAAATTGAATTCAATAATTCCAAACTCAACTCAACACTTTTTACGTTTTGATTCAACCTTTTGCCTAAACATCTAAGCTTTCGAACCACACTCTACGTATCTTTTTATATTATAGATACCTCATTTTTTCTACCTTTTATTTTAATTTCAATCTCTTTTCACTTTTAGGCTAGGTTTACAAAAAATAAAAAATATCAAATTTGAAAAAATATAAAATAAAAATAAAAAATAAAAAAAAAATCAAAAAATCGAAAAAAAAAATAAAAAATATAAAGTGTCAAGTCAAGTTGAGTCAAGTCTAGTTGTTTAAGGTTGAATTTGATAATGGTTGAAGATATTCATTCAATTTAATAAATTCTGAGTTTTAAATAGTCAGGCTTCATTAAAATATTTTTTAGTCTAGTATAATATAAAGTAGATCTTTATTTAATTTATTTTAGGTTAAATAGACTTAAGATTAATTAAATAGGTTAGTGTGCATTTTAGGCTAAATTAAGATAGACTCAATTGGGCCAAAGATAGAAAGCCCAAATCAATATAGGGGTTTTAAAAACTAGGTTAAATCTTCAATAAATCCAAATCAAGTATTATCATATCATCGTATCTTAGATTTGTTAAGATTGAATCTTCATCTAAAAAGACCCAAAAGATTCAAATTTATGATTTATAAATAGTAGACAATGGGTTGTAAAAAATGGATGTTTCCAAATTCACACACATTTGCACAAATCCCAAAGTTATACACACAATTTCATATGCCACTTTCCTAATTCCCTGCACATTCACGTACATTTCCTCACATTATTTACCACACAATATTCACTCACACACAACCACTTACATTCACACAACATTCACCTAACTCTGCTCACATCACATACACAAAGCACTCTCTCCCTAGTTATGTCATACACACACACACATACTCACTTACATAATCCCTACTCATGTCTAACATACTTAAATGTACACATACATCTCATTGTCACACATAATTCACTCGCCAACATAAACATACTATCCATGTACTAATCAGACATACTCCAACATATGTCACTAATCTAACACATCCTCATACTTACTGTTCACTCACATACGCACGCTGCACTCTATGCAAGCACTAACAAGCTACAATTGTCCACTATTCAGCACCGATCAACACATATGAGCACAACATGCACACAGGTCACATTTGCGACCTATGCACAATTCATACGCTTGCATTATCCAAGCAAACGGCTATGTACAATCACTTATGATCATGTGTATAATCTAACCCACTTAGGTAAATTATCTTGATTATTTATTTATATTGTTAAATAATGGTTTGATTTTACTAACTTTTTTTTTTTCTTAGTGTAGGTTGTTTTTTAGATTAATTGTAGTTTTTTTCCAAAAAGATTCAAAAGATCTAAATTTATGGCCTATAAATAGTAGACAATAGGTTATAAAAAATGGGTGTTTTCAAATTCACATGCATTCACACAAATTCTAAAGTCACACACATAATTCCATACGCCACTTTCCTAATTCCTTGCACATTCACACACATTCCCTCACGTTATTCACCACATAATATTCACTCATACACATCCACTTACATTCACATAATTTCAATATGCCAAACACTCTCCTAACTCTCTACTCACGTCACACACATATAGCACTCACTCCCTGTTCATGTCATACACATACACTCACTTACACAATCTCTAATCACGTTTGACACACTCAAATGCACACACACATCTCACGGTCACATACAATTCACTTGCTAACACAAACATACTGTCCATGCATTGATCAAACATACTCTAACATATGCTACTAAACAAACACATCCTTACACTCATACACGTACGTTGCACTCTATACAAGCACTCATAAGCCATTGTCATCCACTGTTCAACACCGATTAATACACACAAGCACAGCATGTACATAGGTTACGTTTACGACCTATGCAAAATTCATATGCTCGCATTGTTTGAGCACACAACCATGTACGTTCACTTCATGATCACACACACAATTCGACTTGCTTAGGTAAATTATTTTGATTATTTATTTATATTGTTAATTAATCGTTTGATTTTACTAACTTGTTTTTTCTTTTTTAGTGTAGGTTGTTTTTTAGATTAATTGTAGTTTTTTAAAGATTCATGCTTTTTTATTTAAATTTTAGATTAATTGTATTTTTTTTAGTTAAATTGCATTTTTTTTAAAAAAGTTTCATATCTTTTCATTGAGATTCATATCTTCAAAGAAGATATTTATTCAGATCGTATCTTAGTAAATCTTGTATTTAGGGTTTAGAAAAATTTATTTTTTGCCTGTAATGGTTTTTCTTTTAAAATAAAAAATCTTAAATGGAGTTTTCATAAAATTTAGTTAGTTAGGTTTTCTTTTAAAAAAAAAAAATGGATTTGTGAAGTTAGATCTTTTTAGGTATTTTTTTTAGAAAAAATAATAATTTGATAGCTAATGTAAATCTAACTTGATTCATAAAAGAAATCAACTCACTAAATCTTTTTTGAAAAAAATAATTACGTTGGTTTGATCCCAATTAGCAGATACGTAGACACTTTCAAGGCAACCATTAAAAATATAAAAAACTATTTTTATTTTTCTCAAAAATTTATAATAAAAATTATTAAAAAATTCATCTTAATTACATTTTTGCATATCTGTACATGTCTTAATACTCTTAGAAAAATTATAAAAAATAAAAACCCATTAGTTTTTTTTTTCTTTTTGTCTTTATATGGTAACCTAATCTTAATAAGTTAGCCCTCAAGCTTAAATTTTCTAATTTAATTTTCTAAAAAATAATTTTTTTTTACATAATCTATAGATTAATGGCCAAAATAGGATTTTCCTATCCAAAAAGCCTAATTTCACTTTCTTACAGTTTAATTGGTCAGCGATTCCAATTTCTTAAAAATATTGTTTTTAAAAAATTAAAAAAAAATGTTTTTCCTTAATTTAATATTGAGTAATTTATATTAAGTAAGTTGAGCCTAATATATGTTAAATTAATGAAAACTGAAATAGGGCTCAACACATATCCTTTTTTATACCTTTCCACAACCTATAATATATGCATTTATGTAGTTCACTCGTGTTATATTATATATTATAATATAAATATTATATTCAATGTACACATACATTATATATTTAATATATATACATAACATTCATAATACATACATATTATTTATATAACATAATAATATAATATAATTTCTCTGCCTCACATCACTTTCTCTCTTATCTCATCCTCTCTCTCTCTCTTGTCCATCTATCTCTCTCTCTCACCCCTTTTGTTCTCTCTCATTCATCCTCTCTCTTTTGTCCCTCCATCTCTCTACTTCTTGCCCCTTTCTTTCCTTCATCCTACATCTTACACATACACATACACACATGGTCACTCTCTCTCCCTCATCCCCTTCTTCTCCTTATCTCTCTCTCTCTCTCTTGTCACACCTAGCCCTACATGCACAATCACACACACATACTAAATAACATACACTCGACACACACATAAGTTTGCAATATAATATATATATATATATATATATATATATATAACATATGAACACTAGCCTACACATACGTACAAAGGAATTTAAACACTACTACCGAAAATCACAAACATACACAAATTCCTCCAAACAACCCATAACAAAAATCATGATCCAAATCTCAACCAACCCTCAAATTGCATACACACAACAAGAATGAATCTTTGAACAAATTTAAGGGGTTTCAAGGTGACTCTCTCGCTATTTCTTGGTGTACTAACACTCCAACCAGTGATTCTCACACTAATTTAAAAAGACATAATTTTCTTGAGGTTGTTTTTTTTTTTTTTGGCCTAGATAGGAGAAAATTAAATTTCTTTAAAGAATAGGTGATGACTTACTTGATTTTGATTATCCCTTTGCAAAACCTTACTTTTTACTTTGATTTTCACCCCTTAACTTCTTGAATCTGAATTTATAGGTGTTCTTGAGAGTTCTCCCTTAAGTTTTCTGGTGTAGCACACAAAAAAACCATACTCTTAATTCTAGGAAGATGGGGGGAAGAAAAAAACATAAGGGAAACATATGGGTTTAAACTTTTCCCTTGGACAAGTTCACCTTTAGTACTTAAAGCTTATTTACATGTCATATTGATGTCTAACAATAATAAACTATTTATTTTATTTATTTCTCTTTATTAATTTATTTATTTGACTTAGGTTTTATAATAACTACAAATGAAATTGATAATATCTATGTATGCCAAAGATACCTTAAATATGCACATAATAAATTATGCAATCTATAAGAGAGAAACTCGAGCCAAAATTGTAAGAGAAGTGATGCCAAAATGCGAGCTTAAGATGTAACTTTGAATTTTGTGAGTTATAATGTGTTTTGAGCTATAGATAAACTTGAGCCAAAATTATAAGAGAGGTAATGTCAAAATGAGAGTTTAAGTTGTAACTTCTTAATTTTTTGAGTTTCAATGTGTTTTGAGCTACAGAGAGATAGATATGGATATAAAAATGCTAGATTTTTTTTTAGTGTCAAATACAAATAGGTTTGATATCTAAGGTGCACTTTGATATTGCACACAGAATTAGATAATAGTTGTAATGTATCATAATATAAAACAAGAGACTTAAAAATGGGTTCACCATAATCTTGCAAAATTGATAAGAACACAAGTAAGATTCAAATTTTCTCGATAACATAGACAATACTCATTGAGAGAGTTCATCATAATTTAAGCAAAAGATAACGATAATAACTATAATTCAAATCTTAAATAAACCTTTAACACCGTCAAAGCATAAATTGGTAAATAAAATAGTGTTTAATAAGTGAAAACTAAGCAAAAGATACTATTTATTTAGGTAAAGGTATGTTGCTATCAATTTGGTTCTTTAATGGCTATCGTTTGGACAATGGCTAATATCATTCTATAGACTTGAGCTATCATTCTTGTTTGGATAGGAATTTGCTACTGTTTGAACAGCCTTTAAAAGTATTCATATGTATCTCATCCAATTGGTGCCTTTAAGCACATAAGGCTTAGGTTTCCCTTTCAAATTGTATGTAAGGTGCCATTAGCGTAAGAGTTCCTAATATGCAAATTTTATTACTCTTTAGCTTCTTGATAGCTATACTAGTGCAAGTACAAACTTTGCCCATTGCTCAACTTTTTGGTGGTTGGTTCAAATCGATCACCTCATTATTACCTTAAGTAAGTGACAATTCATCATAAAATCTAAAACTATAGCTTTCTAAAATAAGATAAAATGGGGAAAAGATGTAGAAAGTGTCCTTACTTCTTGATTTGGGTAATTTAGTGTTTGAAGTTTTGAAATTCACAATTTATGTTCATTAATTTGAAAGTTGTTTAAAATACTTTCTAAGTTATGTTACATGTTAATAGATGTTAATGTAAATATGACTTTACATACGATCTAGTTGTAATATGATAAAATTAGCCATGTACATACATATATTTATATATATATGACTTAGCATCATGGGTTGTAATTTTTTTATTCATGGATAAGTGTTAGCTAACTTAGCTATCAAAATTACTATAATACCTCAAAGTAACATACTTTTGTTTCCCTTCATATGAAAATCGTTGAGAAAAGAAAAATAAAAATAAAAGGCTAAAATTACTGTCATTATATTTACACAAAACGTATGCTCTTTTCTCTCATATTTAAAAACAAATGTTTCTCTAAATCCTCACATTTACTCTGGCAATCACATGTATTTTCGTTTTCCCATTAGTGATTCAATTTTTTGCATCAATTTGCCAACTAAAAAATTTTATACAACAAATGTAACTTTAAAAGTTTATCAAAATAGTCTATCTACTATGTCAAAGGTCAATAGACATTGATATAAATATGACTTGAGGTGGCAATTCTTTCACATAGAGATAAGTGAACATACTTCTATTTCCTTCATATGAAAACCATTAAGAAAAAATGAAAAATAAAAAGTCGAAATTGCTGCAATTACATTTCTATAGAACACCTACTCCTTTCTCTAATATTTGAAAAACAATGATTCCCTTACTTTTTCTAAGAGAAAGGAGCAAATGAGGCTAATGAGATAGATAAATGAAAGAGTAAATGAGAGGGTAGGAAAATTTCTAATAAGAGTAAATGCAAGACTAGGTAAATATTCTTTTTCAAATATTAGATAGAGGAGTAGACATTTTGTATAAGTATAATTACAGTAATTCTAGCTTTCTATTTTTTATTTTTTTTTTCAATAGTTTTCATATAGAGGGAAATAGAAGTAAGTTATTTTAGGGATATTACAACAACTTCAATGGCCAAGCTAGCTAGCACTTTTGGTATTAAAAAATAAATTGCCACTTATGATTCCAAATATATTTATATAAGATAGACACTATCTTGAATAATTTTTAAAGTTACAAGTACTAAAGAGTAAACTATAAAACTTCAAACACTAAATTTCACAAATTAGGAAAGAGAGACACTTCCCTAACCTTATAAAAATCTACCCTTAATGTTCATTTGTTTTGAGTTAATGAAGATATTATTTTGAACAAATTTTAAAGTTACAAGCATTAAATTGTAAATTTTAAAACTTAAGATACTAAATTGATTAATACAAAAAGTAGAGACACTTTCCACACTTTTTTGCAACAAAAAGAGGGTAGCAAACAACTTATGTTCTTTTTTTTTTTTCCTCCATTGTAACCATGACCCTTAGATTCTTTTAGATCTCCTCAACATCTATAGGCAACAAAGTAAAGCTTTTTCTGTCCTTTTAAAATAAGTAAGTGTTTTAAAATATGTCATACATTATGCGTGGGTCAAACTCCCATGGCATTCCTAAACTTAAGTAAGTTGCATTTACAAGATAACTTTTGTCATCTATGATAATAGCATATGTGCTCCTACTCACCAAATAACTAGTTTGGAATAAGTTTTCACATTGCCCTTGATCCTCCCTTAGTTGTGTACTCAGTGATCTCTCATCAAGTTACCTAAATTAGATATTAGTGCTTTTCATATCTTCTCCTCTTCTTCACTCTTAATCACCACATTGGGTCCATTTCCTTTTATAACTATCATCCTCTTATAAGCATATTAAGAGGCAATACAGCATACCCAAGGCATTTAAAGTACTTCGGATCTTGATGTTTTTTACCGGTAGTTATTTAATAACTTTATACTTAACTTGCTTTGTCTTGGTAAGTTATTTCCTTTTATGCTTTCCCTTGACCCTCTTCATCATTTTAGATTTGTCACACTTAAGATTAAAATATTTTTGATGTGGTGGTAATGCTTTTTGTTAACAATGTTTTTGTTATCTCTCAAACCTTCGTAGCCAATTTAATTACATCCTCTAGGGTAGTGAATGATTAGAGCAAAACTATGTATACAATCTTGTCATAAAGCTCACTAAGGAATACAACGATGTATCATTCAAAAGCTTCATTCAACTCAAATCAAGTTTATAAGGTTTCAAGCTCTTTATAATAATCTTCAACTACATAACCTTCCTTGCTTCAAAGTTTAGGGCAAAAGTTGCATTTTTGTTTGAAGTAATCTTACATAAACCATTGATTATCAGTCTTTGCATCAATCTCCAAATCATTGCTGGTTTTTCTCTATCCATACACCTTTTACCAACTAGCTTGTATGACTACATAAGATCATATTCAATAAATGCAAGTGAAGCAAGCTTAACCTTAGTATGCTCATCATATCGATATTATAAAAAAAAAAAAAAAAAACTTTTTTTTACTCTTGGCACCTAACTTAAACACTCATCAAATTTACTACAACTAGTGGAAGGAATTATTAACTTAATATTTTCTAAACACCTATTAGTAACCTTTAGATCCTCTTTCTTCTTTCTCTCTTCATAATTCTCAATCAGTACTTCGTCATCAAAACTATCATGTTTACTTCCTTTTCAGTTAGAACCACTATTACTCAATATATACCTTTCTCTTATGTTACCTCTATCATCTTCCTCTTATCTCAATTTGATTCGGTTTACTCCTATGGTGAATAAAAAATATTTTGCTTTTAGAATTGAAAATTATCTATCATTCTTCTTAAACTTCCCATGAGACTAATTGCACCATTATTCATACTTTCATTAGACATCCTTAGAAATATCATTGATGTTCTTTATACATAATCAAATACTACAATAACCCCAAGTACTACAAGCCTAACACAACAATAGACAATAGATAAATACACAGGCCTAACTTAACTTTAATACAATATTTAACATTCCTCAATATGCAATCAACAATGCGCAATTGTTTCTTAAATCCTCAATTCAAAAATGACTAAATGACAAGTGTAGATAAATTAAACTAAGAAAGTGTGTTGAGATAAGGAAGTACAATACCAAATAATATGATGCAATCCACATGTAAGAAACTTGAATGAGAATTGAAAGAAGTGGCATCAAAATGAGAATCAATGCAATTACTTTTATTTTAAGGTTTTAATTTATCTTGGTCAAAGAAATAGATATATAGATATAAATAATATTAGATATAACTAGTATTAAATACAACTAGTTTTGTATCTAAAATTGTGTTTTTTATTATGTACAAACACAAAATTAGACATGGGTTGTTAACGAGTCCCAATATTACATATGGGACTCAAAAATGGGGTTGCTACACTCATAAGAGACTGATGAGAATAAATATGTTAAAAAGAAATCAAATTATCTTAATAACATGATTGTACTCATAAAGCACACAATAGTTAAAGCATAACATAATGATAATAACTGCTAAAAAAAACCTTAATTAAACCTATAGCATCATCTAAGGAAAATCAATAAATGAAGCAACATTTAGTAAGTAAAAACTAACCAAAGAGTAATGTTTAGGTAAAGCTGTATGTTACTATCAATCAAATGGTCGGTGGTTACCATTTGGATGGTGGTCAATATCATACTGTAGGTTAAACTCATCACTCCTGATCGGATGGGGACTTGCTTTCATTGAAATAGTACCTGTAGACTATATTAGTATTGAGATTCACATATCTCCTATCCAAATGGTGCATTCTAGCATAGAAAGCTTAGGCTTCCCACCATATAGTATGCCTTATGATGATCCACTTCTTAAGCATCAAACTACCTTATGAATAATTAGTTAAATCCATTCTAATATGATACCTAAAAGCAAAATCTTTATGCCCTACGTAAGATAAAGATAAGGCTTAATAAATTTTTAATGTGAACTTGCTATAGCACAATTAATACTATTTTAAAACATTAGTGACACATCTATTTATCCATTTTAAAGTGGCTTAAAGAGCACTTAACTTGTATTTAAGTTTCATACATGATTCACCTATAAGGCATATTAGCACTTATTGCCTAAGATTCCAACATATTTTAGTAGGCTCTAAAATTCTCACATGCCTACCTAACTCTAGGACTTTAAAGCAATTGTGCTCTTAGATTCACCTCTATTGAGTTTACATCACATAGGAAAGAGATTACATGCAAACCCTATACCTATAGTCGGTTACATAACTATAACACATTTGATTTACATATTTACAAGCATAGACAACATTACTCCTTTCCAATGGCTAGCTATGTATTCTCAAAATATGCCTAAGTCCCATCCAAAAGGCTTTAGTCTTCAGTACTTGTAATTGAGGTTAGTAAACACCAACTCCCCAGTTCCTTATATAATCAAGTGATTATTGAGAGATACAACAATAGAAAAAGTAATCAACATATCATAATCTCATGTCCACAATTAATGATAGGCAATGAAGTGCAAGTGAGGACATAAATGCACATTATGCATCGGAATTTCTTATTAGGTCAGTTTAGTTGAAGTTATCCCCTCCATACCTTTCTTATAGTTTAGACTACCTTGATGTCCATCTATCTTAACTTTGTTTACTTGCTCGGTTAACACAATAATCTTAAGTCTTATTATTTCAAGCTTAACACTTACACCTTGACAATATAATAAGTCAATACTTATTTCTTTCTTTACCTTTCACCAAAAAAAAAAAAGAAAAAAGAAAAAAAATCGAAGGGACTAATCCTAATACATCGATCTTTGTTGTATAGATTCAAGGATTATGTCATAAACTTATTGAGTTGAGATCATACCGCAAACTTAGCAAGTAATAAATAGGACTTTGTTCATTTAAGTAACTTCTAGTTAGCATTCAAAACCTATCACTAAGTAAAGTTTATGTCAACGTTAACAAATTAATGCATAAGCTGTATGCAGATTACAAACATTACATGAAGGAAAAGACACATTATGTAAGTACTGATTATCATTATATGATGCAGTCATAATATAAATTCAATCATCAACTAACATAAATAAGCAATTATAAGTTTAGTTCAACCATCTAGCTCAACACCAACAAGAAACCCATATATTTATCATTCAATAGTCAAAATAATGTAAATCATCGATTTCCTTACCTACTCTACATACCTACATACTAGTAAAACTAGTATGTTTCGCCAAATCAATACTCTTAAACCTATCTAACAGTAACACATTACAATCACAATAGCATAACACTTAAGCTCATCAACAAATTCTAGATTCTATTCTAAATTTTCATATAATGGTCATAGTATGCGATTATACAAGATTTAACAACATGTGAGTAGTCTATATTTTTAGTCACATGCAACACAATCAATCAAGCAAGAAATTATACTCACATCAACAAGTAACAACTCACTAACAAAGCAATACATGGATCCCATAGATTAGTCCCTATGTTCAAGATTATTTAAACACACTTCAACAAGACAAAAAATTATAATTATTACAAGCATTATAGAATCTAACACCAACCATCTTTTATGTAATTCAATTAATTTCAAATATCCATAGATTTCACTTTTTTTTTATTCATTATTTCACGTTCCAAATACTGTTATGATCTTTATCGATAGTATTATGTGAATATAAGACTAGCTTAAGTTTGTTCATTATAAAATGGTTACAAAAATACCACTCAATCAAACTTTCATTCATACTATGATGCTATATTTAAGTGTCAAATCAACATGATAGATAAGTAACTTTTCATAATGGTTTCCTTACTATTCACTGGATGAACAGTTGGGAGACATACGATTAATAAGTTACTTAATGTGGTTTAGCACCTTGAACTTTGAATAAGTGCAAATTCAACTAAATTAGGTTCTTTGTAGGTAATTACGTATTAAATAGTAAAGGTAAGCATTTGAATTACTCTAAAAAAAATTTGGAAAATTTACCAAAAGTGCATATATTTCCCCCCTCATTAGGTAACAACTACTTTTTGGTTAATTAATGGAGTTACATTATTAATCCTAAATTTGCAATAAATTTACCAAAGTATCACATTTTGTATCTTATGTCTAATTTGAATCCTCTAATCAACCTATGATAACTATATATTTTATAAATAATTAGGATCTTCTAGTAAAGACATGAAATGCAAATATTTTAATTGAAGTAAAACTTCTTTGAAAATTGATGATTTCAATGGAGAAATACACAATAAATATCGTACAAATCCTTCAATCAAAACTCTTGATAGGAAAATCTCTATTTATATATAGAATGATAGATGTTATATTAAAGGATTACTATATATATATATATATAGAGAGAGAGAGAGAGAGAGAGAGAGAGGGAATAAGGAATTGAGTCATTTCTTTCCGAAAAAAAAGAAGTATTGAATGAAAAAGTTAAATAACTTATTCTTAAATTACATTTTTGCATAGGTTGAAAAACATTCAAAATTAACAAGTTGGAGTATAATAGTACTTTTGGTTATCATCTCAACTTAACATTGCACTTAAGTGAGTTGAAGTGAAATATTGGACTAGAAGAAGTATCCTTTGTAATAGCAATTTACATGAAGTAAATATTAGAATTTAAATTTATAAAACATTATTAATAGTAGCTACTCCTACACAATCAATTTTCTATTTGTATAAACCATTTGAAATAAAATCAATGATCAACCTGAAGGAAATCTACAACTAATAACTAACATCTAAAACCTTAAAGTTCAAAATAGAAATGTGAACATTAGGTTATAGAATAACAAGTAAATTAAAAAGCTAAACTAATGCAATATAATAGTAAATCTAGGATGTAGGAATAAGAATTATAAACCTTAAACTCTAATTTAATTGAATTTATAAGAACTGTGAATGAATTTATAGGAAAACATAATTTTGATTGTATGAGCTAAAAGACATTTGTAGAATCAAAACCTATTAATTATAACATTTATAACCCATAAAATATACACAAAATAAAAAGGTAGACAAGTTGAAGCATTAGTAATAGGTTATTTGCAATCTTAGATGGCTACTTTGGTAATTGTAGTTTTAACTAAATTTAACATTGTTGATTGATTTAATGGGTTAGTGACAAAGTATAGAAAATCTAATCCAATCAATGATGTCTTGAGGAGATTTGGATTTCTACTCTCGAAATAAGGATTGTTACTTTGTATTACCACTCTCGGCCTTATTTCATAATTTCACGCATGAAAAGTAAACTCTAAAAAGGTCTTTTTCGATCAATTTATGACTTGTTTGGTCGTAATAAGCTTTACGAAGGTTTGAATAAGCTAATGAGCTTTCTTATAATGCTTTTAAGATAAGACTTTTATAAGATTAAAAAGACTTAGGCCCAAGCTAGGCTCGTACCCAAGTCCAAGTTGATAATCTTATAAAGGAAATGAGGCTTCAATGTAAGACATCCATTATCATAAACAATCTAATGGCCATTATCAATTACTCATTCAATTCATGCTTCTCAGATCCATTTCACGGTTAAGAACAGGGGTCGAATTCTATATATGTAATTCTCTTCCTCCACATTTAGAACATCTAAAAGATTGGTAAGTTTTCTATAAACACCGTTATTTTGATCTATTACTTTATGAGAATCACTCCATAGAAGAGCAAACATTTACATTAGCAAGAACAAGTTAAGGATAGATCACAAACATAGAATTCAATCTACTGTCACTTGCATACACTTAGAATCCGACCCAATCTATTCCCCTTCACATGCCTCTATTTAAGATAATCCCCCATGTGTTATCAGATCAAGTTTCCATAAGGTAGATTGGTACGTTCACTACATGTGATCACCCCGCTATTGCAAGCCCCCATGTAATATAATAAAGTTTAGTTTAGATCTAAAATCATAGGAGTTGAGGAAAATAATAAGATAAAAAACTTTTAATTAACTAATAGGAATGTATCATAAGATCATTACATAAACAAAAGAACCTAAGATAGATAAAGAAGTGAGATGACAAATGAAGAAATTTTTTTTTTTTAAAAAAGGAATATAGTCATTTAGCATGGTAATTTAGTTGACTTAATTATTAATCAGGACGATAGTTAGTTGAACCAGGTTGACCGAGATGACTATTAGTGTAGCTTATTTGATTACCTCTTTAATTAAGCTAACCTAATCTAATCAATTTTCTAAGATATTAATAAGAATATATCTAATTATTTAGAGATTCACTATATCTTAAGATAACCTAAAGAAGGAATTAAAATGAGCTTAAAAATAAATTGTTGAAATTGAATTTAATTATATTATATGTAATAGAGATGAAAAGAGCAACATATCATTTGTGAAAAAATAAATGTGAGAAGCCATTTCATCTGTTTTGTGCACTTACATTTAGAATGAAAATGAACGTAACAATTAATAGACTATGTAAATGATTGTTTGCTACTTATGTTAGTGATAAGGTTGGTAGCCATTCCCAGATGTAAGGATTATTGTTTAGGTGTCACAAGCTTGGAATGAAGTTTTCAAAAAAGTTTCAATGGATGAATCATTACAAGCATTATAAGGTGTTACTAATATGGCTAATTGTTATGATATAGGTCGAGTCTTTAGAAATTAATTGTAAGCAAGGTATTATAATAATTGTATGGGATACAACTATTAATGCTTATAGAGGACTAGTAACATAGTGGCTGAACTAATGTAAAATTAATATTAGACAACTAGATACAATATCAGTGATATGATGAGAGACACTCACATATTATTGGTGCCAGTTTTGGGATTAGATGATTTATGCAAACATATATATTTATGTATATATACAATATCTATACATATTTATATATGATTGTTGCCAAACTACTCAAAGCACCAAAGTATATGTCTCTTGTTTCTTTTGAATTAAATTTTAACCATAGTTGTGATTGTTAAATTCGGTATATTATAAGTACATGTACCACTTATCACTATATATGTAAATGGCAATATAATTACTTATTGGGTGTTTTGGTTATCCATTTTAGGAATTTTATAATATGCTAAATAATAATTGAATTAGAAGAATTAAGAGTATATGATTTAAGCTTTATATACCCTTCCTAAGCTTTAAGGACATGTGGCAAACTGGCTAGAGCATGATAGAAAACCACAAAGCTAAAAGAAGAAATGTAAGTAAACAAAATGATTTAAGAAGTGCAACTCTCCATTTTGTTATATAAATCAATTCATCAAGCGTTTGATCGTTTAGTTATGAAATAAAGCCATTTTATTTCCTATTTCTATTATTTAATTCCAATAACATAATCTAAATTACTAAATGGAAAAAAAAAAAAAAAACCTTAAAGTTTTGTTATGATGCTGGTGTAATGTTGATGTGGTTGTTATGGTGGTATATTAGTGAAAATGATAACAACAATAGGTCGTGATGGTATTATTATCGCTCTAAAGGTGGGTTGTTAATGGTAAGAGGTATTTAGTGGACTAAATGAGCTATCTAGACTTGATCATGATGGGATGGAGTTTAAACAAACCAAAACAATTTTAGCCCATTTATTGATTTTCTTCAATTAACCTCAATCCACCAAGGGTTGATGGCTTAAATGTGTTAACCTAACTAATTCATTCTATTTGATATCTTGGCAGGTTATGTGATTGATCTATGGCTATTTCTTTGAAAGATTACCATGACAATATAAGATATGAATAGGTTTCGGTGCCTGAACTTTTCTTATTCACTGAATTTCCAATATAAATTATCATAGCCTCTTTTAATTGTCACCTTTTAATTCTATTGTTGTGATGATAAATAGAAGGATGGAAGAGAGAAACTGAGAACTAAGAGACTCACTTAATAAAGAGGAATGAATTTCAAAACTTTTACCAAAATTATAATGACTACATCATAGATTACACAAAAGTGGGATGCTTTTCTAGCTTGACTAGTATGCAATGGTAGAAGACTATGCTAGACAAGAAGAGCGAAGGTGCTAGGTAAAACTACATGAGAGAGGCAAGATGACATCTATGATTTAAAGGGGATAATGTCGAGTTAACAAAGTATGATGACAATAGATGAGTGTAGAGCTATACAATAAGGGAGAGAGAAGAGAAAGATTGAAGGGTGAAGAGAGGACACACAATAGCGGTGGAGATAAGATATGGAAAAAATGAAGAGCAAATACTAAAGGGATGCAAAGGTTTGTTTCAATTTTACTATTTATTTTTCCTTTTTTTTTCTTTCTCTCTTTTTTTTTTTTTTTCCTTTAGTAACGGTGGAGGTAGTTGCTGCTATAGATACAAAGAAGTCAAGCCATATAAGGCACTTCATCAAACAAAACCTACTAAGACTTGATAGTGAATCCCAATTAGGTTTACAATGAGTTTTGGGAAAATTACTAATAATGTATAGATTTCATTTGATTTTTAGAAAATTCTTAATATTTGACAAGAACCCAAACCTCATACATGGAGGTTTCAAAATTTAATAATAGGAATGAAATATCATTATCCTTTCTTTATTAAAATATAAATTTTGAACTATTTAACTCAACTATATATTAGTTTGTTGATTGGCTTTTGAAAGGTATTAGATAGATTGAAATGTTATTTGTTAGGTTTCTAACACGTGTTAAAATACCATATGAAGTTTGGATAAGGTTTGAGACAATATCGGATCAAGCTTGGGTATTAGGAAAGATGTCCTAAACATGTCTTATTGAATCCTAAGTGTTAGCAATTGTGGTAACAAGCTATTACACTTAGGGGGGAATATTTCAATTAAGCTAAAATAAAATTCCAAAGATAGGATCTCACAAAATAAGATTGTTTTTTCACTATTAAATGAAATAACTCAATTTTCACTCCTATGGAAAAGAAAACTTTGCAA
Organism: Lumnitzera littorea; assembly: GCA_024138015.1. Classification (NCBI taxonomy): domain Eukaryota; kingdom Viridiplantae; phylum Streptophyta; class Magnoliopsida; order Myrtales; family Combretaceae; genus Lumnitzera; species Lumnitzera littorea. The sequence goes on from JAMXBB010000003.1 coordinate 97,866,173, forward strand.
ATTTAAATAATGTTTGAGGTTTAATTGTTCACATCTATTGATTTTACCCTTTTTTTTTTTTTCCCAACATTATATAGTATAAATTTGGAGAGTGAAAATTAACCTTAATTCAGTCTATTAGAAGATTTGTAAGTTGTTGGGTTACTAGGACTTGATTATTAATTAGGCTTTGTATACAAACTTTGAAGGACTTATTTGTACATTTAGTTAAAATTGTTCAACTCCATTTGAACATGCATCAATTAATAACGAAATAGCATTAAACTGCATATATATATATATATATATATATATATATATATATATATATATATACATCAAAAAAGGGTCTTCATTTATGTCATTAGAGTTGGAGGAGGTATTGAGGTTATTTTATATATTACTTTAAAATGAGATAAAGCATCTTAGAAATAATCCAAAATGGACTTCATCAGTGCTTATAGAAGCCCCTTCTCGAATGTTTTCTACATATCATGGCACTTTTTTGCACAGTTTACCTTTGGCGTTTAGGCCATCAACCATGTAGAAAGATGGCGTAATTCGAATATACTCCGAAAGAAGTTATGTACTCAGAACCCAAGTTTCAACGGTGTACGTGAACACTAAGCTCAGTAGCATTGGTTATGACAGCTTGTCATTAATAAAACGATTTTTCAGAATGTTTATCTGATTGAATAGCGAAACATATTATTACAGAATGATGATAATATCAGTAAATAAAAGCGGTACAGGTCAATTAATTTGGCCACTAGGTGACACATCATTTTCTTTTTTCACTGTACAACAACACATATCGTGACCTTAATACTTATGTACAAATCCAGTTCCAACCCTCCTCGTCACTGACATCAACCTGACCTCCTCCACTCTCCTCCCCCGCTCTTACAAACTAATATAAAATGGTCTCGTTAACGAGAGTCTTAAGTTGACAAATAATTTGTGAAAAAAAGATATATCTTTTTTTATATTTTTATGAATTTTCATACATTTATAAAAGCAATTGTAAAAGTAAACTTCTCTTTTTTTCGATCTTATCAACTTAAAGCAGTTGTTAATATTCTTTTGTAAAGAATTCTTAAATACAACGCGTGAATACAAGTGGAGAAGATTTTCAAAAACTTGAAAAAAAGGCCAACCACAAGCCCTAAAAGACAGAAGAATTAAATATATTGCAAACACAAACAAAAACAAAACAGAGAAAAATAGAGAGAGAAAGAGAGATAAACACAAGTGGTTGAGATCCAATCCATGCCACACTCTCCCCCACACTTGTCACACTGCATAATAAAGCAAATTAAACATCACCATTGTAGCAAATGGATTGTCTCTTCCCTTACTTTCTCCTTCCTCTGCAAATCAATCTTAAAACTTACCAAAACCAAAACCCTTATTCTCAAAAATATTTTGTAGCTACCTTTGGTCTTTGGCATCCATAATATACATATAAATAATCAAAACTTCCATATACTACTATTTACAAAGCTACATAGCGGGATTTTATTATTTTCCCTCTATTAGGTGCAACCCTTAGGGCTTCAACTGTTCATTCTGGTCTTGAATTGGGATTAATGCTTGCTATATCACCCTTGAGGAACCAGAAACATGACAACCAAGGAGAGTCCATGGAGAATTTTATGATCGGGTCCGGTGACTTCCCCAACTTTTCCGATGGCAATCTCCTCGATAGTATTGACTTCGATGACCTATTCGTCGGAATTAGCGACGGGGATGTGCTGCCACACTTGGAGATGGATCCGGAGATACTCGCTGAGTTCTCCGCTAGTGGAGGAGAGGAATCTGAAGTTGTTAACGCTTCCCTATCCATGGAAAAAATCGAGGATACATCCAAGAAAAAAGGAGATAAAAGTAATAATTCAAGATCGATATCAGGTTTGGGTTCGCGGTCGGGTTCAGAAGATGGTAGCTTGGGGAACAAAGAGGAAGAGATTATGAGCAAGAGGGATGAATCGTCGTCCATAGTAACCCATGCTTCAACAACCACAACCCCTCGTAATAAAGAAGTTGAAAAAGGAAGGAAACCATCGAGTCAATCCAACAAGAATACTAATAATACTCAAGGGAAGCGAAAAGTGAAGGTAATAATTGGCAAATCATGACATGGTAATAACTGTCTACCTAGCGAAATTAAAGCTCACGAGAATCGTGGGAATTGGTAGATTAATGTATTTAGTATAATAATGACAATAATAAATGTCACGTCTAATACTCTGTTGGGTACTTTCTTTTTCTTTTCTTTTTTTTTATAATTTTAGTTATTGACTATATAGTAAATATGTGTAGGTGGATTTAACTAGGGTTCTCGAATTGTGTGTAGGTTGATTGGACACCAGAGCTGCACAGGAGGTTCGTGCAAGCAGTGGAACAACTTGGGGTGGATAAGGCGGTACCTTCGAGGATTTTGGAGCTTATGGGAATAGACTGTCTTACCCGACATAACATTGCTAGCCACCTTCAAGTACAATTCCATATTCTCTCTTTCTTTTCCTGCATTTCACTTCTAAATTTTCATGTTTCATCTATAATATTGGAAGGTGGATGAAAAATTTCTTTACTCCACGTCTTAGCAAACTCTTTTAGAAATATTTGTTAATATTTTTCTTTTTTTATTAACAATTAGTTAAGATTTTTCATCAATAAAAGGTTTTACTTTCATTATATATATATACATATGTATGTGTGTATGTATGTATTGAATTAAATCTTCTTTCTTCGTCCTTTTCATTTTTTTTCCAAGAAAATGTTAATAATGTTATTCGAGGACAAAGAATTACAATTCTATTTAGGAAGAGATAACGCAAGTTTTGAAAATTTCTTACTCATGGATTTTCTTAAAGAAAGTCCCTATTTTCTTGTTTTTAATTTCACACAACACCTCGAAATAATTCCTCGGGAAGTTAAAAACAAATGACCAATTAGTGGGGTCAATTTAATTTCCTGAATGGTGTTTGCAGAAATATCGTTCACATAGAAAACACTTGCTGGCGCGTGACGCTGAGGCGGCAAGCTGGAACCAAAGACGGCAGATGTATGGTGCCACTGGTGCTCCTCCCGGTGGTGGGAAGAGAGACATGGGCGGCGCGTGGATTGCACCAGCCACATTGGGATTCCCTCCCGTGACTCCCATGCACCATTTTAGACCTCTTCATGTATGGGGTCATCCTACAATGGATCAATCCCTAGTGCACATGTGGCCTAAACATCTGCCACACTCGCCGTCACCTCCACCACCTGCACCACCATCATGGGCACTAATGCCACCACATCCTCCTCCTCCTCTTACGACACCTCCTGCTGAGGCTTCCTATTGGCATTCGCACCATCAACGAGTATGTGTATCTTATAGAACCTTGTGTGTAAATTTAATGTAGTAGTATTGCAACATTGAAATAGAGTTCGATTACGAAACACAAGAAAACACACCCAATCATAAAATTTAATTTTTAGGTCAGTTGGTTTCGCGTTTAAAGGTAGATGTACGCTATTTTTACAGGTGCCAAATGCTTTAACACCAGGAACACCATGCTTTCCGCAACCCATGGCACCGATGACGGTGACTACTCATTCCTTACACTTTTGGAAGTTATGGGGTGTTTCTTTTTTCAATTTGGAATGAAATAGCTTATCATATAATGGATAGGATAATCATTTTGGCGCATGTGGGCTTGACTTTCTGTAGAATTCAGAAAACTTTGGCTTACCTATTCCATGTGTTTTCTGTACTAATATGCAGAGATTTGGAGCATCACCTGTCCCCGGCATCCCTCCACCCCACCACTCCGTGTACAAAGTAGATCCCAGGGGTTTCGGTGTCCCACCGGCAACACCGCCAGCACCATGCTCTCACCCACCTATGTTTGACTTTCATCCAGTGAGTTTGATTTTAATTACACATTGCTGATAGATTTACCATGATGTTTTTTATTTAATACCGTAGAATCGCAAATAGTCCTTTGCCAAATGTGACTCAAATGAATCTATACAACGCTTTTCAGAAATATCCAATTTTCGGATGCTTAGGGTACAGGTATAGAGCTTATGTGTTGTTCCTGTAAAAGGATTCATTAATCCTATTGTATCGTCTGTTTAAATGTACTAATTGTAGAGTATAGTTTTAAAAAACTACCATTCATATGTTATTTAAATGCCCCTCATCCATTTATATGCGTGTTAGTTCATTAAAATTTTTGTCGTGATTTACATATTTATTGCGAGGGCGAACCACAAAAATTCCATAATGTTAATAATTGCGTTTCTTTCTCCGAACGATGGTTAATAATGGAGTGTATTTTGTGATTGTGGAGAAACAAATTATAATTCTATGTCCAAGATGGCATTTTCATACATAAAAAGAAACAATATCTATCTTGACTTCATTAATCTATAATATTGATGGATTTGAAACTTATGAGCTCTATTATGATTTGATTAGTGTTTCTGTAGAGAATAAAAGGGATGTTAAATTAGTGATAATTTGTTCAAAATTGTCGAATTTAATAATAATCTTGTTGGATGATAACAATAGTGTACGCATTGAAGAAACTCCGTTGTGAAAATATTTATTATTATTACAGTATACCAAGCAGTTTAAATCACTTGTGGTTACCAGCGGTTTAAAAGTGCATAAAAGCATTGTGGTGCTTTTTCATATAAATATATTTTTATAAAATGTCTCCATAATGAAGCTATTGTTAATCAAGAAAAGATTTCTCTATAGGTACTACTGGAAAACAGATCAGTAGCTGTAACTCCATCCTACTCCAAATAATAATTTTTTTCTAGGTTTCAAGAATAAATACTTGATGAAGTGTGTTTAATTTCTCCATCACTGTCATAGTTAAAATTAAAATTAATACATTTTGCACCATTAAACATAATTTCTTACTTCTTCTTATATATTTTACACCTATTTATTATGATTTATGTAAATTTTTTGCAGTCGAAAGAGAGCATAGATGCGGCCATTGGAGATGTTTTATCGAAACCATGGCTGCCGCTTCCGTTGGGCTTAAAGCCCCCATCCGTAGATGGTGTTTTGGGAGAGTTGCAACGCCAAGGGATTCCCAAAATCCCTCCTTCTTGTGCTTGAAAATTTACACTCCGACAAGACAACCACCAACGAAGGACAAAACCCTTAATTCGACGACATTACCAGCTGCTACTTACATGTAACATGAATGTCATAAGAGAGCTTTTCCTTTTCCTTTGCCTTTTTCTTTTCTTGACCTTTTTTCTTTCTTTCTTCCTTTCTGTAACTCTACCTACATTAGCCGATATCGATACTATTGTGGTGCTGCTGTCTCTCTTTTTTGTAATACGTATTATATGCATTAAACTCTCGGATTATGAAATAAAAATTTTCACTTCCTATGAGCTGCTGCTAAGTGAATATCGCATATATTATGTTTTTTGCTTTTTTAATAGTATATATATAGATGTTCAACTGAATTAGCAAGTATAAATTAAAAAAAAAAAAAAAAAAGGAGAGAGTGAGAAAGTTTTACTGGCAGCACAAGAGACGACAAAAGCATGCTGCGATATACTTTATAGTGCATCGACAAAAAGATGCAAAGCATGCAGTGGAGAGATTTAATATACAAACCATTACATAACTAAAAAGTAAATTCTCAATTTTTCAAGGTTTATGTATAACTTACGAAAATGTCAATATATATTTATATAAGCCTTTTTTCTTCTTTAATATTTTAAAAATACGACCAATGTAAATATCGATATGTATACATAGATAGAAGGTCTTTGAAAGGATAGATAATAGTACAAATCTATTTATAGGTATTCTACCATAATAGTACACATCTAATATTTGAGGCTGTTGTTCACTAACAAGTTTATAGCAGGTCACATATTGAGGTCTTTGTAGCTTGTTTCTGTGGGACTTACCATTAACATAATTTCCATAAATTTCAAAGTGTAAATGGTCTATTATTTGATCTTTCACAAGTGCCCTATGGCAGTCATAAATGTGATTACCTTCATATTTTTAATCAAATTTGCAAACAATTGGAAAATAGAAGAATATTCACTAAAAGTACTTAGTATATAGATTAAATAGGCTAATAAAACATTTTACAATCATAAAGTATTTTGGAAATGTGAAAATTCTCTTCAATATTGCTCTGACAAGTATTCAAGGTACTAATAATTATTTTTCACATATATATGTATATACTCGTGTGTTTGTATTAATATATAGATATATTTGCGGAGAGCATGTCCAAAGGCAACTCTTCACACATGGACCGAGGCAGAAGAAACTCTAATGTCCAGCATTAACCAATGCATAGCGTCTCTTTGCACAAGCACGTTCTTCTGTGTAGGGATGTGCTTTGACTTTTGTTTTTTGTTTTTTGTTTTTTTTTTTTTCTTTTCAATTTTGATTGATCGAATGTTTTTATTGGGACTTATAAAAACTTTTTAAAAAAATAAAAAAAGAAAAACTTTTATGAAGAAATTTAGAGATAAAGTAGTGAATTTATTCAGAAATATGATTTCTTAATATATTGATATAATATCTAAAAATACGAAATAAATTTCTTATATATGTTCATGATATCTCAAATTCAAGCCATATATCTTTCCCAAAGTTCATGGAGTCAAAGAGATTTCTCCCTTAAATTTTTTGCGAGCATCTAAAAGGTTTTATGAAATTTATATGAATAAGTATGATTCGAAGGAAATCATCACTAGGGATTATAATAAACTTGAAGTTTTGTGCCCTTGAATTTATAGCTTATGGTTAGTGTTTCTTCTCCTTAAATTCTAGTTAAATATATATATTTAATAGTTGTACTGATGGTTCATCTAAGAGGTAAAGTCATACCAATAATGATCTCCAGACAAGACAACTTTGATGCAGCAGTCTCGTTTTTATATGTATTATATATATGTTTGCTAGAAACTTTGAGTTACTCAAATTTTGAGAGCATTAAGACTATGTTCATTATATTAAGTACATGTATGACTCTTTTGGCATGTAATGTATATGTGTTATTGTACTTTGGCTTTTTTGCTCACCAAATGTGGGAACCTTTTGTTTTTTATATACCGACTTCGTTGCTGATGAAGGCATGTATGATAATCTAAGACTTGACTTGTTTTATTGGAGTAGGCAAGATGATAAAGAATTTGACTATTATGATGATTAGATTGAAGACTTAACATAAAATGTTATGTTCAACAAACGTAGTAGTAATTATTTAGATTTAAGAGTTTGACGACATATGTTTTAAAGACTTAAAAAGTTTCAATGATGTGATATGTTATTTGGAATATTTGTTTGGTTGAGCTTTTAGTGACTTCCTTAAACTGCGTAATGTTATTGCTCTCCAAAATTTATAAAGATATTATTACAAATTATGGCACTAGAGGTGTTTTGAATCTTAGATACTCAAACTACAATATAAGTATATGGCACGGTCAACTCTTTCTGAGATATAATAAAAATAATATTTTAAAAAAATTAAATATGAAAAAATAAATTAGTTTTGAGTCTTTATCTTTTATTGAAATAAAAGTATCTTTTGCTTCATGTAATAAAAATGAACATTTTAAATTAGTTAATAAAATAAATTTATTTATTTTTAATCAAAAACCGAGTCTCTTCTTAAAAATGCCTTGTTATTTTAAGTCCTCAATTGGGTTCATTTTAAGTATTAGTTAGAATGTAATTAGACTAGGAATGGGCAACAAACCAATTGGCAAGAACACGTTAGACAAGGTCAACCAAATTTTGCACCCTCTTTTAAGTTTTATTTTTTCTTAAACTTAACCTAGATTGTTACCAAGAAATTAATATTATGCTACAAGTCTAAGATGAGCCTTAGCACAATTAGTTAGGCATTGGTTAGTAAGAGATTATGTGTCTAAGGGCTCTAACACACATTTATTTGTTTCTAAATGAAAAATGAGTGTTAAAAACTCACTTTTCCTCCTTCATCTTCAACCAAAGGTGTATGAATAAGGAAAGAAGCAAGTCTAATTTCCCTAAATTTTGTTTCTTTTTCTTTTTGATTTTAAAGATCAAAAGAGATTACATAGTCAAGATATCAGTCCCAATCTTCCTATTCAATAACAAAATAATTGAAAGAGGAAATAAGATATTTGGAAGTTGCATAATGCATGTATTGGGATTCGATCTTTGGATCCACCCTGTTTATTTTGTTTGCCAATTAATTGAAGGCTAATTGTGCACAGAGTAGACGTAGATCTTATGCTACTTAGTTTCAAAAGAAATACAATTCAAGAAGATGTTAGAGTGGAAACCCACTTTTTCTTGCTAAAACCACTATAAAAATGGAACACTCGGGTTTATCATAGGTTTAGAAATCTCACATTAGTTCTAAGGAAGAAGTTAAAGCTTGTGATACAAGTATTAAAGCATATGGGGCCAGTTTTATTCACTAGAGAAGAGCAGGGTTCTTCTCTTTTTGTTTTCATTTTTTAGGTCCATTAAATCTTCCATTTATAAGTAAATAATCCCATCACTTTAAGATACCTACTTTGCTAATGTTTTCGTTAATCTACCCTCAAAAGGTTCTTCTTGTTAAAGTTTCAAACTTTAACTTTTAGTGGAGACCATTTTATAATTCTAATGTTTTCTAATTCCTAAGTTACTTCTTGCTTGGTTTTCTTACTTCACTAAACCTTAACATAGTTAATGAGCTTACTCCTTAAGACTCTTTCCTTCCTATTAGCAATCTTTACTAAACGCTTAGCATAGGTTAAATTAGGTTGCACAATGCACAATCGCATTTGTAGTTGTCATTCACTTCCTTAGGTACAAGACATTGAAGACATTGTAAACTCCATATAGATCTGTGTGTAAGGCCCATCAATAAGCAAGAGGCCCAACTCTCTCAAGGATTTCAAATAACTTAGTATAACACAAATTCAACTTACTTCTAGTTCCAAAATGTACCTTTTGTTGGTGAAACCTTCAAAAAAACATGATGACCTACTTCAAAATTTAAGGGCCTTCTTCTCTAATCTGCATAGCTCTTTTTATCAACTTTAAACCACTTAAATGATCACTTGTACCTTATCTATAGCTTACTATACTAACTTCAATCCAGTGTGTACCCTTTCACTTACTTCATCCTGATGGATTAGTGATCTATACTTTTTTCCATATAAAGCTCCATATCATGCCATTTCAAATGTAGCTTGGTAACCATTATGGTATGTAAATTTTGCAAGTGGCAAATGTTCATCCCTTCTCCATCTAAAATCCATTGCATAGGCCCTCAACATGCCTTCCAAAATCTATATTGTTCTTTCCAACTACCCACCAATTTGAGGGTGGAAAGTAGTGCTAAAATCTAGCTTCGTGCCTAATGCCTCATGCAAACTCTTACAGAACTGACCAACAAATCTAAGATCCTAATCCGATACGATCAAAATCAACACCCCATGTAACTTGATTATCTCTCCAATATATATCTATGTAAGTCTCTCTTAATGTACTTACCTTTCAAAGGCAAAAAGTGGACTAATTTTGTCAATCTATTGACTATTACCCCATATCCTTTCATTTCTAGCTATAGTCTTAGGTAATCCAATTATAAAATCTATAAAAATATCCTCCTACTTCCACTCTAGAATGGATAAAGGTTACAACTCCCTACCTGGCTTCTAATGATCAATTTGAATTTGCTGGCATGTTATGCATTTAGCCTAAAGCTGTAATTTCCCTCATCATTTTATTCCATCATAAATATTCCTTTAAATCTTATACATTTTTGTACTTTCCAAGTGAATTGAATAATTGGAAGAATAATCCTCAATCATGATCTCCTTCTTTAATTCAGCCATATTAGGAATCCATAATCTAGTCCTAAATCTAATAGCACCTTCATTGTCAAGATTTTACTCTCATATTCTTTCTCTTATAGGAGTTGTATCAAACTTGCCATCTTATGGCAACATCTTCCATCTGAGCCTCTTTGATTTTGTCAAATAATGTAGGTTGTAGCCTTAAGTTTCGAATTAGTGCCTCTACCTTATCTATAGCCTTGATCTCAAGTCTCTTCACATCTTCCAATATCTTTCTCTAACTTGTGAGTAATGCAACTACATTCATCTATTTCTTTCAACTAAGAGCATCACCTACTATGTTGCCTTTCCTAAGAGAATGAATTTCGAAGTTGTAGTCTTTTATCAACTTGATTGACCACCTTTGCTCATATTCAATTCTTTTGTGTCTAGATATATTTAAGACTCTTATGATCTATATTGACCTTATATTTCTTCCCATACAAATGATGTCTACATAATTTAAGCATAATGATTATAGCTACTGACTCCAAGTCATACATTAGATAGTTATTCTCATGTGGCTTCAACTGGCAAGATGCATAAGATATTAGCTTACTTCCTTACATCGACACACACCCAAGGCCTTTGATAGATTCATCACTATAAATTATAAACTCTTTACCACTAATAAGAAGTGTTAAAACTAATAATAAAAATAATATCTTTTTCAACTCCTAGAAACCTTGCTCACATTGAGCTATCCATTCAAAATTGATTTTTTTGTATGAGGCACATCATAGGTGTAGTTATCTTGTTAAATCCCTTTACAAACTATGAAAGCAGCTAACCAATCCCAAAAAACTCTTAATCTCCATTGCATTTTCATGTCTTTACGATTTAGTGATGGCCTTCACTTTTTTAAGATCAGCTATTACTCCTTCACTCTTCACAATATGCTCTAAGAAATTTTGTGCCAAAAATTCGACATGTTAGACTTACGATAAAGCTTATGTTCCCTCAATATTTTCAAAACCATTCTCAAGTGAAGTTTGTGTTCCTCATGGCCTCTCAAATACACCAATATGTCATTAATGAATATTATCATAAATCTGTTCAAGTAATCCTGAAAAGCTCTAGTTATCGGACCCATGAGCATTGCAAGTGTATTGGCAAGCCCGAAATGCATTACCGAGAACTTGTAACCTCCTTAACATAAACAATCATCTTTAAGGATCCACACCTAAGGAATTATAGGGGACTCTTCAAGATCTTACGCTTACCTGGTATGAAAAGTGGACTTAGGTATGGCCACAAGATTAATCTTTAATTAATGGTATTTAGATCTTAAACAGATCTTAGAAAACACTTTAGCACTTATGATCAAATAAGTCATCAATATAGGGTAAAGAAAATTTGTTTTTAATGGTCATTGGATTCAACTCTTTGTAATCTATGCAAAGCCTCTTGCTTCCATTTTTCTTCCTCATAAACAATATTAGTGAGCCCCATGGTGACGCATAAGGATAAATGAACCTCTTGTTAAGAAGATCTCGGATTTTGCTCTTTCAACTTCTTCAACTTAATGGGTACTATCTTGTAAAGCAGTTTGGGTATTGGGGTCACACTTGGGATCCTGTCAATCCTAATACTTTTCCCTATCAGGTTGTATCCCTAATAAGTCTTTAAGAAATACATCTTGATATTCCACATGACAAACTCATCACTTAAAGTCAAGCCTCTTTCTACTCTACTAATAAAGATGCTATATTACCTTTCCCCCATAACTCCATGGTCTTCACACCCAAGGTTAGTCAACTTCTAATTTATATTTACACCCAAGGTTGGTCAACTTCTAATTTATCTTTAAACTCTTTACTTTCCTTCCCAATACCACACTCTAACAATTAATAGTAACATAATGTTAAGCCAACATGTTTATACCTAATATTACATCAAATTCATTCAAATTTAAGACAATCATATCAATAAGAATTCACCTATTAGCAATATATACAACAACATCACTATAGATTTTATTAAATACAACTATATTCCCTAAAGGGGAACTCATACAAATATGTAAAAGTAAAACATCCACAAGCAAAGTGCATAGCGATATAAAATCCTTAGACATGCATGAATGTGTGGCTCTAATGCCAATTAAAATATAAACACTCCAAGTGGAGATAGTGAGTGTACCTAGAAGAGTATCCAAGGTAGCCCCATCCTCATGTTGTAGAGCAAAAACTCCATTAGTAATCTTCCCCTTTCAAATTGGTTTCAATCCAACTCCCTTCAGCTTCTTAAGACAATTAGAGTAGCGATGTCCCCTTTGCTTTCAGTGACAGTAGGAGACAGACTTTAGGGTGAAATAGGCACAATCAAAACTGCATAACCTTCCTTACCCTAATTAAAGCTAGCATTTGATTTCTATCTATATTCTTCAAATTTATGGGGCCCAAGGCACCTAGGGCATAATAATACAGTAAATCGTGCTAGCTAGTGCTTCTAATGCCTTTTTGTCACTATGTACTTCTTTCCTAAACTTGACATACCTATCATCACAACTATCTAGCTATAGTATATAATACTAAGTATAGACCTCTTTCCCAACAACACTACTTTTTAAGTTGCATGTTCATTGTAGCATTTCTTACCCTGCTCTAAAAATTTAGTTTTATTCACAACTACAGCATAGGTTCAAATGACTACACTTCATATAGTAATTGAAGCTCCAACCTATAGATGACTTTTGAATCGTAGACATTTCACTTGCATGCAATGGCTCAAGTAAGAACTTCATCAATCTATTCAATTCCAATTCATACTTAACAACAAATCTATTTTCTTACCCTAAACTTAGAAACTTGTTAACCATTTCTTCTTAGTAGCATGTGGGAAGTAGCTCTTGTAGAACTCATGTTTAAACACTTCATATGTGAATAACCTTAGTAATAACATACTAACCTTCTTCCATCAATTTGCAGCATCTCCCTTCAGAAGGTATAAAGCAAAATTTAAGCGCCTCTTAACTAGCACATTATAAGCTAAAAATGCATTAACCGACTCCTTTAGCCATTCCTTTGCAGCAATAAGGTCAACCATCATTAAATGGGTCCACCAATCACACTAACTTAGTCAACTTTATAGCTGCAACTCCATGTGCTTCAAACTTTACTTGATTATCTAGCACTTCAACTCTTGCTTAATTGTTTTGTTGCATCAACTAAGTCTACTCATGTAGATCTCTAGCATACTGTTCACAAAGGTAACTAGCTAGGTTGTTTTGCCCTATAGGGCAATAAGAAGAGGTAAAGCAAGATATCCCTTAACAAGAGGCCTAAGAGGTTCACATTTATATCTAAGGGGCATTTATTGCATCACAACACTAACACACCATACAATAGCATGCATTAGTATGAATGTACAATAGTATGATCAAATTGAAGGAACACTTATATCCATTAGCTCAATTATAAATATTCCAAAAATTTTTATTGTCCATTTTCGTATGAGGTCCAATTTCATGTAAATAATGAAATACATATATTATTTATTAAAGTTGCTAAGTTCTAGTTCTTTTTGTTATTCAAGTTCATTACATTAAGTATTTAAACATAAATCTACATACCTCGCCTCTCTGAAACGTCCTTACTCTCATTCTTATCATCCTATAAGTACAACTTCTAGGTTTATTTCAACCTTAAGCTTTAGTACTTTCTAAATAGTCATGCACCAAGTCCATTAGAAGCATGACAATTTGCTACATATCTTACTTAGATGGTCTATACAAAGCTCTTTCCCAGGTGAGTTTCTAAACAAAATTTTAGTTTCAAACATCCCAAACTTAGAATTATAAAATTTTTTAAAGAATTAGAGATTTTCAAAAAATTTCGATGTAGTATTGTTTAGTAACTAGATAAAATAACTCTTTATAAAAAATGGGAAAATTTTTCAAAACAGTTTTATACATACATACATATATATATATATAGTATCATCATCAAATAAAACTCGGGCCATAAGGCCACCATTAGCTAAACAAGCTCAAGCCCTAACCAACCACTAGAAATCTATGCTTATGTAAGACTTTAGAAAATAAAAAGAGCATATGAGTTTTAGAAGCTCAATATTTACATGCTAGGAGAAGTTTTTTTTTTTTTTTTTTGAGAAAAAATAAACATAAGGTATAAACAAGGCCTCTAAAAAAAAAGATGTGTAATAAACCTTACATTTAAACATCTTCCACAAGATTAATTCCTCCTCTAAAATCTTACGATTATCCAACACATATCCCGTTAAGTCATAAGTGTTGTCAATCAAAGCATCTACACTTGAAAAAGCTAGTAATTAAGCTATCTAGGGCTTGGTACAACAAATCATAAGCACACATGATATGAAGTATACGTACCTAAGCTTGTGCAACAAATAGGATTTATTTCAAAATTATTATAAAGTGAGGTAACCAAAAAGTAAAACAATAAAGAAGTACTCATGACTTAAGCACAATAGAGAATTAAGGGGTTCGATCCCAAAAGGGCTATCGAGGGGCAATATGCAAGCCATCCATCTCAATGCCAATGCTTTATAGTAGTCTTATATGGGGGTAATAGTTGTTATTCCAATGCTATAAGTGATAATGACCATTACATGGATACCAGATCTTCCTAAGCACTTAAAAACTTCTATGACCCATAAACTAAACCTACAACCCTAGCTTTAGTCTAAAGGTGTCATCGTAAACCTAAGGCTAGACCTAGATTGACTAGAAACTAGTGAGCCAGGGTTCAACATGTGTTTAAACCATGACCGGCATGCTTAAGGCCAATTCATTAAGCCTGGCAGTTCACAAGCTAAGTGTGGGGCCTTAAATTAGATTATCAATTTTCCTTTTCTTTTTATGATTTTCAATATATATCTATAGATACGTAAAATATGTATATATTATATATATATCCTATTTTTCTATTATGTATTTATATAAATATATTATATCTATATATACGCAAAATATGTATATATTATATAATATGTATATATAAATTATAGGGAAAAAAAATCTAGCTCAAGCACATGAACCCATGGGTTTTAAGTCAACTTCTACTTACTATCAAAGGGTTACTTTCAATTCATTAAGCCAATAGGCCGTTTCTATATCGTTTCATGATTTGAAACTAGCCATTTTTTAGGTTTACGTTGTCATTGGATCAATGACCAAGCAATAAGCAATTATTAGGTTGATTTTGCATTTTAGTCCAATCCTAACAAGTAGCAAAGACGGTCAATGTATACTTACTTCAGTGAGCCTAGTCCAAAAGTCTAAATGGTAAGGCAAAAACCAACTCAAATCTATTAAAATTAAAGTAGAATATATTAGCTTTTGGTTTACAAGTTTGGTAAAGTTCTATTTAATTATGGATGTTTTGAAACGATTCATGGGCTAAGGTTGTGAAATTATTCTAGCTGAACATCATATGGAAGTGAGTCAATTTCCAAATTTATAAACCTAACTCACATAGTTTACCTAAAGTTTAAGTCCTTTACTCTAATGTACAAGTTTTTCCTTTTATCCTTTAGTTTATTTTACAATTTGTTTACTCTCTAGCAAGGAAAGCCTTCATTAAACTTTAGATTTTGTTGAATAGATAATCAATTTAGCTACAAGGTGGATTCTACTCTCAATTATGAATCATGTTGGGAATTCTTGGGAAAAATAAGAGTTATTATTCTTTTAAACATCCAATTCACTTATATCATGAGATTGAGTGATTAAGCAAACTAAGTGTACTATATATAAATATATATACATATACATACATACACATAGACACAACATACTTCATAAGGCCACTTTCAAAAGTTGAGAGCATTAATTATGAGTTTTAAAGTTACTTAGATGATGTAAAATTCCAAACATTATGTAGTAAGATAAGATTCCCAAAAGCTATTTAGTTCGTTGATAAGCTTTTTTGCTTTATCTTTCAACCATTGATTAAACTCTTCTCCCTACTTTGGATTAGCATTAACCTAAATTTCAAGTAACACTACCACATTAAGAGTACCACTTCATTTGTAAATCAAATAAGATTAACCCATTGCTTACTAATTCTACAAGTTATGTATAGTAAGCACACATTTTTCTAGTTATGCTCATGATCGAAGATGACTATAAATATGAATAATGATAATTTACTTTCTGTAAACCCTAGAAAATCGATAGTCCAAACCCTAATTTAAGTTCGAGTATCCTAAGTTGTGTAATGAGTCGATAAGGCTAATAACAATAAAAGATTATGAAACTTAATAAATCAAATATAACATCGATAATAAATCCCTAGAAATTAATCAAAACCTTAAATTACGTACTAAAACCCTAAATTTAATTTATGCACCATTAATCAAAATTGAACTCGAATTTGATCGAAATCTTAAAATTATAACTATAAGCCTATAAAATAGTTAAATATTACTTAATAGTGATATAATTATAGTTGATTGCAATTATCGACTAAATTGCTTAATTGCGTAAAATTTTAATGAAATTGTTACAATAACTTGTAAAAATTTATAATTGTAACGGGTACCAATTAAATTGATAAATTTTCATAAAATTTCAAAATTAATTTATGATGAGTATTGTTATAATTTGTATGTTTAGAAAAATTATATATATTTATTTTTAATTTTTATTTTCTTCCATTTTCTTTCTTTTTTATTTCTCTTTTCTTTCTTTTCTTCTTATTGTTACGTCTGGGAACTGAAAGAAAAAAAAATCAAATTCAATAGCCCACGTAAGTTAATTTAGGATACAAGTGTGGCAATTAGGAAAAGAAAATCAAATACAATTAGATTAAGTTGTCTTGTCTCCATAAATGCTCAATCAATTGGATTTGTGTAAGAATATATATAAGTTCATTTCGGCCGAAAGTGGATGTTTGGAACGTGAAAAAAAAAAATCAAAGAAAAGAAGTACAAAATAAAATAGCAAGTTCTCATGCACAAACACATACACACGAAATTAAAACTAGAGAAAACAAAAAGAAAGGAAAACTAAGAAGAAAGAAGAAGAAGAAGAAGAAAGAGAAAAATAAAAAATAAATAGGTAAGTAAAATTATTTTAGTAAGTATATATGTATATTATAGGGTATGTACATGTATATATATATTAAGTATTTGTATTGTATTTATTTAAATATTTCATTACCTAAACATGTATGTATGCATAAGTAACTAATTTAAGATATATATATGTATGTCTAAAGATTTGTATATAGACATGTATGTATATAAGTGTAATATACGGTTATGTATGTATCCATAAGACTATATAGAGTATGTATTTAGTATTTTTCTTTTTACAAAATAAATATAGATATATATATATATATATAATTGTACACATAAAAGGGGAATTATGTATGTGTTCATGCTTTATTTTTATTTTCATATATATATATATATATATAAGAATATGTATTCGTATAGTATGTATAAGTATTTTGTAGTTATATATCATATATATACATGTAAGCTATATTTTATGTATACCTATATATGTCTACATAT